>JACXIV010000052.1:1712232-2034625 GCA_014737475.1 Bombus confusus
CGCTATTCAATAAGAAGGCGGCTGGGCGCTCGTGAATTTAACCCTTTTTTACCAGTCGCGATATCTCGAATAAACGACGCACTCTACTCGTGCTCTGAAAATTGCACGCGTATTTCGAGCCGCGGCCACTCTACTCGCCGGATCTTTATAGTAAAAGAAAAGATGAAGAAAGTTTCGATTGTTCTTGATCGGTTGGTCCCGGCGCAGCTCGGACGGACTCCCGGGCAAACTCGCAGCGACTGTTTGATTTCGATTTTCCTTTTTGCCTCGCTTTTGTTCCGCGGGATTGAATACGCCTGCGACTTCCGTCGTTACGTTGGCATCTTGTTAGCGCGAAGAACTGCGACGGTACAGCGGATGAAACTGCGAACGTCGTTCGGAGAATAATTGATGATTTTTAACTTTGCGAGAGTTTACCTTTCACCTTTCGCAGCGTATCGATTTCCATCTAGAATCGTGTCGTTAACGTCAATCGTACGTAGGTTGATCTTTGTAGTATTTTAATCCCGTAGTCGCAAAGTGTACGCGGCAACGACGAGCAAAAGCGATGCGTGGCTTTGTAAACGACGAAAGAACGAAAAACAGTTACGTGGATTCGGAGACGTTTAATTAATTCCTCGTGTTCTTTTATTCTCCTGCGTTCTGGTATTCTAACAATCTCCTCTTATTTCGTTTGAGGTTAAGAAAATTTATGCTACGACGTCGATGGATAAGTTTGTGTAGTTTCATAGGAAAGTGAAGCTTGATATTTCTAATTACAGCGTATGCGGCATTTACTCTCGGCGTAATTGACAGAAATATTCGGCTAGGGACGAACATTGCGCTAAAATATTTGATACGTCTGTCAAAGACGTCTTTCTTGTCGCGAAAGCAACGAACGGGCTATGATTCATCTGGTTACTCGTATTTTTCGGTAGTGGAACTTCGACGTTTTATCGGACCTTTATTCCCTCGTAGATCCGCTTTTAAAGCACTCGTAGAAAGAATAATTTATTCCATATTAGCCTGGAAATATGAACGACGCTATTGCAAAGATGTTTGCGGTATTAAACATGATCTTTCGAACCTTAAAACGCCATTTTCTACATTAAGATTACTTTCGTCGTTTAACGGCGTGAATAGAAAATTCGGTTAAGAAATTATTCTAACTCGTAAAACGGATCGCACATTTTCTTACACGGCTTTCTTACAGAACTTTGCTGATACGTTGCCATTGTATCCCACGTGATTAGCAAATTCAAGGAAGAAGAATGAAGCTCTTTGTTTCGCGCAACCGGAAACACGCAAGAGGACGCGATCGGTACGAGAGGCAAACATATCGTTAAGAATGGTCTGTGAACAATCCATAGAAGCGCGTTGCAAGGTAGGCTGGTTCGTTCGATAATCCATACAAATTTTCATACAGCTGATATCGAATACGGATATGCTGATTATCCGTGCGAATTCGCGGCCTAAAAATTACCGTTCGTCGAAGCTGCACAAATGTAAAAACAGAGAGAGAGAGAGAGAGAGAGAGAGAGAGAGAGCGATAGACAGGCACTTAGGTTCGATAGAGTGGCGGCAATTTGAAAACCACCTGATTAAAATTCCTTTTTTCCGACGAACAAAAGGCATCTTTCATTACGTGTTCGATAGGTGCACGGCGTGGAAATTGAATCTTCGTCTAAAACGTCGTACGTTCGCTCGGGATTACCATAGAATTAGAGTTCGATAGACTTCGACAAAGTTTGAGAAAAACAAGGCCAGCAATTTCCTCCTCCGCCGGATAAAATGCCGCCGCTCTCTTCCCTTTATAAAGGTTCACACGATGTTCGAGAACATCCACAAACAGAATTCAGTTGTTCCTTCAGAAGCAATTTGTCGCGTAAACACGGGACCGGAAACGGAGGAGATCGCCGATCTTTGTCCGCTTTCTGTCCCCGGGCGAATGTAAATCGCCACCACGTTGCAACCAACCATTCGGCATTTTCTTAACGTTGCTCGCCTGCAGGGCGTCGCACCTTTGCCACATTCCCGGTACGCAGAATGCTAATTGTCCCTTGAACAAAGGCTGCGAGCTCGCGCGGTTCCGCTTCCACGCTTGTCCATTCCAGGTTACCACCGGCCTGAGAATGGCTTCTTCGTCGACAGTCGCTTCTCCTTGCCTCCTCTCGCGTCCTTTCGTCACAATTTTCACGCGAAATGCTTCCTGCGCGAACGATCGACGCGTTACTCGATGGTCTAATTCGTCGAACGATCAAAGGCTATTTTTGTACGTGCATATGTTGAAACAGTATTGTCAGACCGGGGATTTTTATGCGTTTGTGGATTCGAAGGTTGAAAAATGCACGGAATGCGCGTAATATGTGGGAAAATATGCGAAATATCCAACGTGTAGGGTACTTGTTAGGATATTCGGTATGGAAGATAAACTTCCGTCTGGATTTTATCTTTTTCTAATTATATTCGTAAAAATATACGAACTCGTAACAAATTCTATTGCATAAATTCCGCGCTCTAATTATGATCAACAGACGAGAGATGCGTCTAATTTCTTTTGATATATATGTGTGCGTGTGTGTGTGTGTATAAATCGTTACTGTGGAAATATATGAGACTACAATAAAATTGAATGAAACATCGGATAGAAATATGCTCTTTTGTGCCGTGTATCTTTTGTTTAAAATTCTTTGATATTCTATTTGCAACAGTACAATGAGAAACTCACGGAATCCGCGTAATTTTCCCCTGCGTGGTTAAACTCACGGCGATTCCGCAATCAAAATCGCATGTAATATTAATACAGCTTTTTAGTAGGCCGCCGAGAGCGAACGCGGTTTTTCAAAATATTCCACCGACTTTTGCATCGTTAAAATTGCAAAATGTGTTGTAATAGAGGGCGAAGAACTTTTTCAATGTTGACAAATTATAAAGTTAAATTACATTAGAGAACCTTTCGAAGGACTATTAATTACAGAAATAAAAAGGTGGTAAGATTGAGCTATATTTCTGCTAACAGCGCTGACTTGCAGCTTTCCGCGTTTAGCATATGAAGACGATAAAAAACTACATATACATATACATATACATGTACATATACATGTACATATACAAACAGAGAGAGCACAGCGCAGTTGAGATTGTTAATGAAATCGCACCTTGCATTTTTAAAACAAATTTCCTAGAAAATGGAATTTCTTACCGAGCGATTAAAGTTTCCATGCAAATCACCCAGGCACAATTATCATAAACATGTAATTAGAAAATCGATACAAAAAGCTTCCATAAAAATGCGATAATTCGGCCATAGAAATTCGAGTTTCGAGTGCTGCCGCGAGTGATCGGTCGATCGCAGCCATTATCTGCCAGTTCATTAGCTGTAAAATTATAGCTGGCGCTTTACGTCGAAACTTTACGTCAATTTCTTCGAAATTTCGGAATCTCGTTGAATTCGTCGAATCGGTCGTGGAATCGAGGAAATCAGGTTCCTTTGCGCCGGTCGTCCGAGTTTCAACTATATCTTTTCCCTTTTTTTTTTCTCTCGCGTCCTTTCGGAGGAAGTCGAGAGAAATTTGAATGTCACGAGCCGTTCTGAAAAATGATCGCGCGGTGAACTGGTCGATCCTTTGACACGCGAGCCTCGCGTTTCATCCGCAACGCGACGCTGATTTCAATAAGACCTTATGGGTTTTATGGTGGAGAAGACAAGATCAAAGTGTCAGAGAAATTTCTGATAGCGAGTTTTCTCCGACGAAGCGAACACTTACGTCCGAAAACGTGCGCAATACGCTCGAGAGGTTCGATAGGTTCGATCGGCTGAAGCAGTACACGTGGCAGTAGACAGTGAACGGACGCGTTATTTCGATAATCGATTCCACGCGCCATGTCGAATAATGGTTTACACGATCGGTGATCCATCTTATTCCAGTCTAGCATGTAAACGACTCGGTACAGCGGACGGAGCTCGTAAGCCGTCCGTTCAATTTCCATCGAACCTGCACACCGGCAGGAATATAGAGTCGAGCTTGACAAACGTGTCAACGTGAACGGCGCAATCCGACCTGACGATTTCCCTTCGCGTAGAATCACGTGGAATCGGTGATCGCATCGACCGATATACCGATACGAAGTTCGATCATCGGACACGTTACTTTATTGATCGAATAATTAAACGTCGGGGCCCCCCTCGCCGATTTAGGTCACCGGTGAGAAGCATCGACGTAATCGATATTACGAGCCAAGGGATCGGCGTTAAATCGTTTAAGATTACTCGGATATTTTGTGCTATTAATCCTCGGTCAGAGGTCCTTGTAATTTCTCATTTGCTATCCCCTACATTCTTAAAGTTATGCCAGGTATTTCGTAATTGTCTTCGCGATCTCTTTCTCAAGTGAAATATGAAGTCGCTGCGTAATAAATTTCGCTCGCCAACGATTTGGAATTTAGGTAATTTAAGAGGAAATCAACGTTCATTTCAAGCCACCGATGATAAAACATCGGATAAAGTAAACGTTTGATCGTCAGACTACCGATCGAGAGAACCATCGGAACGTCGATTAATGAAAAATTTGGAAATGGTCCCGTGCAAGGAAGATTGGAAACGAGGATTGCCGGAGGTTATCGTTAAAGAAGCTCTACAGCGTTTTATGCTTTTTTCTATCCAAGGCTTTCCACGAGACGTTAAAAGACGAGGCTCGTATAACGGGGCGTCGAGTTACATAAACATTTGCCTGGATTTTTGTTATTCGCTTTAACAATCTCGCGAGAATGTTTCTCGTTTTAAAGCAGCTGTTTGTTGACCACAAAATCTCGCTTGCTTGTTTGAAAATGAACGAGAAATGCCGAAAGAGTACGGAAGGGAAGTAAACACGTTGCAAATTGCTTATTTTAAGCGACTTTAACTTGTCAAGACTCTCGTTAAAATGTTATAACGATCGGCTTAAAAATATAGCGAGATTTTGTACAAGGTGTGCACGAGGCTCGATTAATTTAGAATTCGTTGATAAATAATACTGTGAATAATTATGTTGGTCTTTTGGAACGAGTGGTCCAGTTTCCGGGGAATTATATGAGTTTTCAGGTACCGAAGTTTTAAAGTACGTAAAGGATTGGCAGAAACTGCTGCTGACGAACTTAAAAAAGTTAAACTACTGGACCAGGTAAAGAGCGCAAGGTATAGGGAAATAGCTTCTATAGAAGAATTTTACGCGAAATCGGTACAAAATATCCGTAAAAGAGCGCGGATATAAAAGTATATTTTTACGATGGTCTCGTTGAAATTTTAAATAGTTAACAATTTTTAATATTCCCTCGTGCTTTACGCATTGGTACGTGAAAATTTTCTGCACGCTGGATATCGCGTTCTGCAAATCACTTTCGGTACAAATGTATTCGTATAACATACAAAACGCGTATAACGTGTACCAAATTCTGTTTCATTAGCAGATTACAAAATGCACGTTTTAGATCTTCGCTCATCTTTATTCGGATACCGAGGCTTTCTGTCCCATCGACCGCTAAAGTTTCAAACTTTCGTCAATTTCATTTTCAATTTCTACCCAACACAGGGGTGTTTAACATTTGTTTAAGCGCGCAAAGTACAGCAATTAGATCGTAAAACTGTTCTAATGTCAAATATCGGGCTTACCGTTATTCCGCTATTCAGTTTCACGATGTGAATACTAGATGTTTTCGAGTTTACAAGCCGCTCCAAATTTATTTTCTCTATTTAATAGTAGTCGTTTTAATCCAACTTCTTTATTTTAAGGCGTACTTAAAACACGATGCAGCAAGCAAGCTTTTTTCATCGCAGCACAATTCATATTATTCTAGTTAACAGAGCGCTGCTCTTGTTTTAATGCCATATGCTGCAGTGTTGCGTGTTCCTCAACGTACAAATTACTAGAATATAATTTCAGTATTTTCAAACAGATCTCGCGTCAAGTTTTAGACGAGTTTCCATCGAAACAGACAGTCGAATAGAATTGAAATAAAATTAAATCCTGTCTTAGTAAACGTTTTCAAGTTGACGAAACACGATGTAGGATCTAGGTATTACGAAATTATGTTGAATATTCAGAAACACGTATCTCAGTCGCTATTGCATACTGTGGCGAACCAACAAGTAGTATTAGTCAGGCAACGATCAGACACAACGGTAACGTTCATTTTCCAGCGGATTTCACTTCAAATTCATATTATCCGTACACTTTTGCGATAATTGCTACCGCGTTGTTCCGTTATCGATCGACCAAAATAATATTTGCGTTGTCTATTCTGTGTTTTATATAAAAAAAATTTCAACTTTCCCGTATTTCTTAACGTCTTTCATTCGATTTATTTATGCTTCGCGGATCTTGTTGATTCTGCCGAAATCCATTGACGGAACAATGACACGCGTGGATAAAATAAAGAAAAGCGCTTAGCGAGCGACAAAGCAGTCAGATGCGATCAATTGGGATTGGTTGCGATGGGTTGCTTACTTCCAAATGATATATCGAATAGGCTTTGATTGGCGTTACCTTGATCATCTTCTAATCTATCGTTGGCTCGCACACAGCCATCAATCGATCCGTTACGTGGTTTGGTATAATGAACGCTTTTGATACTGTTTATCGACTGCCAGCGTTCCACTTCGACGTCGATAGCCTAACAATTAAATACCGTAGCAAGTATACGTTGTGATAATGGCGCTATTAATTGTCCGAATATATTATCGAAGACTAGATATAGGCAATAAATTAATACCTAGCTGCAGATGCTTTTAAGTCAGCAAACATTTCAAATCTGTAAAATAAATATTAGGTTGTCCGAAAAGTTTCTTTCGTTTTATAAGGAAACAATGGATGCGCAACATTTGTCGTTTTATATTATTTTATCGAATTACGTATGATAGTAACAATAGAAGCGGAACAAAATGAATCGTACAAAATTCGATAAAATAATATAAAGCAAAAAAGGGTTGTGCATCTATTATTTCCTTATGAAACGAAAGAAACTTTTCGGACAGTCTAATACATAATGTTTAGTCTTATTTCTCTTTATCGTACTTTTCTCAACGAAGTTCTATACACGCAAAATTGTGTAATGGAAACGGAAGTACAATTTTTCCGTTTGCTGCAACGTGCTAAATTGAAATCGAAAAAATACAATCGATATATCTCTTTTCAAATGCTGCATTTATGCATGTGCATAGCTCAATCAAAAAAAAAAAAAAAAAAAAAAAAAAAAAAAAAAAGAAAAAAGAGAGGCGAAATTTCATGGAGATACCTTTACTCGATTTATTTTCGTTATTTTCATTTATTCAGCTACTATTACGAATACAATGTATTTTACAAAAATATTGCCAATATTCATTAAAACGTAATTGAGGGAAAACTGGAAATGCCGAAATAATTTTATTACGAGTGTTGCAATTCTGCGTAATAAATATCCAATTATGTTACCCAAATTTAACCGTAAAACGCATATGTGAATGCGAGTGTAAAAGCTCCTCGACTCTTTTTGTTGTAATCTCGCGTGAAATCCGTTACGTTAATATCTCGTGAAAAACACTCTGTGGCCAATAACGTACGATCGCTTGCACCGAACAGTGCATAAAATTTGTCAACGACGTCTCTTTTTCGTCGTTAACGCGCATCCGCGCAGAACTAACATTTCTCGTTTTCCATTAAGAACGCATTCGGACAAAGATTTCGTTACGTATTCCTGTCGACAAAGGAATAAGCTCGATATTCTTGCGAGGACAATTTGCGCCATCCTTGGCAACGCACGTTTCTTATTTCCTCCGTTCTACAGATTCCTGCAGGCGCCAAAAAATGCCACGGGCCACACGTGCAGAGTAATACACCTTCGAGTTATAGGAAGGTGAACGAAACGTTCTTACCGCCATGGAATTGCGTTAAACTTTAACGTATTCCGTTCGGCAAGCGAGGAAATATATCGCGGCAGGTACTTCACTTTTTCCAATCTTTTTCTTTATATTCACGCGATAACCCGAGCCAGTGTTTCATCATCCGTAGGAAGTCGGTCTGCCAATAAACTATCTCCGTCCGCCGTGCCGGCGTAAGATTAACTTCACGCGCTACGCTAACACTGGAATACGTCAATGGCATTTAGAAATAACGATAGAACTGAAAAAAGGCTACCGCGTTCTTCCCAAAGAGCACCGTTTTTCATTTGCCGCCAGTGTTTAGCGTGAGCAAATTTTGCTGAAAGACGGTTCGTTTCTCATAAACAACGTAGCACGATCAACGAGCGAATAGTGCTTTTGAAGATCACGTTTCAGAGGTAGATTCGTCTAACGCGTAATTACGAATCCTCTTCTGCGTTTACGATAACGAACAGACAGATTGTCAAATTATTTTACGAGCGTGTTAAATTTTCTGTGAAATATTTGCGAATAATTTCATTGAATATTTCTAGTAAATATCGAAATACCGGAATACACAGATATTACGTTGGTTCGTTCCTCTGGTCAAATATAATTTCATTCTGTAAAATGACGGCGTTTGTTCGTGCCACTGATCTCTTAAATTTATTAATTTCCTCCTCTATCGCGTATCTAACGAAAGTGACGAGCATCTTCTTACACGTGGCTCGAGTATTTTGCATTTCGCGTCTCGTCATACAAATATGTGTCACGTACTACTGAAACTCGTGTTACTTGAAATTTACGTAGAACAGTGTCTCGCGTTCATCGCCGTACGTTTAATTCTGAGTTATTACTGTACGTAAGTGTAGCAATGTCTCACGGTGAAAGCGTACGAAGGAGCAAGATGAAGATTTATTGTTCTTATCAGTCTCAAAATAACATTCACCGATGACTAATATGCCTCGGATTTATGGTATTTTCGTGTTATATAGGTTAAGTAGGCAATTACATACCTACGTGTTTGCTAAAACGAGAGATTTTAAATTAACACGACACACTTCACCGTAGGACTATCGACGATCTTCCACGACAATTCAAATTTACGTGGCGCGAAGAAAATAATCGAGTACGTTCGCTAAACCATGCATTTTTGCACATTTATGAGAAACTTAAGATACGTAAAACATCCAAAGTACCTATAGTATCTGTCGTAGTATTTGCTGAACTAAACGAATCCCTGGCTAGGTCCTATTCTTCTAGTCGCGTCCACGAAAACGTGAATCTGCGTTTTTATTTCAGCGAAAAAGTATCGATTTCGTGAAAAGTGGTAATATAATTTTCGAAATCCTTAACGAGAAACGCGTCGATATTCTGACGTCGAGAGGAATCAACTTTGTCGATTTACAAGGAAGTAAAGAAGAAGAAAATCCCACTGACATTTCCGCAGATGATCTCGGAAGAAGCGAATCGTAGAACACAAAACGATCATAAAAATACCGTGGACTATGCAAAGATCGAAGTTGGCGCTTTATTCGTTTCATCGAACAACGAAATCACACGTGTACGTGTTTCGCAAACGCGAAGTAGTACCAGCTTGTCTGCCGTAGCAGCACGAAAGGATGAACACGAACCGGGGCTCGATAATTCGAGGTCGCGTTAAAATTTTCACAAAGTTCAACGAAGCGATACCGCTTGCAAAACTTTGCTGCGGCAGACCGCGCGTCGGGGAGTTTCGGTGCATCTTTTATTACGTGGGGGAAATCAAAGACGTAAACAATTTATTTTCCTAGCGCGTGCATCCGCCACGGTCCACGTCTATGCATTCTGAATTCATCCGGCATATCTTTGACACGTACGACCGCCAAGTACCGGCGTTCGGTTCTTGAAGTTGCTATTCCTGACGCGTGATTTCATCGTACGTAGAGGGAAATTTCTGGCCAACGCGATGCTCTAGAATACAAACGCGAAAAATGATACGCCTTGGGCCATGCGAAAAGAATAGCGCGTGCCTCTTGTTGCGTGTAGACGAAAAGCGAAGAAAAAGAGCAGCGCGAATATCGCGGCAAAAAAATGCATTTCCTCTATCTTCCTTTCTATTTGTTCGCTAATGGAAACTGCGGACGTTGAAAAATCTGTGCGATGAGCGCATTACGGAATATATACCGCCAGATTTACGTGTCGGATTATTTCTAATTTTACTTGGATCGCCTTGGAAGGAACGTTTTAAGGAAGAATTTGTTCTTCGAATACATTTAAACGGATGTGAATAGGTACGGCGATCGCAAAAAGTATTCGATCGCAGATGACGAGCAATCTGACTCGTCAAAGCCCGGATAACGATATAATCCGCATAACGCGATCCGGCCAATAATCTGGTCACAAAGCACAAGACGGAGAAAGTCGATGGAACGAAATCGTCGGTTGATGAAAAGCGTAGCTTTAAAGAGCGGACGCGCGCGATTACAGGGCGGGGATGAACGTTGGAAATTGTAGTAAGCGCGTGGCTGTGAAATTTAACGCGGCCAGTTAACCCCGTTCAGACTCGTTAATTATAGGCGTACAGTTGCATCGGCCAGGGAGGCACGCGACACGCAGACAATCTAATTGAAAACAACAAACGTTAAACAGCCATTCGGGCTTGAAAAGATAACACGGCGCCGGTGTGCTTGTTGGCCAGAGTTGTCAACTGCAACCCTGTCAGCTAGCCGGCCAATGAGAGAGAAACGTTGGTTAATTAGAATACCGTTTAGCCGATAATCAAAAGGGAAATTAACGATTACTTGGACGACGTTTAATCAATGGAAATTAGATCGATAATAAATCGCGTGACGTTAAAAGCGGTGAAATACGTGTGCCGTGAAACGACACGCTCCGAGACTTGGGATATTTTGCGGTGAAAACCCATAACGAGAATATATGGCACGTAAAAGCTGAACGTTCTGACTTATGGAAGCTATACTTTTATTAAACTCTGCGCTGACGACTTGGCTGGATCGATCAACGATCGTATGACGTTTGCTTGGCGTTCATTTGGATAAGTCAACGAACATACGACGTTTGCTTGGCATTCGTTCGAACAAAACAACGATCGCAGGATGTTTGTTTAAAATAGCGTCTATTTCAAAGTGGCCGAACGATACTCGAAACCGTCGAAAGCTGACAATTTATTCAAAGCATTCGTCACTTTCAAATTGTTGCTTTACGCGTTGCTTTTCCAGCCCCCGCGTAGTTTCCCACCCGATCGTTTTTCACATTTTGCTTTTTTCAACAAACACCTTTATACACGCATACCGATTTTTCATTCGTTTAACCGTGATACCGTTAATTCGCGCATTTGTTCCGACTTTTTGTTTAACCATCGACCGCTTCGGTTTCGCGTTAGTTTTCTCATGTTCGAGTTTTATCTTTTGTTGAAACCGGAAATAAAATCACACGGTGATAATCGTCGAGGCCGTTTCGGCTCTATTAGAACGTAGATTATTCGGTTATCTGTGACGAGAGACGCGATATCGAAAATTGATATCTCCGCGGAAAACATTCGGAATATAACAATTTGGTAATAATATGCACACTGTGTTTTCTGCAACGTTCTCTTGTATTCATCGCGAATATCGTTACGGATGACCTAGTATCTCGTAATTAGTTTCCACCAATAATTAGTCTGCTTTGAGGGCCACATGACTTACAATTAATATATTATACAGTACATAAACCTGTTCTTCGATATTAATCAGCGAAAAGCCCGAAGGCATACTTTCTACGTATTAAAAAGAATAGAGAGAGAGAGAGAGAGAGAGAGAGAGAGAGAGAGAGAGAGAGAGAGAGAGAGTACGTGTACGTGTAAGTTTCATATTCGTCTTTCAAAGAAATAATAATATTTGCCTTTACGTACAACGAACGCAACAAAAACGATTCAGCGAAACTCGCTTTTTCGCTCTCGTCAAAGTTTTCGAGTGTTTTGAGACGAGTAGCGCGTGGAAAGCTGTCGGTAGGAAAAAAAGCTATAGTTTTGCAGTATCGAATTCGATTCTGAAATCGAAATTTGCCCTCCCCGTAGAACTTTGTTCAGAAACTTTGCCGAATAACGTATCTTAAGACAAACTACTCTACCTGATCGATTGTATCGGCAAAAAAATGTTAAATTTGTATCGTTTACGACCCGAAACAGAGATCAACGATGTCTAAACTCGATACGTGTCTTCTATTGACAAGTTTCTATGGACAAGTGCATGGCGCGTTGCATGTCTTTTCACGCGTGACCTACACAGAGTGGCGTCGTTTCCTCGCACATAATCCAGCGGAATAAAAGTTCTGCTCTTACCGCGATACAAAATAGAGGAGCCTCGCGGAAGGCGACCATAGGATGAACTACAGTCGCTCGAAATGAAAACTGCACACTCATCAGGTCCAAGCCGTGTGTACGTGTGTGTCGGATTAAAAAAATAAATAGGCTTTCGATGGAGCCAATAGAAGAGATGGAAATTACTTGCAAGCCAGCGATATCGAAGCAAGGCGGGTGGAAAGGTCGAAAGAAAAATGATCGAACGTAGCGAAGTAGAACGCTGGCGTTTTACAAACGTTGTTTACCTTCAATTTCAGCCGGGCTGATATGCAACACACAATTGGAAATAGTTCTCATGAAAATTTAAATTTATCGGGCCTGCGATACAAGAATGCGCCACGTTTTTCCTCCTTTTCTTTCATCGTTACGCGCACACCAAGCAATATACCCACGTACATGCGCGTGTATGTACATACACAGGCAGAAACGGACTTCGACGAAACTTCAAACAAGGAATCGCGCAACATAAATTTACCGAGCGAAAAGAACAACGAGTGGATTCCTCTTAGCGTTTTATCGAATGCAAGCATATCTGGCGCCGAGAATGGAATATATTAGCAATCATTTTCGAGATATTTCTTGCTAACAAGGGAAATGTGAACGTTCTTCCAATCAGCTGGTTTTTAGATCGTGGTAGTACTCGCGGGCAGAAATAAAATTCTCTTGAAAAAAGAGTGACGCGTATTATCAGGAGTGGCGATTGTCGATAATGAAAAGGCGATTAAAAATATTCGACGAGCAAAAGCGATGCGTTAAGACAAGGCCAGTTAGAATATTCGATTGATAGGAAAACTAAAATTGAAATTGCAAAATTAATTTTATATTACGTATTTGTATAAATAAACGAGTAACCTACTAACTCGGACGTGATTTCATAATTTCATTCGCGTTGATTCAATTTTTCAACGTACCCGACATATTCCGCTTACACCCGCCGACAAAAAGAATACGTGTAAAGCAGTGATTATGCACGCGCAGCGAAACGATTTCGTAAAGAGAATTCACCCTGTGCGACCACCTTCGTCTACCTATTTTTATAACAAGTGTTGTAACGAAGTATCGATTCCCGGGTAAATAGGAGGACGTTACAATCTTCCAGGTAATTTACATTAATGCGCTTAGCTGCAAGATCTTGTTATCGCGTTGACGTGATCACGTCTATGAAAGTTATCTTGTCCGTGTAAGGAACAATTCGCAAACTTCCACCGTACTTTATGATATCAAAGACGCGCCTTTTCACTGATCGATACTCTCGCGGATGTTTACGATTCATAAAAGCTTCTTCACTTTTATCGAACAAGTTGCATAGTACGTTACCTCATTAACGTCCATTCGTTCGTTCGTTCTCTGCTCGTTTGTAGATTTACGCGACAGAAATGTATCATGCTCGTTATCGAATCGTCGATAAATTATTACTCGAGCCATCGCTTATCGAACGTGTAAGATTCGCGTAAACATCCATCGAGATTTCAAACGCTTAACGCTAAACCTACCGACGCTTATATACTTATTGACCGGTCGCGATAGGCAGCACAGATTACAAATTTTTCTTAGAAAAAAGAGAAGCAAACTAGAAATACATACCGAAGAATATATCGTTTGCGTATTTTATGGCAAAGTCATAGATTAGCAAGCGATACGATGACGTTTAAATATGGCAAAGTTTGTGTAGAAATTTGAAAGCGGTCAATTTTAATCATTAGGTTGCCCGGAAAGTTTCTTTCGTTTTATAAGGAAACAACGGACGCGGGACATTTTTTCTTTCGTATTATTTTCTCGAATTACGTATGCTCGTAATAATAGAAACGCAACAAATCATACGTGTTTCCCTATAAAACGAAAGAAGCTTTCCGGACAACCTAAGAACACAACTTCGCCGCCCCTTTCCGCTAACAGAAAGATTCTAATTTATATTCGCTTTTCACGTTCCGGTACATCCATTCCTGTTCCAAGATAATTCTGACGCACTCGTGGGTAATTGTATATGCGTTTAAAGCGCGATACACGGCCCGTGTTGCATCGTTCGTGAAAAATTCCCTCGCTAGACTTGCGTCGTATTTCTTGTGCAACGCGCGTGCCGCACGTGCTAACTATAGCACGCAGATACGTAATGCCGGAGAGTGAGAAAATTATCCGAGGTTTTGCGGCTGTGAGAAGTCTATCGGCGATAACTTTAACTGACG
Source organism: Bombus confusus (assembly GCA_014737475.1). NCBI lineage: Eukaryota > Metazoa > Arthropoda > Insecta > Hymenoptera > Apidae > Bombus > Bombus confusus. The sequence continues at coordinate 1,726,610 of JACXIV010000052.1, forward strand.
ATACTTGGTTTCATGAGAAGCGACGCGACGCTCTTCGTTCAATTACGTACGAAGAAGAGTTGAATAATATTTATATACTAGAATCTTATTGTTAAGATAATTCGTTTCGGACGTACAGAATAACGTATGAAGTGGATCTAGATGTGCGGCTGCCAAAATAATTCTCAGTTAATTATCTTTGCTGTGTTTATCGCCGACTACCTCGCTGTACACTTGATACTCTCTGTCTACTGTCGCTGGATACTAACTGCCTTTACGAATACCGATGACACAGACGCATCGGTCGATCGTTGAGCTGTTACCATGGTTTGACCTTACGGCTCGTCGGCAGTCACGCTTTTTATATGTTTACCGTTGACAGTTATAATTTTCTTACTTATTGGTCTTGTTGTTAACACAGGACGACGATTACAACGATCTTGCGTCGCCCTAAGCTTTCTTACTCTCACATGTACAATACAAACGTATTATATACTCAACGGTTGTTGCCGTAGCGACGTGACCGTGGCTGATGCTAAATATTTGGAAAGAGGGAACAAAGTTGACCCTGTCAGAAGTTTCATTAGAGAAGAAGAAGAAGAAGAAGAAGAAGAAGAAGAAGAAAATAGCGTAACAAGCGAAAGATATCTAAGAAAAATCATTCGTGACCCCAGTTATATTCAAGAGAAATGGCGGTATGCCGTGCGCCGGTATTACCTGTAATAGAGACGTTTTTTCTCAATGGAACGGAAGAGGTGTCCGTGAAAAATATATGAACGAAAAGCGGGAGGAAAATTATAGTTTGGCCGTACACGGTATGCTCCTGTTTATGCTTCCCTTCGTAACTTCCTGAATATATCATTGTAGAAGCCGAGCGCACTTTTTAACGTTAATAAAATGCAGATGTCCAAAGTACTTTACAACGATATTAATTCAACGATTCGCAGCAACAAGCAGCTACGTGGCTGCGATACTTTAATCGCGTTTAGCGAAGGAAAGACAAAGGTGTAGGTTCCATGTTCAGAAACGCAAAAGTTTATTGTTACGAATATTAACTACGAATTTGTAGGACGCGCGAAACGATGTTTGATTTCTAATTCGTTTCTGTCGATTTACTCCAATTACTAAAAAAATGCAGCTGCCTCCCTATGACAGCAACTTCTTCGACTAGTACCATTCCGCGTGTCAAGCATCAAATAGCACTGGTAAAACGTATCTGATTCATTGATGATTTCGTTGATATCGACGTACGTATGTCATCGACTGAAGTCAGGCGGCTGTAACATGTACAAAGCGGAATTACTCGGAATATTAACCTTGACGAGCGTACATCAAGATCGATGGAATCGGTGGGGTTTATCGAGAAAATACAATTCCCTTCGGAAATTCATCGAGACCTTCGAATCGTCGTCCCAACGATTTTCTTCGTTTCGCGTGTACCGTGTTATCGCAAGCTACGCCATCTCGTCGTAATTCCTTGTCGTAATCCAGCGCGAAAACATTTCTCCAGCAAATAGAATCTGCCCTACCGAAGATTCCACGCGATGGTCTGCATTGAATCATACTGCTAATCAATCGGTCCAGGGTCCCTTACATAATTCCAAAAAAAGGGAAGAAGCGATGAGTGGCGAGCGCCAGTAGCAGTGCTTTCTGCTCTTTTGCAAAGTAAAAGTGACTCGCACGTTGCGGCTGGCGTGTACTCGGTGATCCCTCCTATAAATTCGCTGGATTGCGAACTGGTGGGTGATGGCGTTGGTGAATGTTGGCGCGAGCTTTCGCCTCGCCACCTCTCGGGGGTTAGTTTCAGGAAATACGGGCCGGGCACACTTTGTCTTCGGTTAAATGACACCGGAATTGACCGGAGCCAACCTTTTAAAGCAGTATCCGATAAACGAAACTCGAAGGAACAAAGGTGCAGACCAAGGCCCCGAACGATCGGCCACAATGAGAAGGTAAAAATCGTTGCCGCTTTTTGCCTTTGTGCCCTCGGCTCGTTCTTTCCTTTCATTGCATGCCGTTTTGTTTAGAACGTTTCACGGCTTTAATATTTACGCATGAGACGTTTCCCGAGCGCTTTTATACGTGCCGTTTAACAGAGCTGCAAGGAACGCGATAACTCGACCGGCTGCCTGCGAAACCAGAAGTTCCAGCCGAACTTTGACAATGATTCTGTTAAAACTCGCGCACCACAGTCGATGAATATTAGGTGTTATTGGAAGCGCGATGGAGTAGTCGCCGTCAACTTTTCCTTTGCCATTTTTCCCCCCGCCAGTCTTTTCTCTTTCGTCGTCTCACCTTCTAAGAATCTAAACTTCCTCGCTGCGTATTTTTACTTCGCGGCTATTTTTATTTCTATCTTTACATCTATCGAGCGTTAGAAACCTTGCTCTCGTCATTTTCTTGATTATCGCAGGTCGAAACGTTCTGTCGCTACGTTTTCTTCCCATTTATTACGTCCGCCATTTTAATTTGAGAATTTTCAACGATTTCGATCGGAGGATCTTTACATCTATCGAGCGTTAGAAACGTTGCTCTCGTCATTTTCTTGATTATCGCAGGTCGAAACGTTCTGTCGCGATTTAATTTGAGAATTTTCAACGATTTCGATCGGAAACCTTCTCGCTTGTTCCGCGTTTCACATTGCCGCGAAATTTTCCGATTGCGTGAAACGCGGTACGGACGCTTCTACGTCGTAAGATTATTACCGTTCGATTTGCCAAGACGTTGTATCGTTAGACGCTCGATTTTCCCGCACGCGAAATTACTATCGAACGATCGAGTTACAGTGGCACGAGGTAAATGGCGTCCATGACTCGTTCCTTCGTCACGAGGTATAATTCCTTCGTGCGACGTGTAATTCACAGCGTCAGAAACCAACTGACAATTTCACGCTGGCACACGCACGCAGAAAGGCGAAACGGTATCGAACCTATCGGTCTTCTCGTTTTCGAATTATGAAATTCGAGACCCGATCCAGGGTAGTTGGCTAACCGAATGCAATCGTTATAATCAAGAACGGTGGACGCTGCTAGCTCTTCGTGTAGCCATTTAGGATCGTTATATAGGCGCACACCGAAACCCGACTCAAAGTTACGGTCTGCTGTTAATAATTACATTAAATAGACATGCAGAGACCGTACCTCGCGCTTCCCTTGGGCCACCCTCCTGGAATTGAGTTTTTAATTAAACGCGCACCACTCATCGGTCAGCTCGCGGTCTGGATTAACGAATTTATTGGAAAATCGTGTTACCGTGCGCGCATCAATGTTCTCTAATTAGACTGCAGCCTTAGTGTGTCTGAATTTCGTCACACCGTGACAATATATATATATATATGTTACTTAAGTTTTTGGAAGATTCTTAGATTCTGGATTAAACCGTGACGACACTGTGCATTTGGAATTTAATGAAATTCCTATTGGAGGGAACAACGAAACAAAAGGATCCTACTATTTCAAGCGATACGTATAAACTCTAACTTTCTTCCTTTTTTTAGCAGCTATTTTTTATGGAAGGTTGTTTTAAAAAGAAGATTGTATAGTATCGGAAAAGCCGTAGGATGTTTTATAAAGTTTCTCCTTGCAATATACGTCGACCTTTCTCGTAATCCGAACGTTAAATGTACACAAACGTGAATCTCTGACGGGGAAACTTTGCAATCGCGCAGTTTTCAAATGGAAACGTAGGGATAGAACGAAACGCAACGAAAGATGAACGACAAACGCGAAATAAAAGCTGCGTGAAATATTATCGACGAAGAAATAGAAATAGCAGTCCTGTGGTAATTAATGCTCGGATGAACGAAACGTAAAATGTCACGCTTTAAAGTAATCGTAAAAATTATCGGACGAAAGATGAACGCGAAGACGATGGTGGCGACGGAGGAGCCGATAGAAAATAAAATCCTCTGCAAGCTGCCAATTTGTTGCGTGACTGTGGAAAGAATCGGTGATCCGTGCACGTAGCACGAAATGCATCCTGAAATTGTAGCACAGTGGTCTGCGGTTCGAGTTGGGCATTCTCGATAGACCGCCGGTGGGTGAATCGGTGCATCGCAAATGTCCATTTTTATTATTTTGTTCGACGATCTGATCGAAGTGGCCCGATATCGCCATGTACCTACACGCCGAGAAGATACGTCGCCGATACTAGCGGAACGTGAAAGAGAATTTTTACGAGCAATCTCGGATCGTGCATAAAAGCGATATATTTCCGTGTACTTACGCGTTCTATGAGAAATCGACTACGGAGTGAGCGCTACGGGGAATGGCGAACAAATTGAATTATTTGCGAGACAGAGGTTGTCTCGGTGGGCAAATCTTACTTTTGATACTTTTATTGGAAATATCGAGAACTTGGGAATATCGTCTATATTTCGGTACCTGGTGTCCGTTGAAAATTAACGTCTATCAGGTTGTCGGTAAAGCGTCTTTCTTTTACAGACACGTCTTTTACCGCGATGCATCTTTATACAAACGTGAAACCTGGCCTGTCGAACGTTGCGATCTTTGCCTCGATAGAACGAAACGGATCACGCGTAATTCGATCAAATAATGTAAAACTACAAATGTCGCGCATCCGTCATTTCCTTAGAAAACGAGAGAAAGTTTTCGCACGACCTAATATTCCCAGTCATATGGAATAATTATTTTTCATCCGCGAAGAAGCTGTCAGAAGCGAGGATTCTCGTTCGCAAGTTGCAAAAGCTAGAGATCTAGTTTCGACAAAGGCCGCCGAGCAACGAGCTGTTTCGCTTTTTCTTTCGAAACGAACGCGCTAAATTTATGTCCGACATCGGTGAACAGCAGCAGCAGCAGCAGTAGTTTCCTGCAATCTGGCGACATGGAAATCAGTTGGCCAAACACACGGTTTAAATGACCGTAATGCGCGTCCAGCTGTCCGCGAGATTCAATTAAACGAATGTCGCAATGCATGGCGCGATACGATTGTTTCGAAGGCGGAGCGGGCGTCCTATCGTCGCGCGCGATCACGTTTAACGGGACAGGGGTAGAAAGAATCCCGTTCATTTGCATTCATCGACGACGTTCATTTGCAGTCACGAGATGCATATTGGAATGGTAAAAGCGGACCGTGTAGCTTGCAGCCCGAGCATGAACATTAGCACCGTGAACACGTACATTATAGATTTCGGTTTAACAAGATCTTTGTTGGGCGCGTTTAAAATTGAAACTCACGCAGCCAACTTCTTCGAAGTAGACATAAAACAACAGCTTTGTCATAGACACGCGCGTTGCTTTTTCAAGGTGAAGAATCTAGCCGAGCTAACGATTAGTCGTTTCGACGTTAACGCGTCGATCGCCGAACAAATTTCCTTTGTCTTGGCCGCACAGATAAAATCTCGTCCAGCCTCCGCAAAGTCCGACAGATCGACTTTCCGCGAAGCTGTCGATTTCGCGAATCAGGCAGGCGATTATAATTTCAAATCTCGAGAAGCAAATCACTCATTTTCGTGAATTCCTCGATCGCTGATTAGCGGAGAAGTAAGTGAGTAAATTTGAGAAAATAATATTTAGAATTGCCGTTTTTCGCTGCACTTCGGCTGTTATAAAGTCATAAAGTTGATCGGCATAGCTTCTCAGAATCTCGTTTCAACGTCACATTGCTTCCGCGATAAAAACAAAATTGCCTGAGCGCCTTAAAAGCATCAAACCGAGTTCCTCGTATTGTTCTACGTAAGTGGAGAATATTCTTAAAATTTTAGAACGCGATAAAAGTTATTTGTAAGACGTTTTGGTGCGATGGAATATCGACTGGTAGCAAACAGGTCGATCTATTTTACGCGTGCAGCATGACGAGGATAAAATTTGCAAGTACTGGTATTGAAATCAATATTCATACGTATGCGTATCGAACGAGCAGCTACAACTTGCAAAAACTGCTGCGAGGTATTCGGAAATTTTACAAACACGCATAAACTGCAAGATGCTTTCGCGTAATAATGTACGTAACGTAATGTCAAATATTCTTTTCTTTCCATCCGTACGAATTAACGACTCGGCTGTAATATTCTGCGACCGAAGAATAACGTGTCTTTGTTATGCTTGTAATTTATCTGCCGATACAACAACACGATGTACAATTATACGCGCAGTATGCATGGAATGTAATACTTACTCTTAATTTAATTTAATTACAATTTAAATGTAATTTAATTAAATTACATTTAATTTAATTAAAGCGAGGATATGCAAATAATTAGCGAAAATCGATCCAAGACAAATATCGTGAAAACAATATTGCGAAATACGGACAGGCGATGATTTTACAAATGCGCAAAATTAATTTGCCACGGCTACGTTAACGAAACACCTTTTATCCTACGAACTGCGATTGGTCTCCAATTAAAAACAACAACGGGTAGCCAGACGAAGCGACTCGAGCGAGGAAAATATATCTTAGTCGTATCAATGTGAATGAATATGAGAGAACGCTCCAACGAAGCGAATAATAAAAGCGAAGTAAAAAAAAATTATCAACTTGGAACTTCTTGCTACAAGCTCGCAACTCAATCAGAATCTACTTATTTCAGATCGTTATTTCACAAAGGTTTGCAAGGCTTGGTATCGCGTTAAAAAGCAAGGAAGAACAGGAATTACGTGACTTTGATATTTCCTTTGCGTTTCTGGCCACGGAAAAACGAAGGTATTTCCATTACAGAGGTCCCTTCGTGAAAGCAAACATTCGCGTGTACATTAGGAAGAGAAAAGGCAAGTATTGTTCCATTTTCACCTCGTCATGGCAACAATGCGAGAGCGTTGCATTTTTAATTGCCTTTTACTTACGTTTCCCTTCAAAGTTCACCAACTAGCTTTACTTCAAAGTTCCGGCTAACGTTTCAACAAGTTGCCGATTGTCACGGAACGACCATATACGCAACCATTACGCGTGATCGCGTGCTTTTAAGAGGTTACATTACACGCGACGAATCTTTCGAATAGTTTCAGTTTCGTTACGCGCGTACGAGTGCCATTGTAAAGCAGTAGGTTCTGTGTGAATTGCAATAGCGTGCGTGATACTGATAACGGTATCCCTGTTGGAAAACATTTTCGTTCCAACCTCTATTTCGAGTTCTCGTTCGTCGATTGCTTCTCGGGCTTCTTCTCGCGTCGAATTTATCTGCTGATCAAAGCGCGGATGAAAAAAAAAATCGTCTTTCCACGTTGCACGTGCAATCTTGCAAATCAGCCAATTTGTTGCGTGACAAAGGACAATGGAAACGAAAAATCAATAAATACATTTCTACCGAGATACGATAAGTTGGAGTAATTTTACACGAACGTAACTTCGGCTGCGTCTCTTCAAAGGGATGCAATTCGGTCGTTCGAAACATTCCGAAACTGATTAGAAAGGCAAATAGTATATGGAATGTGAGTTGAAGAAGGTGCGCGACAAGCCAGCTAGGCTGTTTATTTACTCATGAAGAAAGTCGTTTGCAAGAAAGGCAAATTTCCAAGCAAGGAAAGTCGTCATTACGCGAGGTCGAGTGTGCGACGTGATGTTGAAATAACGCAGTCGCCATACAATCCTCTTCCGTTTACCACGCTTTTCTATAGCCTCGCCTCTTCCGCTATATTTTACCTCGAGCATCGACCGTCTCGCCCGTTAGTTTTATTCTTTTCCGTGAACCTCTTCTCTAAATTTCAAGTCCCTCTCCGCATTCCATCGAGTTAAAACGCCAATGATTGCAGCCTGGTCGCGGTAACGCGTTCGTTTCGCACGATGAGACGGTGAAAAAGTTTCCGCTTGTCGTTCCTCTTAACTTTCGCGTAGCCGTTTTTGCGATACTTGAACGTTGCGCAAGTGCGGAACGGTTTCCGCGAGTTCTTCTCGAAAAATTCACCGTGTCTTGGCAAATGCCAAGAAAAATGAGAGCTGGACGACGGGACACGTCGTGGGTGGTGGTAATTTCTTCGTTAGAGAAGAGTAGCCTTTTCTTTTCGATGAACACGATTTTCGAACGTTGATTCTCTTTAGAAAACCTCACGGCGGTAATTAGAAATTAATTACGCACGCACACATGCAAGACGTGCAGTTTCGTTCGCCCAAGCCAAACATTTCCCCGCAAATATTTGTCAGATTTCATTGGGTTCGCGAAACGAACGCGTAACGCGAAAACACGAAAGGGACAGACGCTGTAACGGCGATGAATAATTGAACGGGTGCGCGATAAATTGCATATACTTCGTTCGAAATTAAAATTAAGCTGCTAAAACAATTTGTATTCGTAAAGGCCTGGTTTCGTGTCGCGTCTCGCCAGATAGAATCAAATATTTCAATAGCGGAACAGCAGACTACTCGTCGACGTGTCTCGAACGCGCTTTAACGTCTACTTTACATTCCATATACGACATTCGTTATATTCGTCTGTTCGCGTGTCCTTGCGATACCGTCCTGTTTAATATCGACGCGATATTGGCTTTTAGTCTGTTCCGCTGTAAAGTATTCGATCAACTACTATTTCTATGCTTGAAATCCGCTTTATTTCTCTCGTCGTGTTACTCTTTTTTTCATTTCGTCGGAACAATAGGAACACGCCGCTGTTGTATCGTAAGCAAAGAGGATTTGATCACGCGAACTGCTTTCAGCGATTAAAGTTAAATAAATAAAGTTATACGACTTTTGGAAAATGTTTTTTTGACGACCCGTTCATCGAAGAAAGATGCTCGTCGTGTTAAAATGGTCCGACTAATATAGGCGTATGCGAGATATCGAAATTTCTCACACCCGCCGATATACGGCGAGATACAAGCGATACGTGGCTATTTCTGGTCTTGAGCGATACACGCATAAAGATTTAGAGCATCGTATAGTATCTACTCTTGGGGAATTTGCATCGATCGTTCTATGAATTCTGAAATATTTTACGAATTTGCATATTTCTCGTCAAACGCGTTTAATGGGAAATTTAGAACAGGCCACGAATACATTTTTTTTTTATTTTATGTTTCAAATAGGATCTGATGTTAGATCGAAATATTTATTTGTGTTACGAGCGAAAAATATTATCGAATCTAGAACAGTTATTGTTACAAACAAGGCGAACGCTCGCATTTAATATACGGCAAATCATCTTCTGTCTTTCAAGAAAATAATTCTCTAGGAAAAAGCGTCAAGTAAAAGCGCCCTTCTTACACACGCGTGCTTGACAAAGTTTCAATTTTATAAACTCCTTTAGAAATTTCATACTTCTTTTACGTGCTGAGTTACGGCTCGTCGTTCGAAAAACTGCACCTGCTTTACCTTTATCTACTTTTATTTTCTTGCTCGCAAGATAACAGCACTTATTTAATATAATCTGTCGTAAATCCGTTCCACTTCGTGTAATTTATTTGAACGTTTATCGAGCTGCAGACTCGACCAGTTTTCTTCGAAAAGTTACAGGTAAAATACAAGGAATCGAATTTCTACTCTTCGTTTGGATATCCTGTTCATCGAACGAGCGTCTTTGCACGACTAAAGAGACGAGGAGAGACTATCGTCAGACCTCGTGAGAGTCTCATCTCTGAAAACATCCCTCTACCGATCGATTCTCTTTTGTGCAACGACCAACTCGCATTCTCGTCATTGCGGTGGTTTAACAATGCTCGAAAAGAACCTAGAAAGAACTAAGAAAATGCTCGCGTTACATATGCGAACAACGGCCGATTTTACGAGGGAATCCCAGCTGGCGATCGTTTCCAGATCGAGTCGTTAAAAATTTTTCTCTCGACCGTTTCTCGCTTCTTTCTCTGGCTAATTCCACATACTGTCGTACTTCTGATTCTAATATTTTGAACGTCTAAACATCGCACATGGATTATAGGAGGTATTTGAATGTGAAATTTAGAGAATTTTAAATACTTTCAAGTTTTCGGTATTTTTCGCAACGATAATAGAGAAATTTTGATAATTAAACTTAGTAAACGGCGTTTAACACAATATTTTGGACGTCTAAACTTCGCACGTGGATTATAGGAGGTATTTGAATTTGAAATTTAGAGAATTTTAAATACTTTCAAGTTTTCGGTATTTTTCGCAACGATACGTAATAGAGAAATTTTGATAATTAAGCTTAGTAAACGGCGTTTAACACAATATTTTGAACGTCTAAGCTTCGCACATGGATTATAGGAGGTATTTGAAAGCGAAATTTAGAGGATTTTAAATACTTTCAAGTTTCCGGTATTTTTCGCAACGATAATAGAGAAATTTTGATAATTAAACTTAGTAAACGGCGTTTAACACTTGTCTAAATTTTCAACGATAGCGAAACTGCGTCTTTGTCTGTCTATCTCTTACGAAACCTATCGCTTACAAGAAAGCAGTGCACGTAATATAGGTGAACGTAGTTTACGCAACATAATGATTTAAAGGCGCTGTAATTTGTTACGCATTAACTCTGACTCTCTAGAATTCTTGTACGCCTCCCACTCGTATTTTCAGCTTTTTGCGCGTATCAAAATTCCGTGCAACTTAGAAATTTTAGCTATGAAAATCCAGCTTGTATCGTTGTCTGCTATGGTAATTACGGTCCCTTTGTTTCGGCTCGCCCATTGTTAATTGTTCTGGTTCAGTAGTTTCATGAGGTATATCCCTATAAAGACCGGGTTACTTGGTCCTTGTAAACGTCACCATAATAGCGCCCTTAGTGGCTTTATGCAATAAGGATGCTGACATTCGATTATATCTACGCTACAACTTACTGCTAATGAAGCTGCTGTTGTCGACAAAAGAGAATTCGTTATATCCAGCTCATTGGACCTTTGGTGAACTATTAAAGTGAATTTCATGATCAATCGGCCAGCGGCAACGCAGATTAATTAAATGGATTGCTTGCTAGGCGAGTGTCTAGAAGACGAGCGATAAAGATATTTGAAAAACGGTAAAAGGCACCAAATCTGAAGATTCCTATTTATTCGTATATTCGTGTTCTTGCTCCTAGTATTTCGTATCAAGTATAAGTACTATAAACGCGATATTTCGATCATCCAACGCTGAAGTTGAGAAACAAATTATTTACAGAGCATAACCCTATGAATAAATGAAGACAACTTAACCAGAGCGCTGTAGCCGGTATTAATCACAAGTTTAGCAAACAACTGAAATCGCCACTGGGACGAGGAATGCAACCAAGTGTCATCCGACGCGATACGAATAACCTCGAGGACAAAGGACCCGAAAGATCAGCCGAACATGGAGAAACTCCGGTAGCCAGAGTTCAAGGGCCAAGCAAAACGACCTGGTCTACCTCTTACACAACTCTAACATCCACGACCTCGGAAACAAAGGGTCCAACCTAAGTTACCAAAAAGCTACAGAGACCTGGCATTCGTTAGACGCGTATACCAAGATCAAAGGGATTGATCGAGACTATAACTTCGCAAAAGATACGGTTGGAAACACAACACCACGGAAATACCTGTTTTTCTGTTCTTCAGGCTGCGCAATCTTATCAGAATGACCGTTAGAATCGTAGACCTCGATACGTACAGCGTCTTGGATCAAGAAATGTGGTTCTAGTAACCTCGATATCTATGACAGGCACTGATCCTTAGAAACCCCAAGTGGTATGTTGACCTACAATAGTCTGCATCGAGTTTCTCGACCTCGAAATTACAGGTGTCAAGGTTCTTCGATACCGGAGCGATCTGGATCAGGTTCTCCAACCCTGTAACGACAGATCTACGGACGATACGAGACCTGGATGGTTTGGACGAGGTTTCTTGTGCGTCACTAGACGTCTGTATCGTTGCTCCGCGTTAACGGTGATACATCGCGGGTCTATGATCACGGACATTGGATTCCCGCATCGTAGTCTGTTACGTTCCTCTTTGCGATTGTNCTCATTGAAATCTATGAGAATCGTAAGCTGAGATCTGACGATACGGGGCTCTTACGATGTGTCTTACAGCTTGGAAATAGCTAGCAGTAGGTCCCTAGGCATCGTGACCATTGTCATCAAAATCATACGATCTTACAGAAATCTGTTTCTTTGCTATTATAAATATCGAGCTTATTTCTCCGATACTGAAGCGATCTGGATCAGGTTCTCCAACCCTGTAACGACAGATCTACGGACGATACGAGACCTGGATGGTTTGGACGAGGTTTCTTGTGCGTCACTAGACGTCTGTATCGTTGCTCCTCGTTAACGGTGATACATCGCGGGTCTATGATCACGGACATTGGATTCCCGCATCTGTCTGTTACGTTCCTCTTTCCGATTGTCTCATTGAAATCTGTGAGAATCGTAAGCTGAGATCTGACGATACATGGCTCTTACGATGTGTCTTACAGCTTGGAAATAGCTAGCAGTAGGTCCCTAGGCATCGTGACCATTGTCATGAAAATCATACGATCTTACAGAAATGTGTTTCTATGAGATTAGAGATATCGGGCTTATCGCACCTAAGGTGACTAGAAACTGTTCTTTCGATCGCAAGATGGTTCATCTAGTTCCCTTTGATCTCGAAGTTAGATACGTGGAAGACCACCATTGATCTTGCCGTGGCCTGTCCCAGGATCCTCGTTTTGCCAACGTTTCGCATCTTGTTCCCTGTTTGCAGGATGTTGCGAATCACGCCTCTCGCTTCGTCTATGGAGATGTGGTTTCCCAACCACTTGTTGTGTATTATTTCAGTACGATTCCCTATTGTCACATTCGCGGACGTCCAAGTAATACGTATTCACTGTGGGAAACGGTATCCGCCATCAAAGCTATCGTCCGTGTTCGAAATTTGGTCCGAGTTACTCACAGCTGTATGAAATGATTAAGGTTGATTCAGGTTGTTTTTCAAAGTTACTGTTTCCGTACGGTAGAGGACAGAAGAAAATTTTTTATCGATCAGCGATCTTTGCACTATTAGATACTGTTTACTGTAAGCGTAAATGGATCTATTTTAGACAATTATCGCGCTACTTCGTATCAAAAATTTCTTTAATTCGTTAATAACGATTCATCGTCGTTGACGATAATTCATCGTAATAATTCACTAATTTCATCGATCAGTTCGTTTCGTCAATCTCTTGCCTTTGGAATTTACCGTCTTTCGTTCTTCTCGATTGCAAAATATTTTTCACGCACCATCGACAGTTTTTTACTCGTATGAACTTACGGCTATCTATGTTCTTTCGCTATTCCCACGTGAGATGTATCGGTACGCTATATCTGCCTCTATAGCGCATTCAATTTGTCTGAGTTTCGGTAACGTTTACTTTTGCATGGAACATAGTTATGCGGTTTTGTCCGCAGAGTGCTTTATCAAACAAAATGTATTTGCAGCAGTAATCCAACCACTGTATATACACCGATGGTTTATACCAGCAATTCCAATTGCCAGATAAGCAGCCAACTTTTTTTCAACAATTATTCTTGTCGCAGCGTACACAGATCCACCTCGTACGCAAAAGTTTAAACAAATCTGAATTCGTGTCGATTAAGTCCGCATTGCGAATATCCTTCCTTGTTTCGTTAATTTAATAACAATACCGTGCCGTTTCGTTATTAACAATACGTGCCTACGGTATTGCAATCTCGTAATTAAGAAAATCCCGAATTTATTATTCTCCTTGCCAATTTTGTTTTACGTCTGACATAATTACGCGTTTGATTACATCCGCCTCGTAAAACAACATTAACTACCCTATTTGCCGTTTTGTTTCAAGACTACAGAAGGGTTGCAGCGTTGCTTAAGCTCCGGCTTCGCGATTTCCCTCGCAGGGAGCGAACCTCGTCATAAATATCGTTACGAAACGAGCTTCCCACAGCGTACTCCGTCCTCAAATCCGAAAAGACCACACGCCGTTACTCGGACTAAAATCTTTCAAAGTCTCGCGTACTACGTTTCTATTACATGTACACACGCGCTTGTTTATTGTTGCATCGTATTTGCGTTTTCATCGCAGGAATGGTGCCAAGCAGGGATTTTATCGCATTGCCAGAAGATAATGTTGGCGGATTTTGTTGCGAGTCATGGAAGGATACTTATCGCGCGTCCTGATTCTTAATCATTCAGAGTCGCTGTTTCGTGAGTTATTCAGAGCTCCTGTATTAGGAGCTTTCTTTAAATCGGGAAGAGACACAGACATATATAGATGACAATTGTTCTTTAACTTTTCACGAGAGAAGCTAATTTTTGTTCGAATGGAAGACTGTGATCGCCGGATCTTAAAAGTATGTTTCAAGAAATGAAACGATTGGAAAATATTGGAATTTGATAATCGATATGATTCTTATCGTTGGAGAAAAATAAGCTCCGCTTTCCGAGAAGAAAAGATTAAACTCGATCGATCTTCGATATTTCCCGAAATAAGAAATTTCCGCCATCAGCAGACTCGCCAACGCTGCCAAGTTTTTCAATCTTCGCTAGTTTTAAAATGTTGCCCCTGCTTTCTTCAAATATACTCGAAAAGTTCTCGCGTGTCCTCGATCCTTGATACTCGAATCAACGAATCGCTACACGTGGCGAGGCTTCGGTATAAGCGCAACCAATTTGCGACACTAATTTGCTCGAATTAACCTTTAAATCGCGAAGTTAATCAATGCAATTAGAACGGCCGTTGCTGCCTTATTCTCGGGTCTTTCAGCGATGCGCCGGCGAAGCAAGATTCTTCCGTGCACGCGAACACTGAAAATTATTCAAGACCTTTATCATCCTCATTTTTCTCATTATGTCAACTATTATGCATATGTGCGTTTATGCTGTCTGCTTTATTCCAACAAACGAGCGACGCTAATGCTTTGCCCCGCAAAGATTCTCGTGTTATAGGAACGAAACAACTCGTAATTCGCGACGTTTCCGTTTCCACTAAATGTCCATCTTCTTGCTTTCTTATTACACGCTATCGTTAAATCGCAATGTTTGGCTAGATCATTTTTTCCGTGAATTGTACATTCCAGCTACGTACTAACGTTTTTATTGATCGTATATCGGCGATAAATGGGTTCTGATTTCTATACGCGTTTTTTTGGATTCGAAAATTTCTTCGATATAATTAAGATATAGTCGAGTCTCGTTACGCTTGAAAAAAGTTTCACATAAAACGCATTACATAGAAACAAATTCCGTAAGAAGCGTTCGAACACGTTCGCGAGCCATTGTACGCGAGGACGTAATTCTAGAATTCAATCTACGAAATTTCTTCGAATTTCAATCTTGAAATTGGATTTCCAACGCTGCTTCTCTCACAATGCAAGCCAAGAATTCGCAAATCACTCGAAAGCACGTAGCAGATTTAAAGCTGCTGGTGAAACTGAACGAAGACGCAACTTCGATCCAAGAAACGCGAAACTTCGTTAAAAGACGTGGCGGTTCGATGCGTACGCTCGAGGAACGCGCAACGCGCCTTCGAGTTGCTTGCGCAACGACGATAAACTCTGCATTGCAAATGCGTTTACTTTATTACACGGACACAATGGTCCGGCTGCCTAACGACGCTAACCAGGCGCGCGCATATCTTAGGATGAAAACGGTGCGACGACTCGGCTGGAAAAGCCGTGGTTTCCGGTTTGCCACCGCCACCGGTTACAGCAAAATCTCGTAGAAACTGGGAAAGGCCATCGCGTATCCTAATTCCATCCTGTAAGCCTGAATCTTATTTCCCTTATTTCTACTTGCTTTTCTCATCTTCTTACTTATTTACCTGCAGCCTCGTTCTAATTTTCTATTTCGCCTCCTAATCTCTGCGCTGATACCTTGCATATACAAACTTGCTATTCTATATGGATGCTTCGAAGAACATATCCAATATATAGGGTGAGTAATATGTACATATATCCTATTGTGTTATATGAAATATAGAAATACATCAAACGTGCTATCATTTTGTCCGGCACTGTATCGTTCTCTGTTTTAACGGAATTATTCCACTGTTAATTTTTCGTTTTCGTGCTTCGCGCAAGTATACGATACTGATGGTATTATTACGTCGTTGGTGTTATTTTAATGTATTAATTTTAATGAAAATAGCTCGTTTATATGTATACATATGTGTGTGTGTGTGTGTGTGTGTGCGTGAAATGTTGGTAGTTTACAGCTTCTAGCGTATTTTCATAATTGCTCAGCTTGAGGAGGGAAAGTTACTTCCGCTGAAACTTTCAAGCAACTATATGGAATGTTTATGAAACATTAAGCTCACCTCTGTGCTAATTCCCTTTCGTAATATGCGGCGTGCTGTTTATCTGCAGAAGTCACAAAAACTGTATCCAAAACAACGATACATTTTCAATAGCGATGCTAACCGCCCGAAGCTACCTGCGTTCGTTTAATTCGAATTATCCTAATTGGAGGTAGCGTGGCATTTGGTAAAAAGTTTCGCAGAGTTTCACATTTCACGCGCAGACACCGTTTACAGCGTTTAACTTTGCATTTCGAACGCCTCTTTAACGACCTACTTTTTCAACAAGTGGGAGATTTTCATCGGTATCGTGCCTCTCTCTGTCCGCTTTCAATCGCTTTCGTGTTCCTTGCGCGGTGTCAACAACGACACCTTTGCAACCGTCGTCTTGAACGACAAAGACTCGAATCAAGGAATCAAATAAACAGACGAATCATCATCGCGACCCGTAATAACCGCGAGTATAAAGGCTTCCGAATTAACGATCAGTATATTACAAGACATCAAGTTAATCAGAGCGAACAGTTGCATTCAGTGACTAGAATAAATTATATCTCAGTATTTAACATGTTCTGTTCCTTGCATTAATGTCCACCTGAAATCGGTGACCGCGACGTGAATCCACTTCGCTTGCTTCGATCGTTCCTTCCAATCGCCTCGCTAACTTATTTTCCCATTCTCAGCGAAGCGGTTCAAACGCTCTTCTCCATATTTCCTAAGCTCTCGCCGCCTGCCTTCAAATTTCCGTCTCGCTTACACGCCGACCTCCTTTTTCCCTGCTTCTCTATCAGCTTACGCTAGCGTTCACCGTTTGTCTAATTTCAACTCCACGTCACGTTCCCATTCCGTTTCCACTTGTAATCCCTTTTTTCCCACCCAACTCTCTAATTGTCCCGTGTTTCCGCTGGGCAAACGTGCACGCAGGCATCCCACAGAGAACAGCTGCGGGATCGCTTGCTTGCTGCACGTGCGCTTTACACGTATTATAAATTGCGAATTAACCTGGTCAATTTCTATCGACTTGGCCCGATTGACGTAGACAGAAAGCCACTGTTCGAAGCAGCAAGCAAAGAAAGGTTGAAAGAAAGGTTGAAAGAAGGATCTTGAAAGATCGGAGAATTGCGCGCCAGGTTAGTTATCAAAAATTTTTTCCTACGATCTCTACGTCAATTCATCGCTTATAGTTCACGATAAGCGTCGACTGTTAATTCACGTTCCGCGGTGTTCGAGTGTTCTATGCATTGAAGTTCTTCATAATGTTCTTTATACTATCTGTTATTTATTTAACAGGTTCGTTCCTTGTAACAGCGAAACGATACTTTACCTAATGAAGTAAATTATTGCAAAGAATCCAAGTTACTTAACGAAGGGAAAACCGAGGAGAAACTTCTACGTCAAAGCGATGCATCATCTTAGATTGGATATAGCAATTTAAAATGCAAACTTTCCCGAAGAGAAGAATTTTCTTTCTTACAAGCAAGTGTGCTCGCGTGTATTAATACAGAATACTGGATTATAAATCGACATTAATTGCAAGAAACCGTGTCCCTAGCTTCTATAGAAACGTCAAAGTGTGACCTATTTTAAGCAAGCAGGTACAGTAAATTAAGAGTTACGGGCAGAAGGCAATATTGGAAAAGAAGCCTGTTATCGACATTCGTTGCATGCGTTGTCCACCCGTGCATTAAACTTTACCACACGCTCTATAAGCATATATTACCGCCGCCTGTTTCTTTTATGAGAAGATAGCTGATCGTTCGTTTAAATTTGGAAAAATATTTCCACGATAATTGATTAACGACAAATCGGAAGAAAGGAGAAAGGCAGAGAAAGATCTTCTCTTTTTCGGTATATTACCACAAAGCGTTAATTAAAGCGTTATAAGCAGCATGACTAATTACTGTTACACAAAGAAAGTGGGTGTGCCACGTTCTTTTACCTGTTTTACGTTACAAAGTTGTTAATTTTGTTTAGCTCGTCGATGGGTGTTGCACGCGGTAGAGAAAACTCGAATTTTTAATGAAATATTTTTCTATAAATTTCAGCCACGATTCAATGCTGCAGGTAAAATTTTTAAGTCCTTCGATGACAAACAATTCAGTTCGCATTTAAATTACGATAGAAGGTTTTGTGTATTCCCGAACGAACAATATTTATTCGTGAAATTTATTCGGGAAAAGCGTTCAAACAGCGAATCGCGATTAATTTGTTTCGTCACGAAACGAACGAAGCGAAAGAGAATTCAACTCGCGTGTTTACGCCAACTTTCTCAATGGGAATCCCATTGAGCGATACACGAAAAAGGTGGCGCGATCGCTATTCTCTTTCCTATCGCTTTTTCATTCATGAAAATCCACATTCCATCTAACGGTCAATCGTTCTGCAAACTGCAAATCGAAATGACATCGAATCGCCAGGCCTTCGTACTTACGCAAACGATATTTTCCCCTGTCTCTGAAGCTTTCGCACCTGCATACCTGCTAATCCCAGAAACAGAACGCTTCAAGACACGCAAACTTATCCTACCGAAGATACAAAAATGGCGGAATTTTCTGATCATCGCTGGAGGACCCTTTGAACTATTAGAAAAAAGTGTTTGTTTTTAATTTAATCGTAGAACCGTTATATGTATATCTGACATTACTGTAAAATCAGTAAATTTTCTAATTCTGTTGCTTAAAATACGACCGATACTGTCACTTTCTTATCCATTGCTGGAATCAAGTTAGAGGATAAAAATCTATTTCTATTTCTATAGACACGACGAGATATTTTTGAAAAAGACGATGAATGATACGTAAAATGATATTAGGTTGTCCAAGAAAGTTTCTTTCGTTTTATAAGGAAATTGTTTCTTTCCTATTATTTTCTCGAATTACGTATGATCGTAATAATAGAAACGCGACAAAATGAATCATACGTGATTCAGTAGAATAACACAAAGCGAAAAATGTCGCGCGTCTATTGTTTCCTTACAAAACGAAAGAAACTTTCCGGACAACCTAATACTTTGTATTTCGTACTATATAACGCGTATTGTGTATACGGCGAAGGAACAAACGCATTTAGTTCACATACGACGATATTAAATTACGCTGTATCTCTCTCGTCATCCCTTCGTTATCCTGCAACTGATCGGCGGATACTGCTACATGAATGGCTGTCAGAAATTAGATCAAAGTGTTACAGTTTGGTTAGGATCACGACTGTGCGTGTCACGTTGTGGGTCTGTTGTAACATGCCACATATTACTGGGCTCGCGATTGTAGCTTATGAGACGCTCGTGTAACAGTTCCATCACACATATCGTAGTACACGGTTTGTACGTGTACTCGGATGAAAACTAAGCTTCGAGTAAAAAATTGTCTCGTATAGAAAATCGCCTCCCGGTCGCTTGTAAAATAGTTTCGCATCGTGTATAGCTTACTACGTTGTTTTTATTAGGTTGTCCGAAAAGTTTCTTACGTTTCATAAGAAAATAATAGATACACTACCCTCTTTTGTTTGATGTTATTTTATTGAATTTTGTACGATCCATTTTGTTCCACTTCTATTGTTATCATCATACGTAATTCGATAAAATAACAGAAAGCGAAAAATGTCGCGCATCCATTGTTTCCTTATGAAACGAAAGAAACTTTTCGGACAATCTAATATTATTTCACTTACATACTAATTAATTAGACCCGACCGTAGTAAATTTCGAGTCATTCGGAGAACGCTTCGCTGGAAAATAATCACAGAACGAATACTTTTCGTAGTCACTGTCAAAAATCCGACCAGCGGTAAGAGTGCGTCAAATTCCAGTACAACGTTCGAAACACATATATACGTAATAGCTTTCTTAAACGTTAGGACACCTGGTTTTACGTAAAATCCGACAGTTGGCGTAAATAATTAAGGAAACGATTGATCCGCCGCGACTCCGGCAACTTGCTTTCGAATAATAATCCTGCTGTTCAACGCTCGGTGACATTCAGTATCCTCGAACCGGTTGCTTGCTATTCTGATAGATACGCTCGTCCGCCAAATACAGATAGAAACGTGACATTTAGCCGCAGATATTTCGAGTCGGTGATATTTCAACGAAGAACATAGAGATATACGGGGTGGTTGGTAACTGGTCGTACAAGCGGAAAGGGGATGATTCTTCGCGAAAAGAGAAGTCGAAAATATAGAATGAATATTTTTCGTTCGAAACTTTGTCTTCGAGAAAATCGACTTTGAATTTTCGCTCGATACGCGTGCACTTTATCGATTCTCGTTCTAACGGATCTCACTGTACATCATCGTCTCGATCGACGTTATGTTGATAAACACTTCCAACGTGACCGAAGTGTTTTATTCTACTTTTTTATTCTATATTTTTTTTTATTCTATTTTTTTTATTCTTATCTTTTTTATTCTATGTTTTCGACTTCTTTTTTCGCGTAGAATCGCCCCTTTTCCGCTTGTACCACCAATTACCAACCACCCTGTATAATCGATGCCGGCGACTAGACAGGTCGAACACGAGGCGTCGTTCTAAGATAAAACGCGTTGTTAAGTTTTTAACCGGCTGCTTGCCTCGTTATTCTCGCACGCGGTTTTCACCCTGTTGACCCATTCAGCGATGACAAAAAGGATGTTCGAGCGAGTAATTAAATGGACGACACTGCGCCTATCCGTATACGTTACTAAATTTTCATCGCCAGTCGAGACACTTTTCGCGCGACTCATTAGGTTGCCAAGCGGCCATGTGCTTCGCTTTTTCTTTCGCTGTCTTTCAGCTGGTCCAGACGAAGCGATAAAGATTAGCGCGGTGATTAAACGAAGTCTCGTCGTCGCTTCAAAACTTCCGGGATAAATGCCAGTTAAATTTCACGTAGGAGATGTAAAACGTCTTTCGACTCTATTGTTCGCGAACGCTGTGCGCAATAATTCGCTTCGGCCTTGCGACTACGCGGATCGCGCGAACGAGGCGCGATTGAAAAGAGGATCGTTTCGGTAAATTTCAAAGGAACGTTCGTCTTTCGTTCTAACGCGATTCCATTTCCGGTGTGTAAGCGTGAATTACATCAGTGGAATTACATCAGTCGTCGTTCCATGTGGCGGCATTAGCAGCTACAAGTACCGTCAATTATCCCGTGTTAATCGTAGTCGTTGTTTCGTTTCAAACGACAATTCTGGCGAATCTTTACGCTCTGCGGGTTCGATCAAAATTTCCTCTTCGCTGAAATTTAAGAAACCTGGAAACATCTTCTTCGATGTTCCAATTTGAAACGACCTTTATTTCCGCATTCCACGAAAATTCCGGGAAATATGACGCGTCCGTTTTCAGACATCAAACGCCGTAACTACCGTGCACTCTTGTCCGAGTCAAGCAATCCAAACCGGATAATAGCTTGGACTTGATAGTCGACGTACTAGCTCATAGCGAGTAAATAACAAAAATTGATCCAACTCTACAAGCATACTGTAGGATATCTTAACCCTTAACGCTCTCTTAATCCTTTGACATCGTAAATCCGCTTAGGAGCCCAATGTTTTTTTTTAACATCATCACGCCGAAGATGCTACGTTTTCTTATATGCTAAAACTCATCCGATATTTACTATGGTAAAATGCATATTTATCAAACAGATCAAATCAAATGCTTTCGCAAGGACGTGTAATCGCTGAAAATAAGACTTCCTTCATCTCGGACGCTTTGCTCCAAAAATGTAGCGGAGTTGCTGCTGGTAAGGATTCAAATTGTTCCCAAATTTCAATAGCAACTTTTCAAACGACCATAGGATATATCGATGCTCTGGCTAATTTCTAACCTACGATCCCTTAAATTTAAGATTGTAACCGACCCTCTGGCCTGCATCGAAACATCGGTGAACGCATTTATCCCTGAAACCTTGATCCTTTCTCGCAAACTTTCTCGCGAACGTGTCAAAGGAAGAATGGCTGTCTCTTGGTGGGCGAAATTCGCGTCGATCTTCGGCCAAGTTGCACGGAGTTTCGACGATTTTTCGAGATGCCACGGGGATGAAAGGGATACGCCGACGACCTGGATGCTTGAATAGATCATTCTCGGTCGGGCTGCCGAATGTTCTGTGCGGTGCATCGACGGATACTTCCATCTGTGCTGGGTGCATGCAATGGCTTGCATTCGTACTTTGATCACATCTCCGTTAGAATAGCTGCCACCTCTCTCCGCCTCTCCCGTCCCTCTTCTCTGTTCGTCGCTTTACAAGCTTTCAATGATCGCGGCTTTTCGAAACGAGACTTTGACAGTATTTACGCGCTAGCGAAAAATCGTTTGCAATCGGGCGCTCGCGTGAAACGACGACGCGCTTGAAAAATTACTTGACCCAGAAGTTAATTTGTCGCGTTGATCGCGTGACATCCTCATAACGGCTGAATTATATAATATCCATCCCAACTTTGTACAATAAATTTCTAAGTAAAATATAACGAAAGATCGTCTAGAAATACCCGACGAATTATATACATTGTTGCGAGAAAGTCTGAGTGCCGACAGACCGAAAAGGTCGGGACCAAGAAAGACCGCGATCGGAGACGGTTACGGAACACGGACGTGGCGGTGATACCGGAAGACAAAAAGGCACGTATAGGGGATATATAGTTCGGTCGTTAATGGAGAGTCTGGTTGCCAGGAGTTACATGGTGCTGTATCATCTTTCGATAAACTAATTGTACCGGTTGTAAATTAAAATCATAAATAAATAGAAGGAATAACGATTGCTGCAGATCGGACTACTCTTTTTTTCTTTTACTCTTGCGCGTGTGTGTGTGTGTGTGAGTCACGAAAATTGCGTGACAATCGCGTCGTATCTAATGCATCAGACTGACACGTGCAGCCGGCGACAGAAACGAGCGCACGCATAGTGGAAATAGGTTCTTGTTATTGCAAATACTCTCTTGATTTCTGTAACGAAACTTTGGTGTGACAGTAAACCTTTGAAAAAAGCGCGATAATAGGATCTTTTGTCATTAAGAAAAACATTAGTTTTGAGATATCCTGTATACGATATAAGATGGTCACTTCGCTGTGCCGGTCACTTCGCTAAAGTATCGAGCAAGTTACACGCGAGTTTGCAAAAATGTGAATTGATGTTAACTTCAATTATTTAGCACGTAAGCTATGTATCGTAAGAACGTACGATAAATGAAGCTCTAGCGCCGGTTCGATCGAACTTCGTCGATATCTGCTTCCATCGCCTGTCCACTTGCCTTTCTTCCCGACTGTATTTTCCTTTTGGCCTGGGCTTCGCTCGACGATCAACATCCTTGCACAGTCAGTTCCGTCGCTTCTTCGCGGCAACAAGATTCGTTCGACCGTCGACACGAGCCTGTCTCGTAGCCGTAAACGTAACCGTAAACTCGATTCGAGACGCGGCAGCGAAATTGCGTTCGTGTTTTCTAAGTACCGCGCCGAACAGCAGCTTATCTCGTAAGGGACAGATCGTGCGGAAGCATGTGCGCGCAAGTAGATCGCCGGAGATTGCTGAAATTTTATACCGCGCGGCACGGCAAAAAGCGCAGTGCATTATATACGCGAAGCTGGTGTTTTCCATTTGCATGTTCTGTAATTTTTCTTCTCTAACGAAATGCAAATTGACTGTCGCGCACAAATGTTTATTATACGGATTAAATCGTATAACGTTCGCGAAAGTTGCGCGAACCGACGTGCCACGCGTATGAGCGTTTCGCGAAAATATTCGTGAAAATTGTGTATCTCGCTCGGCGATTCGATTTAATCCATCGTTGCAGGCTTTCCGCCGATAATTCACGTTCATCTGGAGGGAATCGAGCCATAACTGTGATCAATGAGAACCGAATCATACGCCAAACGCACTTGCATTCGCGATCCAAGTTATTATTGCATTCTCGACAACGTTATTACCAAGTACGTATGGCCGCCTGTGTTAATAGTTATCTGACTATGATAAAGCGTTCTATGACGTAACACGATTCCATGGGTAATCGCGGCTTTCGCTATCGCGATATTCATCGGCGTCAGTTTTTGATGAAATTTTCGTTCTATTTCCAGTGTGGGAAAAATTGCCAAATAAAATTGTAATTTCGACGAAAACTTGCCTCGTTTTGATTTTACCAGCGCGATCTGTTGCTTCGCATCGTTGCGTGTATGTTATAGTATTTAGTTTATGGGCAGATTTCGTTTCAACGTAGCGTCTGGAACGAGTAGAGTAATTATACTTGGCCTACCGATGTATCGAGTTTCGCATCAAATTTTACAAAATGAAAATATCCTAGTGCGACCTACATTTGTAAAATAATATCGCTATTGATCTGTAGCGATGCAGAAATTTACAGTTTTCACATCGATGCGTGAAACCGTAGCGTAGCATAGTTCGCGTTCGAGAAACCACAGATTGCGCGATGGATTAAATTAAACATGTGACAAGCGTTTGAAATATATATTTCCATTATCTTTTGGCCGCGGAATGCCATTTTTCTTTTTTTTTTTTTCTTTTTTTTCGATAAACCGGAGCAGCGGTAAAGAAATTTGCATCACAAAGTTTCCGCAATTTTTTATTTCCTAGATAGAGAATATTTTCCGCAAACGAGAAACCGAATGTTTAGTTACGCGCATAAACGTCGCCTGTTTTATTACATATTTTCCGCTGCGCAAATAACCGCGGTCTACTAATTATTCCAACTCGTATTATTTCCATCCGTCTCTTATCTCGATTTTCCAGAAGTCGTAGAAAGTCTTCGTCGTGTAAATATTGATCCTCCACTCGCTCCGGAAAATCGACAAACTACCCTCGCTTCTGATGCAAGCAAGTTGCGAATTTTCCCGTAGTTCTCGACCAACGGATACCTGCGCCTCGCCACCCTATCAACTTCGTTCGTCCATTAAGATCAGCTGGCAAAAATCTTGCAAACGTGGAGATGGCAAATATCAATTTTCAAGCTGCTTTCTCCACAAAGTACATAAACCGTGCCGCTTTCGGCGGGAACGCGCATTCATCGGATATTCGCTTTCGCGAATTTTCCTTTAGCCGTTGAAGAAACACCGCGACGGCTAGCTCTGTTGGACTTTCACCGGTGTTTGAATTTCAGAGACAGCAGAACGGCTGCGATAGGGTTTCCGTCGGTGGCCCGGTAAAATCAACAGACGCCGCGAAATATCAGAAGCTTCGGGGGATGCGAAAACCGGAGGACGATGTCGATGAGACCGGCCTGGGGGCCCAAGTTGTTTCTCGTGCTGGTGACGACCACGATCGTTATCGGCAATTATCAGCGACATCGCGAGAGGACTCATCTGCGCGAGCAGCTCGTTAACGGCCACAAAGTTAGCAGAAACGTCACTCGATTGCAAGGTAAGTCCTATTTAAACGGCAATTGCTTACTTCGATGACTCAGTTTCGGACTATATTCGTGGTCGTTCGATTCTTCGAACATACTTAAAATTTCAGGAATTCCGTCCGTTTGCATTTTCCAGACGTTTATGCGACGAGTCGGGTCACGAATCCGTGGCTCTGCGTAAGAATTTTGCAACTCAAAGTCCACGCGTCTTCGATGTGAGAATTTTCAAACTTGAAACTCAAAGTCCACGCGTCTTCGATGTGAGAATTTTCAAACTCAAAATCCAAGCGTCTTCGATGTGAGAATTTTGAAACTCAAAGTCCACGCGTCTTCGATATAGCGAGAGCTTCGTTTCTTTTTCTCCTTGTCTTTTAGAAATATTAATTCCAATATTAAATATTAATTAATTCCAATATTAATTCGCGTATGATGGGAACTCTTGTCGCGAGCAATGTGCTATAAAACCCGAGTTGGCTATATTTGGACACGCCGAACTGATATCGTTACGAGAGAGAAAACGTGCGCCGAATACGCGTGTCGAAGCTACTTCAAAAATATTTCGCGAAGAAAACTACGCGTTGAATAAAAACATTGCGCGAGCGTAAAGCGAATCTTTTACGAACCTCTCATTCTTCCGGAACTTCTTTTACGACCTAATCCGATACAATTTCTCGTACGTCGATTTCAGTTTGGAAAAAATTCGAGGCAAACAACCGCAGTTGTAAACCGTGCTGATCGAAGCGGAAGTAGCAAATAAAACGATCGCTATATAGACGATAAGTTCTTCGTTCGTTTAAAGCAGTACTAATTTTTTTGCGGTCGTAAGTAGAACGTATGCATGCGGCCTGTACTATTTTGTGTCGTACTTTGGAGACTTTTTTCTAACCGTGCAACAAAAAACGAGCCGCGCGACGGGACTAAAAAAGCACGGCAACGTATGTTTTACGTCTTTCGAAGCATTTTGTTCTTTTACTGTTCTCGATTTACTTCCGACCGTAACAAGAAGAGGCAAAAAGAAAACGAAGGCACAATTAAAACGCGCCAAGTAAAAATTCTGATAATTTTGCTTCTACGAATCGTTTTGTCCCTGCGCGTACATTGCTCTTTTCTTCGAAGATACGACGGCGTCGTATTCAAGCTACAGGTTATAAAATACTTCGTTTTTATCGTCTTACGCTTCAGAAAGTATAGCAAAATTTGCAAAATTCCATTTCGTTGTTGCTGTTGTGCAAGGCTGTTTAACACTAAACCTACCGACGCTTCTTGTGTGCGATAGGCAGCGCAGACTAGAAATTTTTCTTAAAAAAAGAAAGAAAACTAGAAATTAAATATAAATATAAATTTGTTAAATACAAATATATTGTACGCATATTTTACGAAAAGCCATAGATTAGCAAGCGATTTGACAACGTTTAAATATGGCGAAATTTGCGTAGAAATTCGAAAGCGGTCGATTTGACCGCTGCGGTAGGTTTAGTGTTAATATTTATCGATACCGCTAACTCGTAACTCGCGACTCGTGACGTTTCAACGTTTCCAGCAAAGAAAAGCTCGATCAAAGGAAAGCTGCACGAAGACGAGTTGTTCTAATAAAAAACGGAATAGACAGTCATAAAAGCAATTTCGGCGATGTCGAGCGACACGTCGAAGGCCGAACAGGAGCGGGACATATCGCCAACGTTGATTTCTGGGTACGTGGAAAAAAGTATCGAGCCAGGATTGAAAACGAGTGGCAACGTGACGGCGCGTCGTTTTCGATGGCGTCGACGCCGCTCTGAGTCCAACGCGTACGTTCCGCCGCCCGATTCACGAATTTATCAGTGATTTACCTGGCGGAACATTCGCCGTCAGATTGTTTCGCGTTTCAGACACGAGACCGCGCGACAACGATGAAAATACGCTTCAACAACTTCTTAACCCGCTTGCACCTCCGAGTATTCTCTCGGCGCTAGCTTCGTTTCGAAATTTTTGTTACAGACAGAAACGCTTCGGACAAATCCACGTGGAATTTTTATTATTCGCGAAAGTTTCTCGCAAAGGGTCTTTTCCAACTTTCTTCTCAAAGAGTCACATTTCCCAGAAATTCTGCGCAAAGTGAATCGCCGATAGAGAAAACGTCCACCTGCGAGTTAATTTTTCGTAGAGAAAACGAACACGAGAAGGGGATAATAAAGAGAAGCTCGAGGATTTTCAACGAAACGACGGCGTCAATGAAATATTTGCGTGGGATATTATACCTCGGTATGCGAAAAACCTTCGGTTAAAATGTCCCATCAACCGTTTCGAAATCGAAGAAAACCCAAGTTTCGTCGTTTTCTTCTTCGTTCCCATCTTTGTCTTTCTTCGTTCGAATGAGAAATAAAGTATTCGGTCGCGTAACGATAATTTTAGCAGCGTTATCGTAACGATACAATCTCGTGATTTTAAAAGGTAGAAAATACGCGGTAGGAAATGTTTTAACACCGAAATATGTTGCAAAATGAACAGATGCCAAATAGAATGTTCCAATTAAGGAGATCAACTTTACCTGTAACGATACAATCTCGTGATTTTAAAAGATAGAAAATACGCGGTAGGAAATTTTTTAACACCGAAATATGTTGCAAAATGGAGAAATGCCAAATAGAATGTTCCAACTAAGGAGATCAACTTCACCTGTAACGATACAATCTCGTGATTTTAAAAGATAGAAAATACGCGGTAGGAAATTTTTTAACACCGAAATATGTTGCAAAATGNAACAGATGCCAAATAGAATGTTCCAATTAAGGAGATCAACTTTACCTGTAACGATACAATCTCGTGATTTTAAAAGATAGAAAATACGCGGTAGGAAATTTTTTAACACCGAAATATGTTGCAAAATGAACAGATGCCAAATAGAATGTTCCAATTAAGGAGATCAACTTTACCTGTAACGATACAATCTCGTGATTTTAAAAGATAGAAAATACGCGGTAGGAAATGTTTTAAAACCGAAATATATTGCAAAATGAACAGATGCCAAATAGAATGTTCCGACTAAGGAGATCAACTTCACCTTTAACGATACATTCTCGTGATTTTAAAAGATAGAAAATACGCGGTAGGAAATGTTTTAACACCAAAATATATTGCAAAATGAAGAGATGCCAAATAGAATGTTCCAACTAAGGAGAGCAACTTCAGCTGTAGCGCGACAACTTCTCGCTGTCTGATTCTATTTCGAAATAAAATTTATTTCAGCACGGAAGAAATGCTAATTTAGGAATCAGGATTTACACGCTTTCGATCTTTAGCGAAAAACATCGATCTTGCGAATTCTCTCTCCAAACATCGTTATATCGAATTAAAATTGCTTTGCAATCCATGCGTTACGTAGAGCGTTTGCGGAGTTACCAGATCTCTTATTATGCGAACATTTCCAAGTAATGGAGAACAAATACGAGAAGCCAATGACGAAGAGGCCAGGTTTAAATACGCCTTCGTCGAGAAGCGGATCTTCTCTTCCCTTTTGCACGGCGAATTATTTTACTCGTTTGATCGCATTTTGCAGCCTCGTTTGCCGCCTCGTCGTT
The DNA here is from genome assembly GCA_014737475.1 of Bombus confusus. Lineage (NCBI taxonomy): Eukaryota > Metazoa > Arthropoda > Insecta > Hymenoptera > Apidae > Bombus > Bombus confusus. The sequence continues at coordinate 1,755,589 of JACXIV010000052.1, forward strand.
AAAGCACGCTGACAAATATGTTTACGATTTTATTCGTTCGTAGCGTTATAAATTGCACGATTGATGTCTGTACAGGCTTGGAAAGAAGAGAAAGAGAGGCAAACGAACGAAGGACAGTTTCGTTCCGTTTTAATTATGTGCCCATCTGAACATTGTCATTCATCGTGGGGGAAAAAAAAACGGCGCCAGCTGTGTCGGCAAAAACTAAGTACATATAATTAACTGTTGTTTAACGCGGCGGAATCTCGTTACGAAGTATCGCAAATGAAAAAAGTTTTTCGCGATATTGTGCCTTGCGTATTGTTTTCGTTCGGTTACGAAGTTAATAAATCCACGACAAATTGAAGCGAAAAATCAGGGGAAAATGTACGCTTGCAGACGCTACAGGTGCGTCATCGAAAGTCATAAATTCACGTCAACTTTGCTTAAAACTGGACAGGTGGAACGAACCATGTATCCACGCCGTCCTAAGTGAAATTAATATTCTCAATCTTATCGCCTTCGACCACGTGTTTCGAGAGATATCCTCCGTGATTGTGACTTTTACCAGAATTTCTATGGGCTAGCCAATTATCCGAATTCTTCCTCGCGCGATTGAAATTCTTGCTTGTCGCGCTGTCGTTTACAGCGCTCGGGTCCAATTAAGTTGGACCGTTCAGGCAACGACGCGTTTCTCTTGGTTCGTCATTGTCTGAAACGCTGTATAATGAAACGTCTCGCGTCTAGCAACTCCACATAGCGAATCATCGAAGCACGTTCAATCTACAAATAATTACATGCTGCAGCTGGTGCCCATTGTCGTGTCGGAACAAAACAGACGCAAGACAAACCTGTCTCGTTACACACGGTATTCAGACTTGGTAATAATCGCGTAATATTGGCGACAATTATATTATATCGATGCACGAGAGTGGCGGTAATATCCTCGAGAGAAACATTCGGATCCAAGAGGCGGATTCGCATCGATTAAGATCTCGACTTGCGATCCTGTGCTTACGAAGTTACAGCCCCTTAAGGTTGACCGTGTCACACTCTCGAGAACTGTATAGAAAAAGGACGCCACGGCCACTCTAACAGGACACACGCAATATCCAGATGGTGGCAGAGGCCCAACGATACTCCAGAAGGACCCAGTCTCGGTATAAAAACCACCCCCAAAAGCAGCACGCTCTTCGTTTTTTCTCTTACAACACTGTGAGGCGTTACTCGGCCGGATTCATAAAATAAATTTCTCTACTTTGATATTTAACAAAGCGCGAGATTTTCTTAACTGTGAAGCCTTCGAACCAAGACGCAACCCCTCGTGTCTTCGACGTGACAATCGCCAAGTTGGAGATATCAGGGCCCCGGAATTGTACTCGTATAGACAATTAATTAAAACGGCTGTTTCTACGCGTATTTCGCATTAGATCGTCGCAAGATCATTGAACAGTTCTGAAAGATTTGCTCGCCGGTACCTTCGACGATGAGCAACGGATATCCATAACCGCAGGTCTATAGAAACGATAGAGTTTTCGCTTCGAGCAGTGAATTTTCGTATTCTTCTAAAGTACAATGTTTAAGGACTAAAAGGGAGAAGGTACTTTGGGAAATTTCTTTAACAAAACACTACGATAGAACATGCTACGATATTTGGCTTCGCCATTGTCCACTTTACAGCGAGAGACAGTCGACGATTACCGAGTCTTCGGTTCTTTGAAAAATCCTGACTCGTTTTTGCATTTCTATCCTGTTATTCGTGATTTTTGTTACACAACTCTTCGAAGACGCGCGTTCGTCGAATTTTATACTTTCACGCTCCGCGATGAGAATACCCGCACCGATTAACGTACCTTCGCTTGCCTACGCTTTCAAGGAAGCTTCTAGTCTTCAGGTTCGTCAGATCGATGGAGTATCTTCACGGATCAGGAAAGTTCATCGGTAGATATTTTACGGTAGAATAACGGGCCGGGCGGCGCAATTAAGTGCGCCACGCCGGAGAATCTACGATTCCGTTTTAATATAATAAACGACGCGTGGGGATAGGAAGTCGAAGAGTAAGGAAGCGAGCACGTTTAATTACCAGCTCCCCGGGAGTTGATCAATGTACGCGGCTAAGCTCAGAAACCGAGTCGAACATGGCGGTGATTCGTCTAGCGGCAAAGTTACAGCCAACTTTCTTACCGCGGAACTATTCGAACCTACGGCTACCGGAACTTTCGCTTCGCAGCCGACTTTTACGACGTAACTCCATCCACCGAGCACTCCGCCACGGTCCATGCTAAATAAACGCGGTTACTATCGTTACCATTGCTGCTGGCTGCTTAATTTTCTATCTCTCCCCTAGTTACGTCTTCCTTTTTCTCTTCTATCCTTTTGAAGGTAAAACAGAGCGTAAGGCGGAAGCTCCGACAAACGGGCCGTCTAAATATCTAAAAATAATCTGCAGGACGGAATTTTTTTTATCGTTGCGTGTAATGCTCTGGAAATAGCGTGACTGTCCTGGCAAATTGTTTCGTACAAAAATAATTTCTTTTTTTTTTCTTAGTTTAATCGAACTAGTACTAGCGTCACATAGGTAGGTTTTATTTATTACACAGGGTGGTTGGTAACTGGTGGTACAAGCGGAAAGGGGGTGATTCTAGGCGAAAAAAGAAGTCGAACATATAGAATAAAAAAGATTAGAATAAAAAAAATAGAATAAAAAAAATACAATAAAAAAGTAGAATAAAACACTTCGGTCACGTTGGAAGTGTTTATAAACATAACGTCAATCGAGACGATGATCTACAGTGGGATCCGTTAAAACGAGACGCGATAAAGTGCACGCGTATCGAGCGAAAATTCAAAGTCGATTTTCTCGAAGACAAAGTCTCGAACGAAAAATTTTCATTCTATATTTTCCACTTCTCTTTTCGCCTAGAATCACCCCCTTTCCGCTTGTACCACCAGTTCCCAACCACCCTGTATATTCTTCTAGTTCAGATTATGTAGTAAATAATCGAGAGCATATGTACATTTTTGAGTAAACACATTTAACGAAACTTCCGTAAACTAACCAACGTAGATGTTCCGTTTCTCGTGATTCACCCGATATACGATTAGGTCGAAAGCTAATTGCCCTATCGTTAGCGTGTTTCACTGTGATTCGTAAGGTTGCGGAGAACAATATTACAGCAGATTTTCGGCTACGTCTAGATATGAGACCGAGTAAATGATGAGAAAAGTTGAAGAAAATAGAATTTATTCGCTGGAACTTTGCGGATAAATAATTGAAAAGCGTTGAACGCGTGCGAGTTTCCGCTGGAATTTCGAGCGGTGAATTCATAATTTCGCGTTCACCTTCCGATCATTTGCCTCCTCGTTCACGCGTTTTTCATCGTTAAAGGGAATCGAGCGAAGCATGGCGAGAATAAGAGTTTCACGGTACTTCAACTAGCAAGCTTGATTTTACGATATAAGCCTGCCTTTAATTTGCAAAAGTTATTAATCTCGCGCGAATTGACGAGGGGTAACTGCTGCGAAGATCGTTTTGCAGAAATTCGATTTATAACCCGAGTTGCAGACTGTGCTTTGGTCGAAGTAGGATCGTAAAGTAATACGATAATTGATAACGAGCATAGCAAGTGTATCCTATGGGAGTGATCGTTTCGTGTACGTAGATATTTAAACGCGATAATTAAACGTCGAGATTAATCCGTTCGAGTATCGTTCAAGGAAATCATACGATCTATCGATCTTTAAATATCCTTGCGAAGAATCTTAATTCCTTTATTATCCGCGATTCGAAGAATTGAAAACTGAAGTCTTGTCTTCTCTGCTTGTTCCAAACGTCGAGCAAATAAACCAGGTTGTTTCTTCCAGTTTGAAACGACATTTATATTTTCTCGTAGAATTTGTAATCATAACATTATGACGTTAGAAGCAAGATCGTTTGGAGTTAAATTTCGCAATATTTGCTGGAGAAAGAACATAGCCTGGTCGTTTCCATCTAAATAAAAGTCTAGCAGAAGATTATGTTTCGTAATAATCTCATTTCGGCAGGGATCGGTTGCTCGTTGTCGGACTTCTTTACAACTGGGTGGCAAATAAACTGTGCAGAACGGCGAAAGCTCGCGTGAGATGTGCCGTAAGATCTGTAAGCTACGTCGTGAAAAGTTAGAGATAAGTGGATAGACAGATACGAGGAGACAGAGAAAAAGGAACGACGTTAGGATGGCACCGAGACGAATTGTAAAGACATTTTATGTGGTTCTGCCTTTGCGGCCGGGATGCCGCAAGGCAAAGGCTACGTCCTATAGCCTGTCACGACTCAACTGGTATTTCCTTCAATCTCGACCGCAGGATTTTCGCGAGAATTTGTACGTCGTTGCATAGGTCGCATCGGAAACTTTCGTCACGCGAAGAAGTATTTCCACTGAAACCTTTGTTACTACGCGTCGAAGACTTCTTCGGTCTATTAATTCCGCCGACGCTGTTAACTCTACTTTTAAAGCACCTATTGGCTCCGTTAAAAGGCTAACGGAGGCTTACAATTTTCCTAATTCACGGCAGACTAGGTTCCGTATCATTAGCGAGCATTTAAGGAATGCTGAAATAATTAATTAACCGTGCACTTTTTCATATTCCATCAGAGCAATTAGCGTTCCATTATTTATTACACACCGCTCTTAATACGAATTTAACGTTGCGAAATGCAATACAAAGCGCATGTACGTTAATACGAAATTGCATAAATTTTATTAATATATATATATATATATATACTATGTATATATCAGTTTGTATTCTGTGCGTGAAATGTTTCGTAGCGAGGTAAATTCCGCAGAATATTACGGCGCAGCTTTCATCCCGCTTCTCGTGTTTATCACGGGTTGAAGTGCACTTGAAAATATTAAAAAGTTGCGCTCGTGAAAGGGGAATTATATTTACGGCGTGAGGAATAATTACGCTTAAAAAATCAAGTAACGTTAAACTGGCGATTGTATCTTCTTCGTAACGATATTATCGTAGTAACGCGTATAACGACCGGTATACTGGGAGAAACTAATGGTAGGCGAAACTAATGGTATGAGAAAACAAGTATACTTGAAACCTAGACCGTGCTTTAATAGTTGTCGGTAGCAGATAGTATCGGGATAAACGGCAGGGAAGTTAATTGCCGTATAGAACGAGGGTTTGATAGGAGAAACTTGCGAGCGGAAAAGTTCTCTCTGAATGAACAATTCAGCAACCATTTTTCTCCCGACGTGGAATTCCATCGCAGACGCTGGTTTCGTAGAAAAAACGAAGGCAAAGAAATGTACGACACGGGAAGAACAAGCAATCGAACGCGAAACGAAATGCACCGAGTGTTTCTCGCGATCGAGCCAAGCCATAGGCGTTGAAACGTCGAGAAAAAGTTTCCTCGAGCAAAATTGAATAGTTTCGAGTGGCGCGTCGCAAGTCGCGTACTCTTTTTTCGAAAGTGGAGAAGTCCGAATAACTCTTCAGTGCTGTTTTCAGCTTTCGCCATTGCTCTTTTGTACGTCAATCGATGCGTCTTTTTATTCCGTGTAAAAAAGAGTATTCAGGTATCAAAAAAAACGATCACTGAAGAAACTGACGATCCTTTGCAGACACAACTATTACGAGAAGAAAAATACGCGTCAGCTAGTACGCGGAAAAATATACGGCGTAATTTAAAAAATGGAAGTAATCTTGAACCCTTCGAAACGCATCTACTGCCGAGATAGACGCGTACGAGACAATTTAATTTAATCCGCTGCAATTTCCATCAATCTTTGGCGATATTTCTAATCTTGGCTCGAGCATATTAACAGCACCCTGTATACGATTTATCAACTTGCCTATTCGAGGCGATGTAATCCCTCGACGAGTATTTTCGAAAAAGAGGAACAAATTGGCACAACGCTTCTGCGTGAGATGGAAGAAGCTCGACTCGAAACATACGTCGTTAAATAATTGGAAGAGTGACGATGTTGTTAAGGAGGATGATAATCCGCTGCAATTTCCATCTATCTTTAGCGATATTTGCAATCTTGGCTCGACCATGTTAACAGCACCCTGTATACGATTTATCAACTTGCCTATTCGATGCTTCTGCGTGAGACGGAAGAAGCTCGACTCGAAACACACGTCGTTAAATAATCGGAAGAGTGACGATGAAGGGTAAACGTGCCTCGGCTGGTTTTTCGGTGGCGCAACGAGTTCCTGTCGAAATTTCGCGGAAATTAATCGTCGCGTGAAACGGCGGAGGACAATCGTGGGCAGATACGACGAGCGGAAACGTTTGCCACGATGAATAATTCCGAAATCGTGGCCGTCTGAATACGAGCATCATCGCCCTTATTCAACAGTTAATCGCTTTGCTTTGGCGAGCGTTACGTGTCAACGCGACCAGGATGGAATTTCAGAGAATGAGAATGAAAGCTGATTAAGCCTGGTCCGCTTAGCGAAAGTAAATTGTATCGTTTAACGAGTTTCGTTCCGCTGCCTTTCTGCTAATCGCTCGAGATTTCTCTACGCTATCGTTCTACTTTACGTTCCCGATCTCAACGTTTTACACGTGCTTCTCGATGAATATGCACCAACCTACGTCATCCCTTATCATCCGCCGTTTTATCGCAATAACTTGCGGTGCGGTTGTTCAAACTTTGTAGTCGAGGCTTAACACGTTGATCGCCACGCAAGTTCTACGTGTATATATTAGGTTGTGCGAAGGGTGTCTTTCTTTTACAGACACGTCTTTTACAACGATGCATCTTTGTACAAACGTGAAACCTAACCTGTCGAACGTTGTGATCTTTATCTCGATAGAACAAAATGTATCATAGGTAATTCGATGAAATAATATAAAACGACAAATGAATGTTGTGCATCCATTGTTTCCTTGTGAAGCGGAAGAAACTTTTCCGACGACCTAATACGTACGTTGACCTAGGAGCGTGGATAGATCGAAATATACGGCATTATTTATTCGTCGGAAAATATTGTATCGTATTTGCGCACTTTTCCCAGCCAATGTTGCGTAAATCATTCGCATTGTTGAAAATTTCAGCGCATGAAATTTATTTCGTTTTGATCGTTGTGTAAAATTTAATAACGTAGGTCACCGACGAGCACCGTGGCACTCAACTTGTTAATATCGAGAGAATATTATACAATGAATTCGTTATATCGTTCCAATTGATCGTACGAACGATGAAACTTTGAAAATATGTAAAATATTGAAAATATTCGCGTGGATGTTTTACATCGCCTGTACAGCGTACGTACGTAGCATAAATCCCGATATCGAAAACTGAACTCTGAACTGGCTTCCCTTCTTCGACTGTTCTTTTGTCACACTCTCAGAAACTGCAATAGGATAGACAAAACATCCTGCGTACCACAGCCACCCTAACACGCCACACGCAATAGCCAAATAGTAGCAGGATAGCCACTTGAGATAGGCACCTAAGCTAAGTATAAAATGTTGAGGTTATTAGTTATACGAACAGAGCAACGCGTGGATAAATTGTAAGATAGAAAATATATTTAACAAAGAAGTGTATGTACAAGTATGTACAAGTTTGAGCTAGGCCAGATCCGCACGCTGCCAGCGTTACCTAGTAACTGAAACTCTATCGTCTATGGTCCGCCATGGTCGCCTGCCTATCGTCTATCGTCTATCGTCTATGGTCTGCCATGGTCGCCTGTCTATCGTCTATCGTCCATGGTCTGCCATGGTCGCCTGCCTATCGTCTATCGTCTATCGACTATGGTCTGCCATGGTCGCCTGTCTATCGTCTATGGTCTATCATGATCTCCTGTCTATCGTCTATGGTCCGCCATGGTCGCCTATCTATCGTCTATGGTCTATCATGATCTCCTGTCTATCGTCTATGGTCCGCCATGGTCGCCTGTCTATCGTCTATGGTCTGCCATGGTCGCCTGCCTATCGTCTATACACTCTCGGTGGCTTGAGTGGTTGAGAAAAAGTAAACAGATCAGATGTAGAGTTTTCTTGGAAGTGATAACCACTTCAACATAAAACCATCGCCAAATCAGCACACACGACATTCGTTTATTATACTCTGTCGAATTCGTGTAATACATTTTATCGTCATATTTCAAGTCTGAATTTTGTACCTTACTTGCGAAACGTTCGAACTAAGACGCGAGGAGACCACCGATGACGTGTTAATTTCGCCATCCCTTGCGTCTTTCGCGTGACGCTTTCAAAGATAACAGCGGACGGCGAGTAGCGATTCGTCGCTAAAGCAGATGCACGACGCGTAACAACGAACGCGCCAACCACGTTGCGCTAACGAGAAATAGATTTTCCGAAAAACACGGAAAACGTTAACGATCGTCATGGAAACAACGGTGGATTAAAGGGAAAGCGAAATTATTCGGAGATCGTTCGATAACCGCGATTGAATGACGTTGAACCCCCTGTCACTCTGTTTCAGGGGGGATCGGAAGAGATATTTCGAAAAGAAGGATGCCACGATGGCTAAATTTTAATTGCAGATCTCTCGATGTCGGCCAACCTTCTCCACGAGTGATTCCAATTAATTCGGTATTGACCGGCCGTGAAACGAAGAAAGAAAATCACGTTGCGCTTTGATCCGTTTCTCCGTCGATTAGATCGTCGGTAGGAACGCGGCGGACGTTCGCAATTAACCGAGCGGACGTAATTAAATTCACGATGATGGAGGAAAGGAACGACAGATTTTCGTTGATACGTTTAAAAGCCGCGTTAAATTCCGCTAAATAGATCGAAAGGTAGATATCGGATCAAGTTTGTAAAATTAATCGTTGTTTGTTCGAATACATATAGCTATGGAGAACAAAGGTAGTTGGCGGTTAACGCGATAGAATAATTGAGAAAGCGCGAATACGCGGACAACGAATACACAGGTGATTTCTACGTTTGTTCTCTCGTTTGGTTTATCTTTCGTCGGTAACCGAGCTTAATGAAATGGAAAAACTAAGTTGCCGTGATATTTGCGCAAGCTGATATTAAATTTATTCGATCAGTTTTATTAATATCGAGAAACGATAATTATGATGAATTATAAAAGGACGATTACTGGTTAAGAGACGAACAAAGGAGAGTTGTGACAGCGAAAGAGAATGAAATTCAACGATGCGATGTTAAAACGCGTAGTTCCTCTGTTTCGAGAAATTTTCGCCGAAACGATTCTTACTTAAGATAACTTTCGTTCCTCGCTCGTCGAAAATCGGTCTGCGAGAAAGCTTCTCTCAAATCTACCAAGTGTAAAATAATTTACCGGCTTGACCCAAATTTCCCTCTTTTCTCTATGGCGCAAAGTAGGCCGCGGACAGAAAGGAAAATTATACGACATCATGTGCTTGAAGTTTTTTTGTTGCTACTTCTCGGATCTGTATAATAAAGCGAAGAAAAAAATATGACATTTGAAAAGTTCCTTACGTTATCCACGTAATATCGATGGTGAATAAGCCTCTCGTAATACGAAAGAGGTCTTTATTCTACGAAATAGAATTTCTTTCAAATTATTGCGAATATTTTACGAAGAATCACCGAATAGAGTATATATTTCTTTCGTAGAAATACATTCGACGCGTACAAAGACCAAAGGTGAAGAACACGATAAGACACGTGTCTCGTATTATAATAAAAAACGACATAAAAATTCAGTATGTCGTCGAACAACACCACGTCAAAATTATGTTTCGAAAATGGGAATATTTTTCAAATCCAACCTATCTTTCCCGTGTGGTCTTTCTATCGAGACCATGTTTCAGGAACGTATTCTAGGAATATTTCCAGCGATTAATTCTCAACGTGTTAATTCTTAACAAAATTCTCCGCCACGGTATATGACGAATAAAGTTTCGCTTTAGATCTCCAACGCGCTGAAGGATATCGATTTAACGGAATTTCCAATTCTTTAACCAACCGTTAGATCCGCCTGCTGGATCCTCGCGAAACTTGCGATGCACGTGCTAGTCGCACGTTCATCCTGTGACAGAAACAAAATTCGTTTGAACAAAACTGGAACTCGGTTAGAGCTCGGTTTTCGGCATTCGGTACTTATCTTTCCACAGGTGGATCACAGAGACGAAACACGGACCAACCGCGACAGTAGTAACGAGCAGTGTCGCAAATGAAATTGTAACGTTAGGTGAGGACTGGATGGTGTGGACGAGTCGCGTGCTACGAGCCGACCTGCGCCCACGCATGTATGCAAATCGCGTGCATGAGACCGCTCGCTCGGCTACCGAGTGCCACTCGACCGTCAGAAATATATCGGCGCTGGCACGCCACTTTCCACGCCAGAATTTATCCGAACGATGCGTGCAGATACGCGTGATTTGTCGCCTCATCGAGCGGAAGTTGTTGAAGCGGTTAACCAAGCGAAATTCCGCGACGATGCTCGCCACGCCTCTACGTTTATCGTCGAAATCGTCAAAGTACGCCTTTTAATCCTTTTCGCTTTGGCGGTTAACATTTTTGTCATTATTCTGCTTGTTCGTTTCATTTTTCAACTCTTTTACTTACGACGTATTCCTTGGGGCAAAATGTATTCTATCGGTGCACGAATATATGTATACACAGCGAGGAAGAAAAATATCGACCAGAGATTGCCCCGTAAAATTCTGTACAAATCTATCGAACGTATCGTTTGTTCTTTCATTCGATTCGTACGGAGTACGTTGAATATTTAGAAGAATCGATATTAGTGGATTTCGCCTTACGAGAGTAAATATTAAAGCGCCATTCGCAACCGTATCGTCGATACTCTAACAAGAAAATACCATTTAACTAGAATATTCCTGTATTAATCAATAATAATCAAGGAATATCGCTGCGAATTTAAATTTCGCCACCTACACAACTACTCGTAGTTTCGCCCATCTACCGACTCTGTCCCTGAATTTTCGCTGAATTCTAATTTCCTAGGAAATTAGTTTGCTGAATCTGGCAATTTCGTTAAGCGTGTAACCTCGCTATGTCGTTGGGAAGAAACAGTAACGAAAGCGGGCGTTTGAAGCCCGGGACAATGCAAAAATTCCGTCCGAAGGCCGCGGAAAGTGGCTCTTTGTCGATATTCTTTTTTTATGGAAAGCCGTTAAAAGCCATCCTCTCGTCTACCTATTTATGCACGCGTTCCAGAATTACGGGCGTTCGCGCTTGCAGCCATTTACGAGCGCATTCCCCAGCGGCCGAGGGATTCAATCCTTTGACAACGTTCGATAATAATTCAAGCGCGGCATAATGCCTCTCGTACATGCATCAGACCGGACAACTTCGAGACTTTTTCGGGTCAATCCATCTCACCGACGTCCGGTTCCATGGTCCGCTCGCGAAATTCGGTAATCGATCGGCTGCGGACCAATCGACTGGCTACTACGGCTGCGAATCAACTTCAATGCAACCGGTCGTTGTATGGTTTAATCTTGCAAATTACCGATCGTTGGTTAGATTCGACCCGAAGAGCCGTATTAGCCACAATTTCCGGCTGCAACTTCGATAAATGAAATACTTCGATCGATGCCATTGATCGTCGTCGTCGTTGTCGTCGTCGTTGCTACTATACCGAAGCATAGCGCGGTTTCCGGTTTAATCGGTAACGTTCGAGTAGATCGGTGAGATTTTTCATGCGCGTTAATGGATACGGTAACGAGAGCGGATCGCTCGTTAGCGGTAACAATTGGTGCGTTTAATTGCTCGACGTTTGATAATACAGCGCGATCCAACGACGATGTTCTTGTATTAAGATTAAACGAGCAAAGCGAAAGAGCTCGGATTACGGTCAGTTTCAGCGGTTCCGCGGACAATCTGCAAACTTCGTAGCTGTCTGTATCGTGCGATCTTGAGACTCCGATGTTAGATGGAAGGTAATGGGAAAATTGTACAGGCTACGCGTTATGCCGGTGAGCATGAAACGTGGAAAAAATTACGGAAGGTAAAAAATCGATAAAAAAGGTGAAACGAGCGCAGAATGAAATATTTTCGAAAACAGATCGGGAGAACTACGACAGTTGTTCGTATCGCTGCTGTTCGAACTGGCGTTCGTATCATTTTCGTTCGCGATCGATTGCCCGATATTAATTTAGCCGACAACGTTCGAGAACACGTGGGAGGAAGTGGCGTAAGCCGAGTCTCGCAACTTTACGAGCAAATTATTCCGCACGATTTGCCTTAAGACCCGACAAATACTCTAATTATCGTTAAAACGAGATGGCATAATTTTCTCTGTCTCAATTGTATTTATTATTTGACGATTTACCATCTTACACGTCGCGTGACGCGTCGTAAAATACGACAATTTTACGCAACAGCCATTTACGCGCAACGTACGTACGTGAGCTGCGACTATCGAGAGATACGCTCTATCGAGGAATTTTTTCACTGACGCAAATTCGTGGAAACAAATTTTCGTGCAATAGAAACGATACGAGCGCGAGTTAATCGTTGTACGTACAGTGCGGCTGACATTACGGTGGCCTGTTTATTGCCAGCCAGGCAACTATCTACCTCCAAATCCTCATGAAAGTCCAATTTCGACCCGCGTTGAAGGGATTTCTTCAAAGCGCCACTTATACACTAATGCGATGTAATTTCGCGCAGGAGCTGCGGAAAAATAACTGTACCGATACACTACATTACGCTAAACACGTAGAACGAAAGACGTGTAATTTCGACGAGAGCTCTTGCATCAAACCGTAATAACACGTCGACGTAAAATAACGAAAAATTTATCGAACAAGCTGATCGTTTTACTGGAAAGAACGAAAGCAGAAGCTTAGACCTTGGGAAAATATACGTATCCGATGTTACGCGGCATACGAAATTAATTCAACGCTATTTCGAGTTTTATCGAAGATATCAAATTCGCTTGTAATATTTCAGAAAAATTTTTCGGGCTCCACGAACGTCGATATTTCCAACTTTAATCAGCATCACGCTCTTCGATATTCTTCGTTCGTTGTCCTCTTCTTTCAACGAATTGTTTTCCTTGTTATTTCAAGCTTTCTCTTAAAAAGCAGAGTATTCCGCAAGAAAAAGGGATACTCCTTGCAATCGAAGTAGCGGATAGCTTGGAATTAATTCAATGGACTTAAAGTCCATGGCGACTGAATGAAACAATCGCAATTTAAAAAAGGTATAATACGCTTGTTTCGTGATAAAAATGCCTCGCTTTCCAGGTATTCTTCGTCATAACGACGTTACATCTTCAAATGTTTTTTCCTGTTACTCGTGCAATTATCAAATTTAAATGTAGGTTTCTCGATAGGTTCTCGACGTAATTACGGACGCGGAATTCTCCCAATTTGTACAAGTTGATAAAGTAAAGAACTCGCGATTATTCTAAATAACGTGATTATGCCGAGCATCGGAGCAGACGCTCCGCTCGTTATTTCAATCAATGAAAGACACTTGCTCGAATAGAAGTTTTCAAGTAGTTCCATCATAGCGAACGCGTCGGCCGAGCAGATCACGGGCACCAAGTGCAAATCGATTTGAAGGAAATCGGCTTTCGAATCTGCAGCCTCGTAAGGAGTTATACGTTTGGGGAAAAGTTGGCGAACGATGGGAGAAAATGCGGTAACCCCGAAAGAAATCTAAAAGCTCTCGGAACGTCTGTTGCGGTTCCAGGCTTTCAGGGATTAATGTCACCTTTCATCGGTGTTGATAGTGATTGATAATTCAGCTGGTGCCCGGCCAAGAAGCCGATACATTCGAAATTTTTCACCGTATTACGAACAATTCGACGTACGTAAAGCGCATAACTTCGATGGACTTTCGTCGCGGGTCGTTTAATGGTTCGAATATGTCTAACTTTCGGCGCAATTAATGGAAGCTTTTTACTGGCTGGCGATTTTTTCAATTGTGGCGTTTGGTCAATCAGTTTCGCGAAAACTCGTAATTCAGCCTTTTCTATTGTCAGTTGCAGATATATGCACGCGTGCCGTAATTCACGCTTCGATAAAAGGGAATTTAAAAGGGAATTCGTCAAAAATGAACCTATAAATCACGATACGATAGATTCGTGCTCTTGTTTACGGCTAATTATTTGCGAACGACGTACGCGTCAAAATGATTTCCGCGTGTGTGTCCTTCTTTCTACAAGTATTGGTTTACGAGACAGATAAATTAAACATATTGTATTTCGGACGCAATATCCGTGTATCCTGCTACTCTTTGCTTCGACAACGATATTAATTTTCCGTAAGAAGTCCTTTGCGTCGATGACATATCGTTTACCTCGAAAGAATCGCTGATTCTTTGTTATAATTTTCCTGTTTTACACGTTTATCCATTTGCTGATAATTCTTCTTTTTCGAAACATTCCGAACCCTTTCACCATTAGCCTACAAAGTAAACCGTACGCGATAAGCGCTCGAGTGCACGCTGTATTTTATACAGAGAACGAAAGGTATAAGAAATTCAGGGAAAATTGAAGGCGATAATGCCGAATGAGCGAGTGTGCGAGGACGATAATCAAAGTCGATTAAAATTCAACTTTTTTCCACGTGCACGATATGCGAGACGGATATTTTTTTCTCGCGTAGCCAGTGGAAAGAGACGTACTTTTGCGTCGAGAGCACCCCACGACACAATGGTCATTGTCGCAGCCACAACTTGCCGCTGGCTATAGCATCGTACACTCTTTAGATCGTAAAGTGTCTGTGCAACGTCGGTTCACCATAGCGACTAACGTTGGATAATGTAGCTCCGCGAATCGCCATCTTGCGATTTTCAGCTCGCTGGAAATCCTTCGTCTGTACCTATTGGCAAAGATTGGCGAACCAATTTTTTGTCAACAGGATCGATACTTGGCTTGAAATGTCAGTACGATTTAAAGACGTCCGCTTAGACGTGGTAGATTTAAGACGTAAGAGGGGAAATATTATTTCAAAAACACGAATATTTCGTTTTTCTCTTATTGCTCATCGCCTTCTTTGTTCTTTCGCTTCGCCAACGTACCGCAATTTTCGCAATTTTGCCGGTCTTCTGAAAGTATTATAACGTCTAGAAGTGTGTGAAAGTGTGCGAGAAGGGAAGTTGTGGCAAGGAGCGAAGTATCCAAAGCTATTAAGTATTTTTAGAAGCCAGGGATCTGCCAGTTGAGCGAACTTCCTCTCGATTCAAAAATTGCAAAACTTATCTGATCTCTTTGTTCCTGCGTTGCGTAACAATTCTACGTGGCACGTAATAAATATTACGCGATTAATAAGAAATGGAGGCAATCCAGCTTCGTTCAAGTCGAAGATCGATGATCCTCCGGGAGAAAAAAGGACGTCGACAAACTGCTGTTCCTCGAGTAATTGCCGTTTTGCATTCCCGCGGCCATTCGAACGCGATTTCACAGCTCTTGATGAAAGTATTATTTCCTCGGGCGCTCGTTAATGCATCACGCTTCCGAAACAATTTCGCGCGTCTGCAAATTGACGGTAGACGGAAGCGCGCCGCGCCGCGCCGCGCAAATGAACAGTAGATACTGTCAGTCGTTGGTCAGACACCGACGTACATTAGCTTATTGCACTTTCCTACTAAATCAAGGACGATAGCGATCGCTGTGCATACACCTTGTCGCGGACGTTCTACAAGGTTTACACCACTTCTCTCGATAAATGTCTTTCCGCCGATTGTCTCCAGCGAAATAATATTTGCATTTCCACCGGCTGTAAGATCCTGTCGAACGTTATATCCCACATCACGTTATATTCCCATTCGAATCTCAGCAAATACGTCAGGTTGTGCGAAAAACGTCTTTCCTTCGCAAACACGCCTTTTTCAACGATGCATCTTTGTACAAACATGAAACCTAATCCGTCAAACGTTTTGGTCTCTATCTTAACCCTTTGCGGACGGAGCCGCTGTGGACGAGAGGTATTGTCGCGCGCAGTTGAGGAAATATACACGTTGAACGTTTGCGTTCTAAAAGCTAAAACTTTATTTAAATAGAACAAAATTTATTGTCGATATCCAAGAAAACGTATTCAGTTTTGCTATATTTATGTATCGTTTGATTTATATTCTCGCATTGTGTGGTACCTTTCGAAACAGTCGCCTATATGCAAAACCGGTTTAGCCGAACGAGGAGCACAATAGTACGATGATTCTTCTTCCGCGTTTGATTTTCCGACTGGAACATACCACACAGTCTTTACTTCTTCCTGTATCACCTCGCAAAAAATATATAAAGAGCTTGTCGATTTATCCGGTAATGCCATTGATAGACTGAAGTTCGTCCCGACTCGACCATCATCCTACACCTCGAGTTTACGTTAAACGGAAGATGAGATTTCGTCGCTAAAGATCTACAATTTTCTTTCGTCAAAAACATAACATCGTTTAGTTAACCATACCCGTGCGTAAATAAGCGTAAGATTATCGCTCGGAAAAATAGACGTACGTCAGCCACTTGAAAATAAGTGTCCCGAATCAGACTTAATTCGATAAAATAATACGAAAGAAAGAATGTTCTGCGTCTATTGTTTCCTTGCAAGCGCAAGAAACTTTTCGGACAACCTAATACTACCGTGGCGGCACACCGCCACAAAGAAGGGCCCAGGGTAAGGCACACGTGCTACGAACAACGTCCGCGAAACTGGGCATGAGAGACAATGCCCAACGACCGAACATCGTAAATCAGAAAACGCTGGGACTTTCTAGAAAAACGCGAGAACTCGCGTAATATATGACCCTAAGAACCACGGGATTTTCGCATCCCTACTCCGGGAGAAAACTCTCCCTATAAAGAGGAAAACGATGAGAAGCCCGCGGTCAGTAGATCACATCACCCAGAGTCACGTACGTCGCGCGAAAGATAACTGTACGAGCGGATAAATAATGAAGAACTCGTGAAAACTGTTCGTGAATTATCATTCGACACACTCTCACGCTGCTCCTATCACCTCGCTGCGCTATACACGAGCAGACTACGAACAGACTATACAGCAGCGTTTCGATAAACAGCAAATTATCAACAGAGAGGTTTCGTCCTGAAATTAGGTAACAAAACTCTAAACACAACTCTCGTATTCGCTTCGCCAAACATATTGCGCGTAACAGCAAATTGCTGTTTACACTCTTCTGTCTTCCGATGGTCGTACGAAAGCCTGTACGAAAGCCTGTACAAGCTCGACGGTACATAAATCCGCGTTGCGAACAGGATACTTTTGGTCGGACGCAGAGACGGTAGAAGCGGAGTGCAAACGTATCGCTAAACGTAAGACTAACGACGCTCGTGAACGATGGTATCCGAAACGATGCGTGGACATGGAGAGGCCGGGATGCGGACGCGGCTGTTTCATCGATTCGCAGACTCGGCTGTGGAAAATGCGATCGCCAACGACTATATATGGAGCGAGTTGTTGATTCGCAACGGTAGAAACAGAACAAACAACGGGTAGAGCGTGGACAGTGGAACGGGGTGAGGTCGTACTATCTGGTGGCAACGAGCACACGGATAACTAACAGGTAGACAAAACATTCGTGGGATAGTGGAGCGGCAGTGTATCAATCGACGTCAAGCCAGCGCCGTTTTCCATATCTCTCTGGCGATGGATTAAAGTATTAAAGTACAGTTTGTAGGTTTTAACGTGATCGACGTTTGCTTGTGTTTTCGTTGGAAATTTACAAGCCGAGCGTGACGATGTTCCATATTGCCAGACAAACGATTAAACGTTGCTTGAACCGTGATTAAGCATTGTCTTGCGCCGAGTATTGTACTTGGTAGCGTCGTGAATACCGATGGATTTATTACGCCACGGTCTCGTTTGTTACAGACGCGAATTTATCTCGCCTTCAGTTCCAAAACTGGTAAATTATGAAATTAATCGTAATCGAATCGCCGCTGCTGTCTCGCAGACGCTTCGAAATGCAAATTACTTTCCTTCTGAGAATTTCGCCAATAGAATCGCATATCGAGGACGATTAAGAAGAGAATCGCGGTTGCTAAACGATCCGCTAATTTGCGATAATTAATATCGAAACGTGTCTTGCGAAGTAGGGATTGCCGGGAGAACGAAATCTCGTGAGATTTAATATCGCGCATCGGCTAGAGGATTACAGAGCGGATTACGTGGAAAGTTTCATCGTTACCGAGAAACATGTCGCCTTGCCAGAGAATTAGTCCGGTGTTACTCGACTACAAACCCCCTTTCCCCTACTCGAAATCTCATTATCCAAAAATGATGGCCAGAATACCGTTACGACTGTATCGTTTACTATATTTCGATGTTCAAACGCGAGACTGGACAGGATGCGAAGGCAATGCTCCGCGACAACGTGTAATTTGAGCTTTCCATGGCGTAGATACGTATTTAGCAAGATCGATGTCCAGTTTGAAAAATTAATCTTCGAAGTAACTATGACTAAAGAGAAATATAAGTTCAGGTGCACAGAAGACAGATAAGAACGTGAATACGATCTGACACTTGTTTAACGCACAAGCCACGAATATGTTGAGAAGTTGGTAGAATGCGAGCTTCGTAACCGCGACGAAACTCGCGAGCTTAAACGATCTAATTATCGAACTCTCCTATTTGTTTCTTGAAACTGTCCGCAAATACGCAATCGCAAAATCTCTGCCCAGTTTGGACATCCAGCGACTAAATCGCTGAAATAAATCACACGAATGTTCCACCTTCGTCCAACGAGGCAACGAAATTTAGAAATTAATAATCGAGTATTTTTCTCAGACTCGAGGAAATCTGTATCAACTCGCGTGTAAAGTGCACAAAACGGTGCGCGGAAGATCTTCGACCTATTCAAATTTCATAGCGTATCACGAAAAGGAAATAATCGAGTAAAAGTTGAATCGATCCTTTCCTCCGACGATAACCTGGCGCTTCTTGCTTCCTCCTCTTTTTTTTTTTTTTTTTTTATCGCCTACTTCGTTTACGGAGTTACTCGATTCGGTTAACCAGCCAGTTTAACTTTCTACGCGTATTCTTCGGCGACGTGCGGCAAATTTAAAAATCTATCTCGCTACCGTGGAAGAATTGTTAAAATGCGCCTGCACGTTTTCATGCAATTTCTGCAGTTTTTGCAGGACACTTGTCTCGCCGTTTAAAGCAACAACCACAGGTTTTCCTGACTCTAATTAGACTATTCTTTGGTCCTTCGGATTTACCGTCCTTTCATATTTCGCGGTATTTTTACATTCTCGCGAGTAAAGATGCGAAAATTAATTTCCGTTTGCGAAAGCAAAAATTCTTTCGCTGAGGAAAAGCGGGCAAAGCCAGGCGAGACAAAGATCCGGCCCTCGATCGCGTCGCGTCTTCCCATTTTTTAAATATATCTGCGAGACAGATTTTCGCTAGCGAAGCCGAGATAACGTTGATATTGAAATTAATCTTCTCGCGAGATAGCCTCTCGTCGATGAGATTGTAACTCGCAGATGGATGACCTTGGCATGTGAATAAGATCAACGTGTTTCTTCTCGAGTTGGCAAACTTTATCCAAAGATTCGCGCCTAATAGCGAGCGAATGTACTTCTTGAAACTCTCTATCACGCGCAGTCACGATGTACTTCCTTGATTAAACAAGTTCGTATCGGGAAAGCGCAAGTACGAAAGTTTGTGTTGCTCTGGAGAGGATAGGTAATTATATGCCCATATATTCACTAATCCACGTCGCCCAGCTACTAATAACGCGCGCGTTTCCCAGCCAGTCTTCGGATGCCTCTTCTCCTACGACTCTCCTCGTTCCTCCAATTCGAAGACAACTTTGACACAGAAAATATCTGTCTCGGCAAAAAAAAAAAAAAAAGAAGAAAAGAAAGAGAAAAACGAGTAAAATTCACGTTATATTCGAACCTCTATTTTTGCTTGAAAAATACTACAGATATTCAAAAGTAAAAGTTTGTAGAGAGGAAAGTTCATTCTGGCAAGTTTGTCGATGCTTTGCATGGATAAAGCGAATAAACCAGTTTTGGAAAAAATCTACTCGACCGATGCAAGGATTGAATACGATAACGGTTACGAGACGATCGTGCGAATTTTGAAAGCGCGTCGAAGGCCATCCTACGAATTATGCAAATCGATCGATTCTATTTTCTTAACGAGATTATTAAAGCGATTCAAGGAGAAACTTAGAATATCTTTGAAACATCTTGCATGTTCCGGTTTTCAGATTTTCCTCGGCGGAATTCTAATGATTTCACAGAATTCCTTTAGGGACTGTTCGTTCAATCTTTCCGATTGAATATACTCTTCCAGATAAATCCGCTCGTAGATGAAAATAGGGCATCCTATGTAAACTTGTTGAATTTCTTTGTGAAAGTCGCAGACAGAAAAATGGGTCGAATTGGTGTCGACCGATTCTCAGCGAACAACTGATTCGCGATACTAGTAGTAAATTATTCTCGGAAACCATTTATATCTTAGGAAGCACCTACCGTAGCGTTTCATCAGCACTTGTCGAGATATAAGTTGCTTCGTTGAAAACGAACGAGGTAAATTTACAAGCACGAGGAAGCTTTCAAACTTTTTACGGAGGAATTAGTTCTGTACTTGGAGAAGGCTACACGCAACGCAATAATCCGCTAAAAATATTTCAACTGCGATCGAGCTCGACTAGAAGGTCGAACGAAACGCAAAGAATATTAAACTTCTATTCGCGTTAAAAGGAGAACCACGACTTTTGTTCACTTCCTAGATATACCGCGCTGCGTAACTTCCAAACAGGCTACGAATTAGATACAAGAATTAAAGTTCTCGTCCCTTCGCCGTGTAATCCTAAGCTGCGCCTGAACATCGGACATTTAACCACAGACGTAGCCGACTTGGACAGATCGCCATTTCGACGCTCGTAGGTCTCACGTCAGTTGGCCTCCATTGCATCTACTTTGCACTCGCCGCGGTCGAGTCTGTCAAGCTTTTTACCGTCATTTCTCAAGCGTGGAAAAAGATCGGCAGTGGCGGTCAAAGCGCGAGCAAGAAGCCAAGAAACAGTAACACTTAAAACTGACTTGCTGCATCCTGTCTGCAGCTTTCGCGTCTTTCTTTCTCACCCCCTCCCTCTCTCTCTCTCTCTCTCTCTCTCTCTCTTTCTCGTTCTCTCTTTTCGTTTCATATATTCGCGGTACAAGCTTAAGGAGGCAGTTGAACGTCATTTCGGTTGGTACAGGAAAGGCATCAGCGGCACGGCTGCTGGCACTCGCCCCGATGAAAAACGACCGACAAGACGAATGGTCTTGCACCGTTTGCCCGCTGCTCTCCTCGCCGTGAGGCAATGTTCGGAAACAAATGACGTCTTGGTTGTACATTTATTACATGGTCGATGGCGAGCCGGAACGTCTGCGACGACCTCGATTACGAGGCGTGCGCTGACCTCGTTGGATGCGTCGGTTCCGCGCGCGGAAGGCCGAGACACGAGGGGAAAAAAGAACTCGGAGGACAAAGGTTTCCTTGTCGCAGCGTTTCTTTCCGATGAAACGTTGCGCTGTCGCGACCGAGGAAAATAAGCGGACTCCGACACAACAACGACCTGGATGGGATTATTTCGCTGACTTCACTTGTTACGGTTGCGGATATACCGTCTGTAGCGTTTCGCTCGCCCATATTCTGCAGAAACAGGCGGTTTTCCAGGACTCAAATTTCACGGTCCTCGTGAAACTATCGCGTGTCCTGATACTCAGGAACGAGAGCGAGGCGTCCAGGCGCAATGCCTAACGAAACGTATTGTTTTCTAGCCAGGAAAACGGCAGCGAACGAGGTAAACTGAGAATTTAAAGGGACTCGTAGATATTCAATGGATCGGTTCTTATTCGGCAAGTTTCTTTCAGCGCGACGTCGAGGATCGACGAAAGCAAAAATTTACTCGCTTTTGCCCTTACAAACGCGAATACGATGATGTACTTTTGACACGAACGTAACAACGCGTTAAAGAAATTGCATACGCCTGGGCTAAATGAATTATCGCGTTCGAGGAAACGGCGGCTCGGATAACGAATTAATTCGATTTCTTGCCTTCGTACATCGAGGCAAGTGCCTTCTGTGCAGACACGCTTTCGTCGATAGAAGACTATTAATATCCCCGAGAGACCAACGCGTTTGCCATCGACTTATCGCAAAAAGGCAATAAATACGTCGTATGTATACTTGGCTGCGTGTTTCATAGATTCCAACGATTTTCAAATTGATAAACCTTTGTTCGTTTCTACGAGACTCTCGAAGTCTCTCGTTTGCAGCTCGTTCCCAAGGGGAAATTTTTTAATGAAATTAAAATCTATAGAGATTGACGCGTAACCCGAGTAAAGCTGCTCGATACGTGGATAAATAAAACTGGAGACGGCGAGTAAACAATTTCGCCCGTCGTCATTCGTGATCGAAACAGAATCGACTTGAATAAGTCAACAGAGACACGGAGAACGCGCGTTCCATTTTTAATTCAGGGTTACGTTCGTAGCTGTATAGCGGCTGATGATAAATTCATTCGTAATTCTGTTTATTTTCGCGTCACAACGTTATTATACGTTGGCAACTTCTATCAGGCCGATACGACGCCAGATTTGTAAGCGTAGAAATAGAATGGAAAAAGATAGAAGGCAAACAAATTTCAATGAAACGTGTTTAGAAAGCATCGCTTAAATCGGCGGATCAATCGGGAAAAGATTTGCGCTTCTGACGCGAAATTGTAAAAAAAATTGTTAACGTTTCAAAATAAAATTTGCAAAAAGGATCGTTTGAGTGGGATTTTTGTCAATAAACAGTCAACCGTACGGCCGAAATAATCTCTTGTATTTGCACTTTGCAGTTTGGTATCGGTTCGAGCACGCGTGCCTTTCGTGCTGCGAGTTTGCCTTTTTTCGCAAATTTTCCGCATTAATAGACTGTGACGCTCCATTTAGAAAATAATCACCGCGCATCAGCCGCGAACAAGCGAGTAGTCACGGTTTAATAATTCGTCGTGCTTATGAAAGCCGTTTTCCAAGGGTTCTTTGTTTATACCGTGAATAGTAAATTGCGGGTCCTTTATGACGACAACAAATCCTTCCGCTTTAATATTTCCCAGTGTGTAGTATAATAGCGGTAGATTAAACTTTAAAATCACTCTCCTCGAAGCCGCTTTTTACATCATCGCTTATAAATATTCCAAATAGCATTATGAACGGCCGTCGACCTCTTTAAAAAAAACGTTTCCGATATTATACCTAATAGACGATCGTAAATTTCACCGCATTACCAACGCTCTCAACATTCCACCGATAAGCATCTTTTAGCGCACCGATGCAAATTTATTTACCATACGTTCGCTCGTTTATGCGCTTCCAATAGCGACATGCTGAATTACGCCGCGCCATTTTTTTTTAGAAAAATCAAAGTCTCGTTCTTTTCCCACTGTCGAATAATTCCATCAATATATTCCGCTTCTATTAGAGAAATTCATAGGGAAATTGCAGAGAAATTTGGCAATCCGTGCTGGTTAACTCTGTAAATCGAAGTACGGTCGGCTAAAGACAACAGCGTTTAGCGGATGCTGTATTTGAGATTCGTCGTCTTTGGTAATGCGGCGCTGCTAATCAGCAAATGCGAAGCTTGGTGGTTCGATCGGCGCGAAACTCGCGATCGATGGCAGTGTGCTGTTGGCCGAGGCGCTTTAATCCCGATCTTTCGCAAGAATCGACTGGCAAAAAAGGGATGGCGATGGGAGGAGAGGGAAGGGTAGGGAAAGGTTGGGAGAAAGGGGAGAGATTTTTCAGCACGAATTCAGCCGCTTCCCATTAGCGCTAATGAAAGATCCGTGCAGCGACTCGGTTCTTCTTTTTTCATCCCACCGCGACTATACGCGAGTTTTCGAATACCCGAAGGACACGCGCAGCTTAATTAATGTTCTTTCGGGGCCGGAGGACCACCTTCTGCGATACGCGTCAGCCGAGGAAGCTGCCGATGAATATTTCGCGTGTCATTGACGCGTGACAATGAGCGGAATATTCGGTCACGGGACACCGATGTGCCGGTTTCGTGAGAAAATTCTTCACAAATGGCACGGACCTTTTGTCGCCGAGTATTCTAATTAACGAATATCGCAGTCGCCATCGCTAGGCAAACGTCGTTGGACCAGATCGATGCTGAAACGCCGATCTGCTGGCATTCGAATAATACGGCGCCTTAATTGGGGCAAATTAAGTCCGTTTGAAAAATGAAAACGTACGAGCGGAAGTGGCGGTGTACACGGTTAAAGATACAACTTCGTTTTCCAAGCGAATTGATCTCGTGCTTGCGCGCGCCGCTTAACCAAATTTCCATCATGCTGAATTATCCCTTTGTATCGTGCAAAGTTTCATAGGTTCTGTCGTTCAATCGGCTTTGTTCGATTTTCGGCCGCAAATACTTTCCGCGCCGCTTCACCGAATACTTTTTCACTTCTAACGCGTACAACCGACTGTATTTTTCAAACTGTTCCGATAGTTTGGAATCTCCGCGGTGTACAGAGGGTTTTGTTTTCACTGCAAAATCGACTGGAAACGCGAAAGTATTCCAACGACTGCCGACCTTCCCCTTTGGCTCTGTCGAAAATCCAGACAGTTGTTAACGAAATGTCCGTTTCGTTGTAAAATACAGAAAACCGCCCGCTACACGACGCTATCGCAGTGACACGTTTCTTTGCGATAGACACTTTGTCATGCTACTCCACGTCCGTGAAACCAACTCTTCCACGGTTTAAATCGAAGCATTGTTAAATCGAATCGTATCGATATTTTTTATTTAACGAAACACAACGCCTACGCCAAATCCTTAGTCAGGTACTTTGGCTTGCTCTTGCATCGACCGCACAGCGAACGCTGTATTTCTCTTCGTCAATTCTCGTCGCTACGATCCCCGTTCGTATCGTTTTCTTCGCACGTCTAGTTCTGCACGTTGTTTTGTCCAATTTGATATCCTAGAAAATCAGGTACCCTTCTTGCACGTTTCACGCTAAACCGACTTTAAGAACGAAGAACTTCGTGGCGTTTTGTCCTTTCATGAATGCAATTTGCGAGCATTCGCTCTCGAGTATTGCGTGTAGTTAATTTAATCGGCCGCTTGGCGCGTAGTTTTTAAAAAAATTACGAGCGACTTGTTCCCCGCGAAAATGAATTAAGAGCTTCCCTCTAGGACCATATATAATTTTATATTTATTCTGTCCGCGTACAATTTCCTTCAGCTGCGTTGTGCATTAGTTAGCGCTCCATCTAGTTGAATTATCTTTTATCGTTTCGGGTTAAAAATGCAGACCATTTTAAAGATCAGTTTTATCTGCCACGTGACAAACTTAAACGTGATTTTTAAACTTAATATTTATTTGAAATATGCGAGAAATTATAAAAGATCGTACGCGTAGCTTCTAGGGGATAGTTCAGACGATACTAAAATAGCGTTTATATCTGCAAAGAAATTCATTGCGATTGAGAGGAACATTTACAGAATTTGTTGAAACTAATCTTCTATCCGACGTCGAGTTCGATGTGGCATAATTCGTAGGATGAATCGTGCTGTCGAAACTGCTGTTAAACTCAAAAGAGAATCGAAAGCTATTGTACCTGCAAGACTGTGATATTAACGAATCTTGGAAAAGCTTTGAAAAAAAATCGCGTAAAGCACGCTCAGCCCTGTTTGTTTCTAGAACCATTCACGGTATCGATATCGACGTTGTATCGCTTCAGCTGCCAGTTTCTCTATTCGTCATTCTTGTAAAAAGAGTAACGCTCGAATTGCGTTGTTCACGATACATTGACACGTTCTATTGGACGACCCTATTTTCTACGTGACTTTAATCTCGTGCAGAATTTGACATCCGTGCAATTTTCTTCTTTTTTTTTTTTTTTTTGTCATTCCAGTTTAATCTCGTAATGTACGTAGATCTAACGTATTGCCAGACTACGAATTTTTACAAATTACTACCAGACACGCGATATACGAAAACGTACGAAATATCCGAAATTTAGCATTCGTTATTAGTATCTTCAGCGAGTTGAAGGATTCTACGCACGCACGTCAACGGCGTACCGTATGCGTCGTCAAACGCGCGGTAGAATACGCTCAGACCGCAGCGTATGCGCGATCAGACGTACAGTAGAGTATGTCCATAACACACGCTTCTCACGTGCGTTTCAAAGGTGTCGCAATTGAGAATAAACCTAGTGCCGTGTGAGAGCAGCATTTCATTCAACCATCGTGTCTAGGATCTATCCTTTTTACCGATATGTGTCTCGGTAAATAGCTCAACTCGCAGACCATTTTTCGCTTCTGCTGAGATTTGAAACGCGCGTCGTATCTTTTAACAAAGCAGCAAGTTGCTCCGATATTCTAACAAAACACACGGCTACCAGCTGCCTTTCGTTAATTCGAAGTAGAACAAATTGAAATTGTATTTGTAAAGACCTATAGCCGTACCCGCGTAAAGTCGCGTATCGATGCTCCTATCGTTTCTCCAGCGATTCTTGTTACTTAACTCCGCGACTGATTCGCTTGAAATTACCAAATATCTGCCGTCGAATGGCGAAAACTTCAAAGACCAAGTTGTACATCTTTTCTCGAGGGAAGCGTTTAACAGACCGCGACGAGTTTCCGGTGGCCCGCCGACGATAAATCGCTTTTGCCGGGACTAGTAGATCGCAATTACAATTATCGGCTCTTTGTCCGCGTGCATTTTTCCGTCGGGCTCGATATCTCGCGAGTGGCCCGCTTTGTTCCGTCCTCCAAGGAAATTACCCATCCGTTGTTGATTCGATTGTGCCAGAGTACTCGGGGTTAACGGAGTAGAGAACTAAATGTCTTTGGCAATGGGTGCACCCTCCGCCCTTTCACCCTCCTCTGCTCGTAGGCCCTTCCAGTCCTTGGGTCGCTACAGGAACTCGGTCGTTCGACCCGAAAGGATCCATCGCTGTGTATTTTCCTCTCTTTTTGCCGTCTTTTTTTCTACGCTCGTCGAATCGATATCTCGGCTATCCGATTGTTTACGTCCGATGCCTTGCTCGATGACAATCTCGTTGTTTCGCGAATTAAGAGTGGCCCGGTTTATCGTTTCTCGTTCAAGATTATCCCCTTTAATCGAATAGGCGGTGGCGTGCTTTTTTCTTCCGGCTTTAAGCTTTAATGGAATTGTGAAATAGGATACAGTGCAGCGGACGGAGCGAGAACCACGATGCAATTGGAAAGAAGTGGTTTCGCGCGTGGAAAGGTGAATCGAAGTGGAGAGATAAATTCTTCTTTGCGCGATACTTCGTCCGGCCGCGTGCTTCACGCGTGTGTGCTCGACGAATCTTGCAATCGGTGAGTTACGAGAGGCGAACGCTTCGGTATCGCCGATCAAGCGAATCGCTTTTTTCATTTGCTTAGCCACGTTAATCGTCTCCGTTCTTTCCTTCTTCGTGCTCTTTCTTTCGCAGCGGTATTTACGTTATGGCACGATGCAGGATCTCGCCGGACAACGAGCAATAACGAAGAAACGAACGAACGAAAAGCACCGTTACCAATATACGTGGAAAAACTTCTCGACCGATTTATTAACGTGCTTTACTTCGATAGATGTTCGAGAAATAATCGCCAGTCGAACGATTGCCCCGTAACGTCTCCGAAAATGTTCACAATTTTCTCCCTTTTCTCTCGAATTCTACGAAACGATATTTCAGCTCACAGCCAAGTAAAGATTCAAATCGCGATTTTTCCTTAGCTCGGCCGATTTATACCGCCTGAATTACGCTTGATCGTTTAGTAATAACGGAATCTTCGCATACGTAAAAACATTAACATGTAAATTTTCTGTTCATACGAAATCTGCATATACGGAGAGGAGCTTGCATATTTATTCACTTTTTCCGTTATACGTTCCATAAAACTTGACCAGTCTATTGAAGAAAAGGTAGCGAGACTGTAGACGGCAAGGCAGAATTCCCCTGGGAACACCGTTCATAAATCTAGATGGTGAAGCGTGTCTCGATAAGAAAAACGCAATTTGCAAGTAAAAGCGCTCGGCTTTGTCAAACAGATATCTCGAGACGAACGTTTGCCGCAGATGTTTAGAAAATTTTTGCCAAAAACAACGCCTAAGCTTGCATCCAGCTCTCGCAGACTTTTCGACGATTTCTTGATTACTTGCGTTTTAAACTATCTGCGTGGGAAATTACTTGCCATGTTTCCTACGAGTTGCAAAATAACTTCGGCTCGGTAAAGAAAAGTAACGCTTAAACGAAATGAAATTAAGGCGTTTTGATTATTTTTACATATTCCTATCGTCTCGTTCCTATCTTTGTTTTCTCTTCCTTCCTTTGTATTTCTATGTATGTGCACGACTCGACTAAACGACAGTAGATAATTGAAAACTTGTCTGCCGCGCTATAAACGGAAGACGGTGTGTTTGAGCAACAGAGTCTCGAATGTGTGCATCGGATGACGAGAGAAATTTCGTTGTCATCAAACAGCGTTAATTAAACAGCATTAATTAAAGATAAACAACGTGATGCTATAATTTGACGAAACGCGGCAAGTTATT
Organism: Bombus confusus; assembly: GCA_014737475.1. NCBI lineage: Eukaryota > Metazoa > Arthropoda > Insecta > Hymenoptera > Apidae > Bombus > Bombus confusus. The sequence continues at coordinate 1,784,036 of JACXIV010000052.1, forward strand.
TGCATCGTCTGTTCTCTAGAAAATATAAATTATATTTTTTACGAAATTCACTGCGTTCTAAGTTAAAGTTTGTACATTTTCTCCTTCGAAATGAAGATATTCGTACATTGTTCGCGATTCAGGCGCTTATTGGTATTAATTGATATTTATTGACACGTTCGAGCTACCTCGCTATATCACAAAGAAGCTATCGTCTGGTAAAGTTAGAAGAATGCAAGGAGCGAGCGAAAAGGTCGAAGATGAAACTTTTAGCTATCTCGTTTTTTGAATAATTTTAGTTAGATTCTAAAAAGTAAAATGTTACACCCTGCGAAGCGAAAACGGGCGTACTTTAATTTTTCAAAAGAGTTTGACGAAACTGAACGACGAAGCTACACAGCTTCTCAGTTTCTTTCGAATCTTAGAAGATTGGTATAACATTATACCTAAACCGGTATAAATAATATTTGATACGACCAGAACGACGCTCCTACAAAGCACGCGAAGTAAAAAGATTCCAATTAAATTGAAAATGTTGATAGAAGCTGCTCTCTTCGGTAGACAAATAATTCCGGTTTGATCAAATAGAGTTTCCTCAAAATTCTCTACGTAATCCACTCGGTTGTTCTCGACAATTTTCTTTCGCTTGAAAATGGACTTCTTCGTATGGACCGTAGGCGTAAGAACGTATTGGATAGCACGTTCTCGAGGTCCGAAAGAAAATCAGGCATTGATCTCGGCGAACTCTCCGCCTGTTACAAGTTCGAAAAGTATCATCTTCACTCGCCCTACCTTTCAATAATATATTTCTACCAGCGGCTTGGGAAATATCCAGAAAAAAATACAAATACTACGCGAAATCTTCTACGAACGACTGGCTGAAATTCGCGATGGAAAATGTAAGCAATTCGTTGTAATTGAAACAAAAGAATTAAACGTGCACCAACGTAGGAAAACGTTGTCTTGCAAGTCCAAGTGCTCGTCGCTCTCCACTTTGTATCGCTCGTCCGTATGTTTCATATTAAACGGTAACGAAAACGTAACGAGAATAAAATTAGAACTAAATCATTCAATATGAAATAAAATTAATTAAAAGAATTAAATATACAACAAAATTACAAGGAAGTAACGACAGCCAAGTTCAAATTCTCCAAACCTTGTCCTACACCGCTATGATTTTTGGCCCCGTGAAATATTCCTATCGACATGAACGACCGGTCGATGAGGCACATTCTTGTTATCAACGTCAATACTACCAGCTTTAACGCGTAAGGTTTTTCGGTAAGGCGAAAAGTTTTCTCGCTCGAAGATATCATTAAACGTCAAATTTTCGTAAACGAATCACGTTCTGGCGGCGCACGAGGCTTTTCAGGAGAGTATCGCGCGCAAACTTTGTGCAGATATTGTACGCCGAGCGAATTTCATAACCGTGTATCCGTTACACAGCAATGACCGTTTCAGCGCACGCGACGAATGCATTAGAAGGCGCCGGTTTACATGTTCCACAACTTTCGCAAAGTTTAATTACTGGTTCTTCATGACGTCGGTAGCCATGCGAACGAAAGCGCAGCCTTCTCGCGCTCGACGTATAACCACATTTGAGGAAGCCCTCTGTTAATCGCCTAACCGTGTAACCAGAAACCGCGAATTAAGAATTTCCCGCTTTTCGCTCTATCAACACGCGATCCGCCTGATAATGTCACGTGCTTTAGCCTTCCTGCGCGTTCTTACACGATCTTCTCACGTTCGCTCAATCGTCCGACGCTACTCTACGCGAAACAATTTCCCTTCTCGTCGACTATTAACGATAACCGTACAACCATAAACGTTCTTTCGATCCCCTTTCGTACCACGCTATCAAAGATACTTTTCTTTTCGGGAAAATTGGAAACGATCGTTGGAAGAAGCCGACGAATCGAAGAGGATCGAAGCTTCGAAACACAGTCGAAAGCGATCGTCGAACGTTTTGCAATTCTGAAACGAAGCGAGACCTAACTGCGCGATCGATCCAAGAAACGTAAACTTTACGTGGACGACGTAAAGTGAACGGATGAAAAAAGAACACGGAACGTTTCTAGCATGATTTTGATCAACTTCGTATAACTTGGAAAACCCGGTGGGATTCCCTCCGCCCTTTTGTATTAAATTTCACAACTTCTGCTCTATTCACGGCGATGTAATTATATTTCCTGTTTCCCCTTGAACGCGAACCGTAAGAATCGGTCCAAGTTAAATCCACGCGAAAGGTCGAAAGGTTAAGTGGCGAAACGTGAATCAGACCCATGGCTGCGCGATTTCTTCCATCCTTCTCGCGCTATTCTATCCTTGGTCAGTTTCAATCTTCCATCCTCCTTTGTGCTCTCCTTATTGCTTCGATCCACGGCACTCGTCCTTTCAGAATACTACGGCGTTATTAAATAATTAAGAAAAAGAAAAAGCTGACTAATACAGACGAGAAACGATTTCTCCGCTGCCTTCCTTCCACTCTGCACGCCTCGTTTCTTCTGCTCTCGCTTTTCTTCGCTTTAGTGCCTTCTTTATTTCTCTCTGCTTCTCTGCCTCTGCCTCTGCCTCTGCCTCTTCCTCTTTCTGTCCCTTTGCACGTAGACAAATTTCCTCAGCTTCGCCACGACACCCTCTCGTCTTATCAAGGCCGCTGCCGATTGTTCTGGGATTTCGCGATTTCGGTGCTTTGTCGCGTTTTCAACGAACATTGCGCCGAGTGGCGAAAGCGATCGCATCTGAATACTCGAAGAAACGAATCCACTTCGTAGCCTGTCGCTAGAATCGATCGGCGGTTCCGTAGATTTCATCTTCGCCACAAAGGTGTCTCGTTGGTGATCGAAGGAACAGGAAATTCGAAGCGACAGTAAGCGCGAAAAATGTCTCGAGGAGCTTGGCTCGAGTAGACGTTGAAACGAACTTTCATCGCTGACAAAGTGTTACTCGTCGAATGTGTTCGTCAGAGTCGCGTAATTAAATGAAAATATCGATTCGACGAATGAAATTTAATATTTTGCAATAATAAGTGGCTTGAAATTTGATTTCGCTATGCTAAAACGTTTGCAAATTTGTCAAAGAAATTTCATTTAAAATAGGATATAATTAGGCTGTGGTGAAAAATCGCATGAATCGTGAACCGAAGAAAAGCGATCAAGGACCATCGAAATTTGATGAAATTTATAATTAGGGGATGGTGGAAGCTGTTCAGAAGCCACGTTGATTAACTCCGCAAATTGAAAAGTACGGAAAACCGATGACGTTACATTACGCTGATCTTTTTCATTTATCCTAGAATTTATGTTATTTGCGTCACATTCTTGAGCCGAATCAACTCGTGCAAGTAAGACATCCGTGTCCTCGAAATTCAATATTAATCGCGGACTCGTGTAATGAAATTAGGAAATTGATGAACAGTCGTGTCGATCAGTTTGCCTTCCTATAGATTTAGAGTCGCTCTCGTTAATATTTGGAATCTTGGCTCTTCAAAACGGAATAACTTTTCTAAAATTACCACCAAACGGTTCGAGTCTTTTTCAGACAATGAGAACAACTAGTTTAACAGATAACGCGTAAAAGAAATCTTGCAAAGAAATAGTAAAAATTGCTCTTTACAACCATCTTACCCAACGAGTCTGTAACGAAAATTTCAACGATACGTTTTCTCTGTTTATGTCGATTACACGCATGTTCTAACTTTCATCGAAATCTATGTTCATTTAAACGGAACGTTGAATTATATCTGAACGATAATAATCATGCCGAAATAACAGGTTTGTAATATCCAGTAGTCTCAGTCTGACTGTGTCAGTTAAAGAAACACGTGGAGGAAACGAGGTAACGCGATCTATCGAAAGCTGACACGATTAACAAATTATGATAGGATTGGCGCAAAATCAACGCGGCTTATGCAGGAAATTGGTGGCTGTGTCGATAAATTCTTCGCGTTCCAGGAACCACAAGCTGCGATATTTCACTCGGCTCTGCGAGTAAATATCATCGAACCCGTTCAACGAACAATCTCGAGCGTCCCAAGAATTTTACTTTTCCGCATCCCGGAATATTCTGCCAAATATTCGATCGACAGCAGTCGCGCTTAATGATCCAATCGATCGTTGTTGTTCGCTTCGAAAGTGCTTGAATCTCTTTGACGTGTAAAGTTCCTTAACGTATTATTAGGTTACTTGTAGAAATGCAGAGACGTTAATTGCAATTAAGAATCGAGGTTAAATCTGAAGCAATTATTACCGAGCAATCGACGATCATTCGTCACGGTTGTTATTCAAGGAATACGATACGCTACTTGTTGATATAAAAATGTATGTAATGTAATAAATGTATTAAATTTCTATTTTGAACGAAACTCAAACAACATGAAAGCAATCGTGCTCGATATTGATAAGCGCGTGTTTGATAAAAACAAAAAAGAATATAGCTATTTCACGTTGAAACCTCGAAAGAATAGATAGAAATTTCTTAACGGGGAACTTTGGTGATACAGCAGCATTCTGAAAAGCGTACGAGTTAATTTGCTCGGATTGATCAATCGTTTTATGAAAAAGTCTTCCGACCATCATAAATCAAAAGCGGTATATTTTAATAACGCTTTAATAAAGCGTTCTCGTGATTTACGCGCCAGCAAATAGTGTTGTTAGGAAAGCACGGTGCAGCTGATAAATCAACGATCGCGGAATGATTCATGGAATGAGAGTGCAATTTACTTGAACGGTGTGCTCGCATTTTTCGCGCTTTCCCCTATACAAGCCTGACGCGTCCGTAAAAATCCTATTACAGCGCCGCCATGCAAGACAGATGTCTGCAGCTTAGCGGAAAATCTTGGCGAAATTGTACCTTCGCAGGAATTAGAATCGCCATGTTATTTTGTAGGACGACGGGACGCGATCTTCCCTTCGTTAGGAAGATGGAATCGGTGCACGGCCAACTTTCTACGTTTATGGTGAACCCGTTTGAACAAAGCCAAGGGAAACATATCAGACGCGAGCGCATGGTCTGCCTCCTCCTTTGTCAAAAAAAAAAAAAAAAATGAACGCGTTTCGGGTCACGGAATATGCGATAAGCACTTTGCCTATGTAAATATATCGTTTGGTAAATTGAATTGCTCCTTCTGACGACGATTATTAACGATCTTTCGTAACATACAAATGTACGCGGTTGTTGTATGTAAATAAGAAAAGATATTCAAAGCGAAAGAGGAAAGTTAATTGTTTGAAATTGCTTTAATCTGACAGATTTCTAGCTGCATGAACGAAGGAAGATGAAGATGAAGATTCGATAACATTGGCAGAAACTCATGAAATATCGCTGAATTTGTTGCAGAGGAAATAATCGCTAACCTGCCACCCCTTCGGATTCCTCGATTGAGGCATCATCGTGTCACAGATTGGGACCCGTACTTCGAAAATGCAGAAGGCCAGGGAATCAACGGATCGCAGAACGTAGCGTTGCATCTTGGTGCGACTGCTCTCCTCGATTGTCGCGTCGCAATGCTCTCTGGCAAGAAGGTATTCCTACAAGTATATGGTTGTCCGAAAAGTGTCTTTCTTTTACAGACACGAACGTTGTGATCTTTATCTCGATAGAACGAAATGGATCGTACGTAATTCGAGAAAATAATATAAAACGACAAATGAATGTTGTGCATCCATTATTTCCTTAGAAAACGAAAGAAACTTTTCGGGCGACCTAATATTTCCATATCGAAGAAACAGAGAAGGAACAATCACGAATCTGTAGGATTTCCATCGAAACGCTTACAGATTACTGATCGCCTCCTACGAAACAAGTATTGTAAAACACCGATGACGAAATAGAAAGATATTTATGCTCATGAAACAGAGACGAAAAAGATCAACGAACGAAAAGATGCCAACTTCACGATTTCGTGTTCCGATCGAGGCCAGATTAGATTTTATTCTGCGTGTTAAGAAAAATTAGTCGCGAAATGGCTGCGTTACGATCAAACTAATTTAACGAGAAAATTAATGGAAACAGTTTCTATCAGAAAAGTGCTAAACACGCTACTTACAACTATTTAGAAGGTAACAAGGTAACAAGTGGAAACTGCTTAACGAGTTAACGAGTGAAAGTTGATAGGAATCGCTTAAAACGTTCGTTAGAGAATCGCACAAGCTGCCACGCAATCGGTGTTTTACGATGTAACTTGATTTAAACCATCGTGTTTTAACCAAACAGCTTCTCACGCAGAATCGCATGCAACTGTAGAATCTGTGTCGCAATTGTAGGTCATGTGGTTACGCCGCAACGCCGACTGGGCATCCCTTTTAACTCTGGGTAATACCACTCACATTTCCGATCCCAGGTACAGCGTTAGCTTCCAATATCCAAACAACTGGAGGCTGGCAATCGCCGGGGTGCGCAGGGAGGATCGTGGATTGTACGTCTGTCAAGTCAACACGCATCCTCCGAGAATGCTCGTCACTAACGTCACTGTTCTCGGTAACGCTTTCTCTCTATTAGTCACAAAATTCCTTAGATGTGGTCAAGCATCCAAGCAAATTCACATAGCAAAACAGAGATAACAAAATACGGAGAAACGTTTAGCGCAACTGTCGCGAAATATCCAGTGAGATATCCACGCGATCGGCGAATAAACTTTCACGGTAATCACGATCGATGATCCGCGAGTGTAAGATGTCAATGGATTTTCAATTTTATTCTGCGAATCTGACGTGCTCTGAAGCGAACAGCACAGGCCGCCGACAGGCAAATAAATAGCGCAGGACGCGTAAATTTTCCAGAAGCCAAGATCTTGAGAATGCCAAGATCGCTGGAAATTTAGCAAGATTGGACGGCTAGCGGATACTCGGAATCTTTCGAGGCTCTTGAATTCTTGAAATTCTTCAATCAATGATGTTGGTAATAAGCTTTCAAGGCTTCGGATTAGCCCGTTGGATTCTCAGACCAGACGTTGGATTTCTTTCGTTCCACGCGATATTTAACTTGCAAATTGTTCTACACTTTCCAACTTTTCGGAATCCGTTGGAACGTTCGGTAAATACAATTTGAGTAAATGACTGTGTTGCACGTATCGCGAATACGACATCGCGTAGCATTTAGTGGGATTAATTCGATACGGTTGAGCTTCCCGCAAATTGCTGTCAAATTGCGCAACTTTCGAACAAATAAATCGCGTTGCGCTTGTCTATAGGTATTAGTCGTACAAGTTTAGATCCACTTTTATCATATCCCATGTGTTCTGAAGCAAATATCTAAAGTTTCACCATTAAGTGTAATGCCTTGAGCTCTTTTACGAGATAACTTAACAACATGTCGAATACCAAAGTTTCATTGTATCGATCACCCAAGTTTCTGCATAACACGGGTAGCCATTATTTTTCAAATTGCATACATTATTGTTATTAGGAATAACGGCCATATCACATAGACGTGCGTACGTTGCAAACTTCTCAAGGTGTAAATATTCTCGAGATCGATGAAAAATAAATCGACGACGTTATTAATACCGCATTATCGATTACCGGCATAATAAACATCCGACATATGCAAGTATATTCCATAAATATCGCGTCAACCTATCGATCACAATTTATAATCGCTCAAACTGATGCCAGCCACTGCAAATAATTATACGTATAGCGTTTCCAAGGCGAGTATTAATATTATAATGGTCTGTGATGCGTTTCATCTAAAAGTAATTTGAAGCATCGTGCTTACAAATTCGCTCATCCATCTATGTCTTTCGCGTTTAATAAGCACAGGTCCTTCCAATATCGCTCCTTTTCCTTGCCAATAGCGTGGCGAGTAACGTTCGCCAAGCTCTCTGAATTAAAAGGATATTAACGACCAGAAGTTTAATCAAAGTTCTTTGATTTACTAAGACCGGGGCAGCAGGAGAAAGCAAGTGTTTCGCTGTTTATATCATTGATCACAAGCCCCGTGGTATAATTATTTGTCAAGAAGTTTGCAGAAAGTAGCTGCGTTGAACGAATGACTCGTTATTGAACTTCGTGCACTTTCGCATACCTGTCTCCAGGGTAAATAGGAAACTAACAAGGTTCCAAGTGCAGCTAGCTTGTTAGTTAATTAGACTGACTTTTCCAGAACAGATTGCTATCTATTTCGCAAGAGGCAGACAAACGCGTACATTACCGCTCAAAATGATATGGACGCTCACTTGCGTTTCGGCGGAATATGAATCAGTTGCGAGATTACAAGTAGAGAGACTCGGAGCAGCGATGTTGTCCTCCGCTGAAATTGTCGTAGAATATCGCGTTTATAAACGTCGAGCAGCTGCAGTTTTTTATTTGAGGACTTCGTTATACTCGGCTCGTATGGTCGTCAAGCTGTAGACAAGATCCCTTTCGAACCGATCGAGAGACTACTATCGCGACTCGGCTCAACGATAGTAGCGTCCAAAATCGCTTGACGCTTCGAATCGTAAATATACTTAATATTTAATCTTCGTACAACTTTGACGAGATTTTAGATAATTTCAATTTCACCTGATATACGGCTTCTAATTTCATACGAACATACCGATCGTAAGCGTTGCTTTTGATCGTTGATCTGCCATTAATTCATATATGTGGGAACGATATAATGCTCAATGTAGGTTGGGTAACGGTATGATTTGTTCGATATCGTTTACGTTTATACAAAATCGAGTATGACACGCCGTCACACGCATTCGCTATTCGTCACTAATTACTCTCGGTTCTCTCTACGACACGACGACACAGTAGTGCTCGCACGACGACGCTAGATTAGACTCTCTCCTCCCAACACTCGTTACAACGTCTTTCGCGCTCTCTTTTTTCGCGCTGCTTGACAACGCTGACAACAACCCCCAGCAACGCTGACGACGCACCTTGACGATGCTGACAACTGACTAGCGGCTACCTCTCGTACCACGGCTCTTCCCCGAAACTACATATATCGTCAATAATAATCACACGTTGTTGATAAAAATCGACCAAACCGTCCACGTGCTTGCTCCAATATCATCGAGAGAATCTCGTCGAGAGAAAGTTTTTCAAGAGGGTACAAATGTACCAGAGTAATCGTTGTTTCTTGCGATTCGTTTGCTCGTAGAAATTTGCTCGTAAAAGCCGACGACACACCTTGACAACGCCGACAACTGACTAACAGCTACCTCTCGTACCACGGTTCTTCCCCGAAACTACATATATCGTCAATAATAATCACACGTTGTTGATAAAAATCGACCAAACCGCCCACGTGCTTGCTCCAATATCATCGAGAGAATCTCGTCGAGAGAAAGTTTTTCAAGAGGGTACAAATGTACCAGAGTAATCGTTCTTTCTCCGATTCGTTTGCTCGTAGAAATTTGCTCGTAAAAATTTCGAAATTTACACGAAATTGGCAACTGAAGTTGAATTTAATTCGCTTCGACGCAAGCCAGCTACTCGAATGTTACTCGTCAACGCGCATACTATTACCGACTATTAATTTTGAAAAATTTATTTCGTTTGCACGTTCGTTGCACGCATCTGCCAATGCATTCTGCGCGTTCTTGCCATTTGACATTTCCGTAGGAATTGCGTAAGCGTCCGCGGTCTACTTGCTGGGAATTGTAGAAATCTCGGGAAACGGCTGTTGAAGTTTCCAACGTTGGCGAGAAAAAGGAAATAAATTTCGACCGACCAATCGTTTCGCAGCGAGACGAGACAGCAGCAACGTGATGAAAAATGGTTAATTATGCAGGCCGCGCGTAGATCTCGGTTGCAGCGAGAAAATTTCCTATCGAGAGATCGGTATCGCGTGGCTAATCAAGTTGGCGCGCACGCGGAGGCAGTTTCAAACGACAGTTGTACCGAAAGTTTAACGCGATGGCAGGATCAGATTTTCGCCAAGGCTGCGCCTCCAGCGTCTCGCAAAAGTACAAAAGTGGAGCACGCCAAGGGGCGCGCGCGTTGATTTTATAGCGCGGCGGGACGTATTTATACAAGAATTTGCAATTCCCCGGCTGTGAATTAGATTGCGCACTTGCTTTATTCTCCCTTTGTTTCGGCGACATAATCGGCGGACAAACTCAACGAAATCACTGCTTTGAGCTCGTTTCGTCTGATTGTTTCTCAGATTGAAGGTCCTCGATGGGTCGTAATTCACAAACCCTGTGCTCGCCCAGCGTCTACAAATCACATTTTTCTAATGATATTCTTCATCGCCCTCGTTCGAAGGCGCAAAGTCTTCCGCTTTTCGTATCACAGCCAGTGGAAAGAAAAATCTCGGATGAAAATAATGCCCCGACATCTGCAGCGAAATATTCCACGCTTCTACAGCATTTTAGCCCTACGGGTTCGTAGCCAATCCGAACCAACTTTATCCGAGTAATTTGAAATAGCCGGTCGTCTCGATCGGCTTATTTCTGATCCCACGTGCTATTTTCCATCAAGATGCAGGAAAATTGGAGAAATTACCAAACGGACGAAGTACGGTCGTAGGAGACATCGACGATTCGCACGTTATTCGTCGAGCATGTTTCATCGTTCTAAAATTATCTATGCGAAAGACGTTGACTGGAAAAGGCCGTGCTACTACGTAAATTTCTTCGATGGGGAAAATTTGGCCGTGGTGCATAAAACTGGCAAATCGATCGACGAGCCTGGTCAACGAGGTTTAAACGTTCCATTACGAAGAAACGTTGAACCAATGATGGTACGAAAACAATTTTAACGAGAACAGGGACCGATCAAACAGAAGGAGCACAAGCATAATTTTAAAGAATATCGATGGGGCCGTATCGAGAGCCGCGTAGAAACGAACGAGAGGAAAGCAGAGTGATTAATTGCACGTAGGCCGCTTTTCCGTCCTGCCTTTCGATATAAAGACCTCCTTTCGTCGCCGAATCCCCCTGAATTATCGACTGGTTCTCGCTTTTTAGATGGAAAAACCATTGGGCCGGCGGCGTATCGAGGATGCGTTCGAATACTCTCGAGCTATCCGAGGCTCTCCACAGCGGAACACGAAGCGGCTGCCTACTTCAAATTGCTATTTTCTCTTCGCGACTCGGTTTACAGATCGTCCCCCGGACCACGTCGAAACTTTTAACGGACGCTCGAGGATGGCCCATTTTAAATTCTCGTTAACGTTTACCGAGCTTCGCGAGCCAGCTTGATCTTTAATTCACCAGGCATAGCTTCGACGCTGGAAAAATTGTTATTCCGCCGGTTAATAGGAAACTCGCGACAGCCCTGTCACGAGAAAGTAACAGAGTGGACCTTTTGCTCGCGCAACACGACTCTTTCTTCCGTTCATCGATCCATCGTTTTTTAACTTTATTAGATCCCCCCATCGAGATTAGTCCGGGAAATTTGCAAGTTTACTGAAATTTGAAAAGACCTCGCGCGAGTATCGGATCCAGTTAAAGAGCCTCGCTTTATCGATGGAAATTTATTCGCAGTTTCTTCTTGCCCTTCGTTTGTATACACGCGCCAATTGAAAGAGGGTGTGCCTAAGGGCCGTTTTTACATCCCGGCAGAAAATGCTTACCAGGCTTCGCTTCTTCCTTTCAGCTCTCGTTTGCGATTACTGCCGGAGATGGCGCGGGACAATTATACGATTGCTCCGATGGAAATATCAAAAAGTTCCAGCTGTAGTACAACGAAGGAAAAAATTAACGCTCTGCGTCGGGCAAAGGAAGGGAGGAAATAAAAGGAAGAACAGGGAGAAAGGGCGCGATGAAAGTGGCGCAATTCGGTAAACGGTCGATCGAACTAGCAAAATTCTCCTGCTACCCGATTTTTATATCCTCTGCGTGATTTTAACAATGTTACTCGTAATATCGTCGTCATGTCGTAATATCGAAGCACCGGGGATACTCAAATATCGTTTCTTAATAACTCTACGAAATTTTGTCGATCTACTTCGAAAAACCGCCTTCTTTCGTCCTCTCTTTCTCTCGAGATTCTTTCCAGTTTCAACCACGTCATATCGAAACACTACTATCGCGAGCACCTTATCTCCGTGACAAAAAGTCGCGACAAAGTGACGAATGTACGTTAGACGAAGCCCGCGCGATTTTGTTCACCCGCTGGAAAAATTCTCCGGTGCATCGCCAATGAGTGACAAATATTAGGTTGTCCGGAAAGTTTCTTTCGTTTTATAAGGAAACAACGGGTGCAAGACATTTCTTCTTCCATGTTATTTTCTCGAATCACGTATGATCGTAATAATAGAAACGGAAGAGAGCAAGAAAAGGGATCATACGCGATTCAGTGAAATAACACAAAACGAGGAACGTCGCGCGTCTATTGTTTCCTCAAAAAACGGAAGAAACTTCCCGGACGACCCGATACATCGCAAATACATCTCAAACGCGAACTTTGATCGACGTCCCCTTCGCTCGACCGTTGCCGCCGCGTGAGCACCGCGAGGATACGAAGATTCGCGTCGACGAGTTCAGGCGCAAGATACCAAAGAGAGAACGAAGCGACGAGGAAAGGAAATTGACGTTGTCGCTGCTTCGTGCGAATCGTCGCTCGTCGCAGTTCGGTTGCACGCAACACGCCCCTTTTTCCGTGTCTCGACGACGTAGCCGTTGTCGCGGCGGCCGCAGCAAGACCAGGCAACACGGAACTTCCGTTTAATCTAGTTAAAAGTAGCAAGAGTTTGCCGCAAGCTTCCGGCCGGAAAGTCCTCGCTCTGTCGGACTTGGCGGAATCTTGAGCCCGACACGGTATGTTTCATCCCCCGCGCCCCTTTCCAGCCACCCTTTTCCCTCCTCCCGCCTTCTGTGTCCGTATCCAGGCGGCCACTTGGGTCCAGTCTACGTTTCTCAGCTCCTCTCTTTCCTTCCGTTCTTCTTATTTCGTCGCAAGGCTATCGGCAGCCGGAGAGTATCCGTTTAATTAGAAGATGGCCGATTTTTCCAGCAACCCGCCGCACATTCCCTTTCGAGTAATTTCGCGACTACGACGCCAAGTTGGCCGGTCGCTCTTACCAACAGGATAACAAAAGGCTAGTCGAGAAGCTGTGCTCGCGAAAGCGAAGAACACTGGCCGCTTTTCAGCGGCTTGGAACGCGTATGTCGGTCAGTTTTGCAGGACCAGTGGGTCGATACGTTCGATCGCCAGTCAATAGGTTCGAGGTCTCCGCCTTTGTGTACCGAATCAGCCGAGATTTAACATAAGTGTTTCCGCGCGCTCGTTAGGCGGAATGAAATTCCTAAAACTATAAGGCATTGGCGAGGTCATCGAGCCGGCCAAACAGCTCCAACGTAAAGCAGACTGAATAAATCGCCCGGTAAACGAATCGGCAGCATTTCCACGGCAATTTTCGTTTTTCCGCCAAAGTTGAGAGCGCGAAGGTTGAATGGTAGAAAGGAAAGTCGGAATACAGCGTATGGGATCGACTTTTTCCATCGTTAACAGCAAAAAGCGGATAATTGGATTAAATAAAATTTCAATGTACCGAGGAGAGAATATAGTAAATTCGAAAACAAATAGCCGAAATGGGAATGATAAATTGCGATAATCTTTTAATCTTGTTCGCAGTACGCTACGTCGCTTATGGTCTTGGAAGAAACTGCTTTCAAAGTTTCAGCCAACGTATCGTGCGCTATTTTAACAACATCTTCTCTGTATGTATACGCGTTCTTTTTCAAACGTGCGGTGTACGTTCACGTCGAATCTGTCGCACACGAAATGAAGAGAAACGATCTTTTTAGAATCATTCCGTAAAAATCTGAGTTTGAATTATTACGAATTTTGGGTGGACAGAAGACTAAGATACAACCGGAGAATTATATCATCGCGATGATCTTATAATCTCGCGAGCGAGCGAGATTATACTTCAAAATAATTCGCAAATAATCAAACGAAACGTTCTAAGAAGAGCTGTTTGGAAATTAAAGTTCAAGAGATTACTCGATTATGTTCGCCTTTGCGGTTAGCGGAGGTTAGATTCGCGCAAAGGGAACGAGAATCTCTTTCAAACGGTTACAACGTGCTAACTTCGTGCGAAAGAGGCGAACGTTTCTTAAGCGGTCGAGGCTGGTTTATTTAAAGACGATTCGCAGCTATTTCGCAACAACGCTAAGCTAAGGACGATATCTAAGGTAAGGGAGAGGCAAGGATAGTATCCGAAGCAAGGGTCAACTTGAGCAGGATGTTTCATAAATTACGTTAGAAGGAGTTCTCTGCCGATGAATAATTCATCTCTGACTAAACATCGCACCGTACGAAATACTTTTCATTTTACATGAACGTTTGATTAATACCATGAATAAAAGAATCGCGCGAAACTAAAACACGGAATAATCTACGAACCTGTTTATGATTTTACGCGAGCTTGTTTTATTTACGACGACTGCGTAAGTTCGCTTCTTCTCGCGCGAATATTCATTCGATGTTATTCCGAAATTCCTCGAAATATCATCGTCGACGACAATTTACGTATAACGACCGCGATAGCGACTTACCTCTGCAAATTATTACATACTATTTGATACTATTAGATACTACTATTACTATTACACTACTACTATTACTACTATTACTACTACTATTAGATACTATTAGACACTAAGATAGATATTAGAATTATTATTAGATACTTTGCGAACGGTTATAAATAATTACATATGGCTTCCAACAAATCGTATCGCGGCTTCGTTCATTTTCATTTCCGTTACGATGTAGTTTTATACAAACGTGAAACCTAACCTGTCGAACCTTGTGATCTTTATCTTGATAGAACAAAATCGATCATAGGTAATTATATAATAAAATTATATAAAGCGACAAATGTCGTGCATCCATTGTTTCCTTAGAAAACGAAAACTTTCTTAGAAAACTTTTCCGACGACCTAATACCGTTACCTCGTCGTTAGACGAATGAGAATTTCGCTTGCCACGTGAAACGAACGACGAATCGTCGACGGGTTGTTATGGTAAATCTGCGTGAAATGAAAACACGCGTTTGGAAGATGTTCACTATGGAAAAAACGCACCGAGGTTCTTGCCATTAAGCAAAAAGGCGAGGAAAAAAAGGGAAGGACGCTCTCCGAGGTATTCTTCTTATCGCGTGGCGTTGAAACTTCGATTTCAGATGCGTCATTTATTTCCATCAGATCCGAGACACGACGAAAGTCGCAAATATCGTCCGCTCGGCAGCATAAACGCGATATGCAAAAACGCAGGGTGTATCGACACCAGCCGTGTCGTTTCAGCGATTTTTATCCTTTCGCGAACAGAAGCTCTGATAAGGTGTGCCACGCGAAACACCCAAGAACTCTTTTATCTGCAACAAGAACAAGAAAAGGAACAAAGTAAACGCGAACAGCGTTCGACCCTCTTTTCTCGCGATATCGTTCGAAACATCTTGATCGATGGAACTCCCCGATACACTTGGGAAAAACCAACTATACTATTGATCGAACGCGTTACTATTTAGAGCATCAACGAGGCTAATACTATTTCCTTCGGATAAGGTTTCCTTTCGCTGCATATACCAAGGAAATAGGAATACATTAGTCCAGTCTATTTCAAGGATGATTGGTTACCGTACTCTCGTTTGCTACTTTTTGGACGATTTTTCGCAGCTTTTGCTTTATTTTAACAACGGACTATCAGAGTAGTCAGAATGGTATTACAGAGGTATGGATATTACGCCTGTGTTACGAGGAAAAGTATCAGGTTGTCGGAAAAGTGTGTTTCCTTTACAGACGCGTCTTTTACGACAATGCATCTTTATAGAAACACGAAGCCTGATCTGTCGAACGTTGCGATCTTTATCTCGATAGAGCAAAATCCATCGTACGTAATTCGATGAAATAATGTAAAACGACAAACGTTGTGCATCCATTATTTCCTTAGAAAACGAAAGAAACTTTCCGGACGACCTGATATCTGTCGATGGAAAAACGTTAGGACGATGCGAGCAGTGTATTTCAAGATGATCCTTCCTCGTGCTTTCTCTACGAAGCGGGAATAATTTAGCGATAGGAAATTTCTATCAAAGACTCTACGACGTACTGGTTTCTTCCAACACACGCGAGAAACTACCAGCAACAAATTTGACGCTCTGTATCCTCTGTAACGAAGAATCTAATTGTTCCTCTCGTAAGTAACGCGGCTTTTCTAAAAATTATCTTGGAAGCCGCGCAACCTATCGCGATATATCAACCGCTAATTGCTCGAGATCAACCGCACACGATCGTCATACGAAACGATGTATCCCGAAACGTTGGAAAAGATATAAAAGATAAGAATTACGATCGTTTCGCTCCAACTACCGTCGCAATATCGCGAGCCACAGTTGTCACGCTCGTAAAAGGGAAGAAGGAGAGCCTGATCGGACAGGAAAATCTTCCCTTTCGGCGCGTGTCGCTTACTTAGCAGAGTTTTCAGCGATCGACGAGACAGATGGTCGGAGTGGCGCGACAATTCGCGCTCGTTCGACGTGCGAAGACACCGAGAGTTGCGAGAATATGAATCACTGTTCGCGTAGAAGACGCGCGTTCAACTAGGTCGTGGCGAAGGAAGCTTCCACGGTAAAGCTTCGTCGATCGATTGTACGCCGCGAAAGCACAATAAGATGATTTCTAGCCGCCTTTATCGTTGTCAACGGCCGCTGAACGGTGTACTTAAGACACGTTGCTCCGGCAGCGAATCGCGGCTGCACGCTTTCTGCATCCTCGGCATCGGTATTTTCTACTACTCGCGGCATTCTAGCCGACGACTCGAGCACTTGCAGCATTCCGCTCGCAAACGAGCGCAGATAATTATCCCACCGTCGCCTTTTGTCGTTGTTTTCCATTGTTATTGCTGATAGATTGCTTTGACAGAGCGTGTCTGCCTCAGCCTGCAAACTCTCCCACATACGCACGGTAATGATGTTCGTACGTGCGACTACTAGTTTCTTACGTTTGTATCTTAGAGGGTGAATCGACGACGTTGAAAATTGTTGCGAGCAGATGAAAGCACGAGGCAAATACGACGTTATTGCCGACGGTACGTGAGGCGGGCTCGTGTCAAAGCTACAATTGCGAATAAGAAAGCAGCCGAGATGTGAGTAACGATAAGCGTAGTACGAAATATACGCGGCAATAAAAGTTATATATCAAGGGTCATATTCGGGCCACGCAATTGACCTAAGATTAGAAAGCAGCCGTTATTTCCAGGCACTTTGTAACTCGATTTTTCGACGATTCTCTCGATCGTCGAAAACATGGAAAAAATTGTCGCTTCGAGCACTCCACCTCTTCTGTCAATGGCGATCGAAGCGTCCCGTAATATTATCCCGTGGACTTCAAACTATTTTCGAATTACACCAAGAGAATTAGAAGAAGAATTGAAATGTTGTATTTTTCGCTAAAAACTTCGTAGTCTCTCCGTGCGATCCATACATCGTGAAAACTCGTATTTTATTGTGTTTTCGCGCAGAAGCTGTGTTGATATCTGTTTAAATATATTTGTACTAACAGAAATTAAAGTTTCATTTGTCGTCAAACTGACTTTACGAATACCATGCGCGTCCACGTTTATTTTCACGCTATGCGTTTCAATTCACGCGTGTCAAGTCTACCTTTAATTTCACTATCAGAGACGTTCCAGTTTGAATTTTAGAAAACCATTCGTGTAGTAGCTATATCCGCAACTGTGTTGCGTAAGAAAGACGATTCGTCCGAACGCATTACTCTCGTAATTTGCTTCGCACGAACTTGGAATTGTTTCAGAGATCAAGTTTATGGTAGAATAGCAGAAATTGAAATTCCTTTGTCACCGCTAGCTGAACGATCCTTTTCGTACAGAGACGAATAGGAGGCATAAGATACGCTCAGGGTAAAAAGTTATTCTACTATGAAGTTTTATCTTCTGCGGGAACACCAATTCCGTCAATTGCTTGCGCTGATATTTGACGAGTTTCTATAAACTTAGACCTTCCATCGCGCATCTTCTAACTACGCATCTTTTAACACTTGTGACACTTTCGATTTCAAAAAATCAGGAGCCGAACGACCGTTGTCAGTTTTCGATTCGATTAGCAAAGGAAACATTTGAAAAACGAAAGAGACAACGTACGATATTGAAATAATTCGCGTTGCGAATAAATTCCAGTTAGAGATTAATACAGCGCGCAACCTGCATTTTCACCTGCTCTCGACGAATATATCCTTTGAACCGGTTCATCGAACTAACCGTCACGATCGAATAATAACGAAATTTATCGACAACGTCATCGACGACAAAGCTTAGCCGAACAGCTGTGCTTTTCACATTTTCAAATATCCAGCCCAAAATCATTCCAACTGCATAAGCATAATACAATACATTTCACAGATTGCCTCTGTTAAATGCCCCTAATTTCCATATATTTTCTCGCGTTTTAAACGTTACCAACCATCGCTATCGTAACAATGCCGATGAAATTTCTAAACGTACAAGTATCGCGTAAATAACATATTCCAGTGTTGCGTGTCTACGAGTGTTCGAACGCTTTTGCGAGCCGCAGCACGTTGTATACGAACACGATCGTGTGGTGGGAATCGCATTCACCGGTCTGATTGGAAATGCGCGCGGAACGCAGTGTTTTCCACGGCTATGCCGAAACGAGTTTGAATTTCGTGCCCGAAAAGATTCAATTACGTCGGGGGAATCTTGCAGAAGCAAAGAGAGAGAGAGAGAGGGGGAGCCAAAACGAGAACACGTACCGTGTCACGTGCCTTTCGTTCTTTTATTTTCCTTCTCATTTTTAACCGAAGAACGCAACACCTTGTTGCGCGTTTTCCCTTCAAACTTCTGCTCGCGTTCGCTCTCGCTTACCTAATTATCGAATGGCAGCTGCTTGCCCTCGCGAAAGAATAAACGCACGTCTGGGGAAAACAATCGCGGCAACGCGCGGCTGCCGGGAAATGTGCTTCCCGGAAATAGGAGAACTCTGCTCGTGGTGTTATAGCGTGGCTTCCAACGAATCGCGCGATTATGACTCTAGGAAATCGAATTTCGACTGTACGCGTTAACGAAATAACTAACAATACGAGAAGTTGGACCGTCACGAGAGATAACAGAACGAGCCATTGTGATCTTGTCCATTTATTAGAAACGACAGACGCAGAAAGGAGTATAAACTAATCTGGAATTCCTTCCTTCGTGTTAGAACTTCATCACGCGTCAGGAAAAATTGAACCGAAGGTGGAGGAAGAACATTCGCGCGTGCGAAAATTAATCGAAAGCGACACGGTAAATATTCGGAACAAAACTTTAGAACTTTCTAAAATTTCGAACAAGTTTTAAGAGAAGAGGACTTTGTATTGGATGACCAAATAAATGAAAGGCACCGAACAGGTTACGTTAGAACTTCATTACGCGACAGGAAAAATTGAACCGAAGGTGGAGAAAGAATATTCGACCAAGTGATTCGCGCGTGCGAAAATTAATCGAAAGCAACACGGTAAATATTCGGAACAAAATTTAAGAATTTCTAAAATTCGGAACAAGTTTTAAGTTTTAAGAAGAGGACTTTGTATCGGATGACCAAATAAATGAAAGGCACCGAACAGGTTACGTTAGAACTTCATTACGCGACAGGAAAAATTGAACCGAAGGAAGAATATTCGACCAAGTGATTCGCGCGTGCGAAAATTAATCGAAAGCAACACGGTAAATATTCGGAACAAAATTTAAGAATTTCTAAAATTCGGAACAAGTTTTAAGTTTTAAGAAGAGAACTTTGTATCGGATGACCAAATAAACGAAAGGCATCGACCAGGCTACGTTGGAGGAACTTCGTAATTAGGAAATCCTGCGCATAAACCCAGGGATTCGTCGCGGATTCGTGGAGTTCGCGCCAAGCTACTATTTAAGAACATCGACTTGAAGAAATCCGCGGACGTGAGTCCGAGATTCGTTCCGTGCCGCCTAGCGCTCCTGAATACCGATTGCTCTCAGTCTGGAGTTGTTAAATCCCAAATAGCATCATCTCGTGGTCGAGCAATGAGACGGAGCGCTTTGTAGCCTACGCAGGCCGCGCGTTTCCTAATACCCAGCGTCCCGATGCCATGTGACCAGAATTAGACGATCCTTCGAGAATGCAACTCGTGGTAAATTATAGCTGCGAACGGGAACCTCGACTTCTCTAAATCCAAATTTCTCCAGAAATCGCATCGTCTCGAGGAATTACGTCCTCCCAACATAACAACTGTATCGATCAAGTATTTTATACTACTCGTTACTATATTCGGATTATTTTATTTTACGTGTAATTGCTCAGCTACAGGTATTTATGCAAATTCGTATTTTTATAATTAATATAATTATATGAATATAATTTAGAAAATGGAAGTTAGGCAGAAAATTGGCATATCCACTGGATATTAAATACTCTAGATATGTTTGCGTTATATTGCGTAATATAGCATTCTGCTCGTTTATGCATCTTCGAATTTCCCACAGATACGTAAAAATTCGCAATCTAACAGTCGAGTATCCGATGTTTCTTATTCGTGCCAAACGTTTCCAGTAATTCCAGTAATTCTTTGCCGTTTACGAAACGATAGCTGAATTTTTCGTTCGAAGAAGATCTCGACCAACATTCGCAGAATTTTCTGTCTCTGCGTATTCGCGAAATATGGGGAAAGCAGAGAGTGAAATCACGCGAAAACAAAGATTCCACCGTTTTTGGTAAAATGCGATTCGTCGCGTTCGTTTTGTAGCTCCAGACATCAGGATTCTGGACGAAGCTAGACACGAACTACGTGATCGTTACTACAAAACCGGAAGCGGTATCGAGCTAGCTTGCGTTGCTCGACCTTCTTGTCCCGACTCCAGGATACCGCACCCTGTCTGGAGGAAAAATGGTGAAACGTTGCCGGATCGTGTCAACGTTTATCACATTAATGGGTGAGCATATAGAGTAGCAAAACGGTCGATCGAACAGAACCACGATAGATAACCGACGTTCCGATTTACCTTCGTTCATCGATGTGCAATTGTGTCCACGTATCACTGAACACGTAACGTTTTATCGGCTCGTCTGCCTGCCGAAAGCTGTATTCCCTTCACCTATGTCCTTTCTTGATAACGAGCGAACCGTTTAATCTCCCTGGAGGCGCTTTGCGAGACGCTCGGTTCTCTTGCAATCGCTACTTCCATTTCTACTTGTCGCTTCCGCCGCCGCCTTCACATACATTCCTTATCTCGTCCTTTTGGTAATTTATGTTTTCGATGGCACCGAGCACAAGTTGCTAAGTTTCCACCGACTTCGTTAACCTATAGACGAAGAATTTCACGCGATATCGATACGTGGATTTAAGTAACTTTGCAAATTTATTCGTTACCGATGTAACGTAGTCCACTTCCGTACATTTTTCCAATCGCAGTCGTCAAACTTATCGCGGCCGTAAATTACAATCTGTACGAGTAAGAAATTCTATAGCGACCGATCAACGTACGATACGTACGTTAAGCGAATCTTTACTCGTCGACCGACTGTCTGCCTTTGTAATGGGATTCAGTACGGTTGCATCTGTTTCGGTGGAATCTAAATTACTAGATTAGGAGCCTCGGCTGTCTCGTTAAACGTAACAAATTCATATCCATCGAGCGTTGGCCAGAATCTGTATCGCTGCATTTCGGGATACCGCTATGATTTGGTGGCGGATTTTAGGAATCTGCTAACAATATGTACAGCTTCCGCGGTATACATAGTCCACTGTTCTTTCGTCATTTTTTCGATGCTGCGTGATTCTACGACCGAACACCGGAAATATACAAGTACGTGCGATATGTAACGTGACAACTGATTTTTCAGGTCGAACGAAGATCTGGTGACCAAGCTATATATCGAGCAGGCGAAAAAGACTGACAGCGGCGAATACTCGTGCTCAGTGAGCCAATTTAGTACCGCCGCGGTGCATATTCACGTCCTGAATGGTAAATCGAATTAAAGGTCATGCGTTCGAAGTTTAAGTTTCATTCCAAAGGTATTTGCGTTTTACCAAGAGTACAGAAAGTTGAGGCAATCTCGAGATGTCGTGGAAGAACGTTTAAAAAGTCCTAATACCTATTTAACGCTAAACCTACCGACACTTTTTGTATATTTGTTGACCGCTCGCTATAGGCAGCACAGACTGGAAATTTTTCTTAGAAAAAAAAAGCAAACTGGAAATAAATACCGAAGAATGCGTAAGAATATCGTATGCGTGTTTTATGAAAAGTCACAGATTGGCAAGCGATACGATAACGTTGAGATATGGTCAAATTTGTGCAGAAATTTGAAAGCGGTCAATTTGACCGCGGTGGTAGGTTTAGCGTCAAAGGATCGAGAAGGAGTTTAAAACGAAATTCGTAGATTGGGAAAAACATACGCGAGGTTCGTGTAAAATAACGAAGATACATAAACAGAGGATTAATGAAAGATTAAAACGAAGACACGCTAGGTACTTTTTTGTATTATATACGGCATCTCGTCAGGATTCCAATTGCCACTTAACAAATCAATATTCTTTTCCTTACTTCGATCCACGAGTTCTTTAAGAAATTAAAAAATTACCAAGTATCCACTCGACTTTTCCATTTTTTAAATAAATCGTACACAGAATGTGAAAATGCACGTTGAAGCTTAGGTACATCAGGTAAGTTACACGATTGTCGAATACGCAGCTGGTTCGAAGGAAAAATCCGCGAAATATTCTCGGGAGTATCACGACCAGTCCATCCTCATGCTACAAGCCGCGTTTGTTACACCATAAAAACCGTTGCCTCTGGTTAAATTTTTAACAACCGTATAGAACGCGTAATCTCTCGTTAGTCTACTTGCGAGCGAGCTTTAAATAAATTTCCACGGTATAGTAAACGACAGAGTGGTATTTATTGTCAAATCTGGTCGTTAGAAAATTTATGAGAATTTAATCGAAGCGTGAAATCAAGGATAACGTAACATCGGATTACGACGGAACGTTTTGTTAAATTTTTAAATATCTTGCCAAAAAGGTTGCTTCGGCTTTGAGAAATTTGTTAAACTTCGTGAACGTCGATACTCACTCGTAAGAATCATATAAAATTTATCGAATGTTCGATCTATTTGAACTAAATTAAACAGTTTTTACCAATTAAATAACTCCAATTGAACCAGCTATGCGTTTTAATTAAAAAGGACAGTAATTTGTTATTCGTTTCATTCGTCTAATTAAAGGTCAAAAACATTCCAATTGCCGCGATGCCAATTTAAAACTTTACTTACTTGCGATCATAGAAGATTAATTGCTGTTGCAAAAGTAGGACATCATGCATAATCGAAGTAATTCATTTCCGCAAGCTTATGGTTGCCAAATGAATTGATCGAATTAAGTTTAAAAATGTTTAAAAACTTTCGACTAATTCAAAACTTAATTTTTCAAATGGATGATTTAAATCCCGAGGGACGGTCGATGCTGCTAGAAACTCATTTGCGCTTCGATTCAACGAATGCTTTATAAACGAGTTTCTAATCGCGAATATTTACCGTTTCATCTTCGTGATCTTCTTTCTATTTTCTTATATTTCCTTATATTTTCTTCGTCGTAGGTGAGAAGCAAGCAGCAGTTCACCACGATCAATGGAACGCAGCGCGAACGAATCACGAAAAATTAAAAAACCTGTATGTCACAATCGCCAGCCTTGTTCTTCTCCGGACTTGGATGATTAACTCGCCATAAAGTTCATCGGAACATTTTGAGGTTATGATTGCACACTATCTCGCATCGCTCTGTACTTGTGCATATCCGCCAGAAAGCGTTTCTTTCTGCTAGTAACGGATCAGTATTACGATGGAAGAAAACTGCCGAGTAAATTGTACGCAATAAGTTAGTGTGCGTTGCATACAACACTGCAAAACCACCTACGAACGACATTGTGAATACTAACTTATTTCGTTCGAATCTGGCAACAAGGTGTATCTCGTGGAAATTTTGTTTTACGAAACTGACCGAACCTAAAAAAAATGCATGTTACTATTCGATCATATCGATTTAATGCAACGGACGTGTGAGTTTTGTGATGTTTCGATAGATCGTAACAGAGAATAGAAGGTGATGAGACGTGATTCACCTAAAACAAATTGCGCCTTTGTCTTTCACGAGCTTTGGCTTATATTGAAATATATCGATTAATTAATTTAATATCTTCTTGTTATCCTGTTTTAATTAATTTACAAATTATCACAAATGGTCGGAAATTTTCTAATGCTTGTTCGTTTCTACGAGAAAACTGTTCTTGAACGAAATGGTTAACGTTACGTGTAAGTGCGTTAGTGTTAAAGCGAATGAAAGGTTGCGTTGTGCGTTTGTTACGCGATTTAGGCTGTACGATATTCGTTTTTCTTTTTCAGTGTAATCGCCGGCAAAATCGATTTTAGATCGTCAAATATTTGGAATGTTATTCGGTATTCCTGACCGTATCCATCTTTAATCATATAGTAATTGTACCAGTGAACGAATTAATTAAGTTGAAACTGTAATAGCAACCGTAACATGCATTTGTTAGGGCAAACATAAATGTTCTCGACGAACGATACAAACTGCGAACCAGTAGTTTAAGAATACTAGTAGTTTAAAGATAAGGAATAGTAATAAACGTTCTATTCTTCTCCTCTCGATGGCCTGTACATAAAATATCTTAACTATTGTATAGTCAAGGAAACATTACGCTCGATTGGTCGATCTATGACGACTTGACATAATTTTACAGGTGTGCAAATTGCTTGCTCTTAAATGTGTGTATAATTGCCCGACTCGAATCGACCAGTTTAGCTGCGCGCATATGTTCTCAGATAATAAACTATCATTAACTAATTTCATCTAAGTTTATTTGCTCAAATCATTCTACCTTCCCAAACATTCGATTCTGCTATCGTTACCATCGTTTCGATGGATATTCTCGAGTTAAAGTCAATGAGTATCTCTATAACCACAGTTACCAAAGAGACCAAGACCAATTCCTCTGTTGCGTTATTCTTATCGACTTCTTTTAGTAAATAGCAGCCGGAAGTTTCCAACGTTACCGATTCAGCATAGGATAAGATTGCAATGTTTATAGTAACTGACACTTTTTGGTATAAAATTTCAAATAAAGAGTAGCACAGAAGAATATCCTATAATTAGGAACGAAATACGGAATCGTTATTCATTCTTCTTACGAAACAACTGCTTGGAGCGAAATACTCGCAACTCCAAGCAGATCATTGTAGAGGCAAGTTGTTGAGTATAATAGGAATTATTTTTTAATTTAAATAATTACGGACGAGATATCTCGTGAATATGTTTTCCTGTATTTTAGATACTCGTATGGACTTATATGTTATTTATATGTACAAGAAAAAATAAACAAAATTGTTCCCAAAAACAATATGTCCTTCATTCGGTATGAAGTTTCGAATCGATATTTCTTGAAATCGGAGGATATCCTACTACGTTGACTGAATATAAATAAAACACATAATCAACTAATTCTTAAACTAATAAACAAAACGCATAAAAATGAAAAGTTACTGCTTGCGGGTGAAGTAAATATCTATATTCACTATGCTCGCTATAAAATTCTACGTAATACAACCAGCCACCCGCTCCGTTTCAGATCTTTCGTCGTACGACATGATTGGGTGATCAAAGGAATAAAAATGCATGCAATTCACTAATATGTAAATGCGAAGAGCATAAAGAAATTTTACCTCGGCCCAGAAGAAGTCATCAGAGACTGGAAGTCATAATACGATATGAAAGTAGGAGATTGTGAAAAATCTGTAACAGAAAAAGATGGAATTTTATTTATTTCAGAGTTTTAATATACATATACATATTTAATAGGTTATTTGAACTTATCGCGAGACAATTGATCATATGATAAAGGAGACGATTAATATCATTTTCAGTATTATATCAATATTTAAGGGTTTTCAACGTTATCTTATATAAGAGTCCTTCTGGACGATCGATATATACTGTCAATATAGTGTTGAGAACGCTCCATATTGACGATAATGCTGACGATATTGACAATGATATTGATCGTTTGAACGCTCCTTAAGATCATACTGATTCTTCTTATTACTTACAACTTCTATACTTACGATATAATAGTAGCTCACGTTCGAATAAATGAATCCAGTCGCCGGAAATTTATTTAATCGCGCACTAACTAAAGTTTTATTTAAATAAACGGAGCACGTTCAAACGAACTAATTACACACGCGCCATGTTATAAATTATAGATGGCGTAATAAAACATATTGGATCAAATCTCGTATCTCGATTAACAACCAACTTCTCTCCAGTAAGATATCTTGACAATTGGACAGTGAATAGTGAATATAGAATTTTATATAAAAGTATATGTAGAACGTATATCATTTGGGGGCGTTAAGTTCGTGTGTTTTTCATTTGCTATGTTTTACTACGAAGTTACTGTACAAATAATTAACTTTATTTCCCACAAATACAATCCATTACAAACTGTTGAAAATTTCTAATTTATTGACATTTGTTTGGAAGTGCTAATATGTATGCATTTCCTCTTAGAAAATATCGTGCCTTAGCTGCAGAACCATAAGCAATTTTTAATGATTTCTGTAGAAAATTTCAACAATACATTGAAGACAAAAAGTATGGAAAACGTTATGGAGAGTGTAAATGGACAATTACAAATAAAATATCAAAAAATTGCCACAGAATATTCAAAAGTAAGAAATATTCAACATAATCTGTTTTTACATAATCTGATTTTTGAAAATTTATGTACTAAGAGATGTTTTTATTTTTAATACTATCATCTGTTCGTGAAAAAGAATTATCACCCTTACTAGTTCGATATTTGTAAATATTTATAAGAAGATCATTATCAAAGAATTTTTTCCTTAGATTCGTGCTCAGGCAAATGTTTTAAAGAGAGCTGTGATTGATGAACAAGCACGTAATGCTGATATACGAGAGCAACTGAAAGAGAAGGAAGTAGAACTTCGTAGAGCCGAACAAGAATTAGACAGTTTGTCATTCCGAAATCAACAATTAACTAAACGTATAACTGTATTACAAGAAGAACTTGACAAAGCACAAAATAAATCTAAAAAGGGAAAGAATAAATTATCAGAAAATAATAGCCAGGTACTAACATCTCCGAATCATATCTTGGATGAAGAATTTCAAAAGAAAATAGTTGAAAATGCTCAATTATTATCGCAAATCAGTGATAAAGATAGCGAAATTGAAACCTTAAATGAAAGAATACAACAACTAGAATCTAAATTAGATCATTGTGAAAAATGCAAAATTGAATTAGAATGTCAATATCAAAATACTATAGACAAACTAGAAAGAGAAAGAAATGATTTACAAAAAAAGTTGAATGATAAACAAAAGCAAGAAGAAAATGTCTCATGGTCTAGTAACGAAGGTAAACGAGATGGATATGAATCTGATAATAGGGTAGGACATTCCAATCTCCCAGAGATAGAACCATCTCCACTTTCGTCGCCATCTGTATCACGTAAATCATTAAAGTCTATTGGCGAAGGTCAACCTAAGGTACAGGAAGAAAGTAACGACTTTGATTTTTCAAAATCGTGTAACCTAGAAAAAGAAATTAACCATTGGAAGGCACAATATCATATGCTTAAAATAAAATACGATGAAATACAGCAAAAGGCTTGCATAAGTAATGCGCAGATTGAACATGAATCTTTGCAATCTGCAGAAATAAATAATATGGTAATGTTCATTTCAAATTACTTATAAGAATTTTCATTTAAGTTAATCTAATCAATAAATATTTATAGCAGATTGGAAAGTTAACAGTACCTTTAGCGATACCAGAAGAAATAGAAGCTCGGGAAGCAAAAATCAGAGATTATTTTCTACAAGAAATCGACAAATTAATAACAGAAAAACATATTTACCATGTGAAAAATTTAGCTATGGCTGCTAATGTAATTATATATATTTATGCATTTTATTTGCATGTAAAACTTGATATATTTCTTTGCTATATTTTTAATTGAAAAATATTTTTTAGAGTGAAGTTCTACAAGTTCATTTAGACACAAGCGAATCAAAGAGAGAAAAATGTGAATCGGCTCTCACAGAAGCACTTTCAAATTGTAATACTTTACAAAAAGATAAAGAAATACAAGAAGGAAATTATAAAGCACAACTCAGTACTATGAGTGAACATCTTGCTAATATGAATGAAAAACTCATTTCACAAACAGAAGAAATACAACAATTAAAATTCCAACTTGTAAATAAGGTAACAATTTCTTATAAAAGTAAATGCAATTATTTTAAATACTCAGTGTATGGTTTAATAATTTTCAGAACAGTAAAAAGGGAAAACAAAAGTGATACAAGTCAGGTTATAAAGTAATGATTATTGACATTTCTACAACAATGTGCTTTAATCAGAATTATTAGTAATTTGAATTTTGTGTACATATGCAACTTATGCCTGACAAACAGTAATTATTTTTCATTATATTTTAACTAATATACTATGAAATTTTTAAAATCTCTCTTAATGTTATCTTATTTATGAAAGAAATAAGAATTATTATTGGTGTTTTATTTATGAATATTTACAACAAAAATTATAGGTTATGTAGCATCAAAATATACATAATATTGTCATTTATGTACATCTACAGTCTCATTACATCAATTGATTTTTATTTCATAAGTTCAAACTTTTCTTTATATTTCATTCAACTTGAAGTAAATTAAAGTTAAGTTGATATTCTCTTAAGTATTTAATATATAATAAACAAAATAATTAAACAGACTGAAAAATTTGCTTCTTTTGTAGAAAAATCTTAAAATATTCCCATTCTTCCGAAATAATAATAAATGTATTTTTTTTCTTTACTTTGCATTGAATTTTATATTTTAATAAATAAAGCTAGTTTAACTGAAGGATTATTAATCATTTTAAACGCTCAGTTTTGTGAAATACTTGAAATATTACACTTGCACTTAATATCTTTCTATATTCATACTATTTAGAAAAAATTTCTTTAAATGATTACATTTTATAGATTTGTTATTTTCTATCAAAGTTTTACAATGGAACCTTCTACTTTATTCCATTACAGTTCACTTCTTCAGGTTGTACTTTTTTATATCTAGCTAGAAATGATCGAATGTCTACACAGCATTATCCATATTGGCATTTTTTTGCATGCCCAGGCATAAAACAATTGGCGCATATAGGAGTCTCACCCCTACAAGCATCAATCCTGTCATGAGGCACACTGTGAATACAGATGTACAATGTTATTATCTAAATGAACCATAAACAAGAAAAACGAACATAATGTAAAAGAAACTTAAAAGAATATAACTTATTTCTTTCCTAAATTTTCACAAATAGAATTTAATCTAAAAATATCACCAAATAAAGCTATATATTTAATAAAATATAAAACGATTTTCCTGTTAAAAAATTACAAGAAATATTTTCGAACTGAGTGAAAAGGAATCGAAGAAATTCGATTCAGGAATGAGAAAGTAGAGTCTGGCGTTTAAAATGGACCTACATAGATTATTGTATGATCTTTTTTCCACGGGACCGTAATACTTCGAAGATTGACAATATTTCGACCAAAACTTTCACTCAAAGCATAAAAATACATGATTAGAATTAATTTCTGTTAATTCTATAATACAAATTTATTTTATCTTCTATCACCTAATAATAACGTAATCAAATTGAGGTACGAGTATATGTTTTTTAAACTAACATGCACACATCTAACATAATGCTAATTGGACAGATTGTATAAAGATATACTAAAATAGAGGAAATTAGGTAAAGAAGATTCTATACTATAAATATTTCTATCAGCTTCACTTTTTGTTTCATCATGCTGATTGTTGTGTTTAGTTATTATTTTCCTTGTTTTCATTCTGTAACACATTAATATGAGTATCATCATCATAGAAACATTAGTTATAATTATATAAAAGTAATTAAGAAATCAAGAATATAAGTAATTAAATATTTACCTTTCTGTATATTGCAGATTCAGATTGAGTATGGGATTGTATCGACTTTGAAGATACATCTAATATTTGTGTAACATTTTCAGTATGAGAATCCATAAATTTAGTACTTAAAATAGAAGTATCAAATGTTATATTATCAACTGCAGAAGATACGAGTGTAATATCAGATAATGCAGTTGAATTTGCAATGCCCTTCAGTATCATTTCATCATTTATGATTGTGTCATCTTGTATATACTTATGTAAAAACATGATAGACGTATATGAGATGATAATATTAAGAGTACATAAATATATTTTACCACGTGCATGTATCACCTACATCATAATCTGTTGCTTCAAGGAATTTTCTGCTTTCTCTAAATTTTTTAATAATTTGTTCATGTGGAGACGTTACCTTAAATTGACGAGGATAGGAAAAACTTTTCTTTGCTGGAGTTAATCCTGGAAAAAAATTCACAAATTAAATTAAATATGCGAATATTCCTTTTTTTTAATTAGCCTGCGCACGGCAACAAACCTGTTGCGACATCACGTTGCAAATCTTCATCAAAAAATTTGTTAATTTCACCAACTGTTAATTGTAACTGTTCAATAATATTATCATTCTGCGCACTTGATTCCATCATTTGATTTTCTAATTTGGAAGATACATTTTGAGACACATATCCAATATTTTCCTTTATATCTTTCACGAATCTGGCATGGTTTTTACTTATATCTGAAATTACTTCATGCGCATCCTATAAACATGAAACTGCATTTGTTAATGTTTGATACTTCATAATAAATTAAATAAAATATTTCCTGTATATTTACATTGATTAACGAAAGGGCTATATTCTTATCTGCATCCATTTTCAGTTGCTCTTCCTTAATATTGCATTCCATATCATTTGTATACTGCTTCGATATATTACAACTTTCATTTATATTTGTATTTAATTCGTTTATTAAATCCTTTCCTCGCTTTGTAATTTCATTTGCAATTTCTTCATTCTATTGGCAAGATAAAAATCAATTTTTTTATTCGAATAAAAATTATAATTCGAAAATTACCTGTCTTGTTGTAACAATAACGTTATTTTCAATTTTCTCTATATCACTTTGTATATAATCTTTTAAATCATTTCTCATTTTAACATTTATATTAGAACTATTTGTTGCTTGAACATTAACTTCATTACAAATTTTGGTAACATAATCACATTTGTCAATTGTAGCAAAATAATGCTCCCCTTGACTTTTATGTAATTCGTTTGACTGTGAAAATAGATTTCCCATCATCTAAAACATAATAATTCTATAATTTTAAAATCAACATTAATATTTTAGGAATCGAATATAGATATATTCTTTATACTTTAGTAAATAACTGTTGTTTTTCACTAAATTCTTGTTTTTTACGAAGTGCTTCAACAGCTTTCATAATACTTTTGACATTTTGGCTCATAAGATCATTAACTTCTAATTCATAATTACAAGAAGCATCTATCATTTCTTTTAAAAGAGTCGAAGTTTGTTTTAATTTTTCAGATACATTATTCCTTATAGTTTCCAGGTTTTTAGCTATTTCATTTTCTATCATACTGTTGATGCTTTGAGCCAATCGCAGAGAAACAACATTCATTAATTCATGTTCAGATTCCACTGTGCCAACCATATTTCTTACTTCATTTTGTATCCAATTCTGATACTCTGAATGCTGAGATATTAAAGAAAAACAATAAATTTTTATAATTGAAAATCAAAAGATGTTGAAATAAAATATACAACTTTATAAGGATTAACAAATACATACAAATTCATTTATATTTTTTGTTAAATTAGTAGTATCTGATTGATCCAAATTGCTTGTCACGTTTCGATGTATTATTGTATTAATACTGTTACATTTGACAGAAGTTTCTACATCCAACAGAATAAATAAAAATAAAAATTAGTAGATGAAATATATACGTGCGTGAATTTCTATAATGTAAGAAAGCATTTCTTACCGATGTCATTTTTCATTGCTGGAAAAAATTTCTTTAATTTTTCACCATATGTGGATATATCTTTTTCTATATTTTGCAAACATTCACAAACATTACTTTTCACGGTTCTACCAAGGTCTTCAAATTTTTGTTCTATTTTACTTGGGAGAAGAAAGACAGCAAAAAATTATTTCATTGTAAAATGACATGTAAAATATAAAATATTATGTCTACTGGGAGATTTTTCATGCATTCAAGAATCATAAAATTAGCATTTTCATAGTCAAAAAAGCTGTAAATGTAAATAGACAAACCTTTTCCTCTCAATTTTATCATGCAGTTTATATGAATCTGTTATTGCTGTATCTGCAACATTTAGCAAAGTCTGAGCCTGATCCAATAAAGACTGTTCTGTATTCATATGTTTCTCCACTAAATATTTATGCTCATCTCGTTCCTGCGTTGTTAATTTTAATCGATAATTTGACGACTGTAGAGCTTCAGAGAAATTATTTAATTTAGTCTTAACTTCATCTAATTCTTTTGTCTGGGCAATACTTTGCAATTCAAGTTCATTAAATATTTTCTAAAAACAAAAAGAACATACTAAAATTATAGGCAGTAAGTTAGAGGAATCAAAACTTTCTTCGTCAATAAAGATGTACCTCCTTGTCTTGCATAATTTTCTCAAGCGCTTTTATATGATTAATTTTTTCTTCTATTTCCTTAGTCTGTCGTGAAATTAGTGTTTCCATTTCTCTATAATTATCATCTGCAAGATAAACACCGTTTCTATCACGTGAAGCTAATAAATCTCTTCGCAGTTTTTCAATCTCTTCTGTATATTGTTTCAAAAATTCTCGTTTCGAAAGTTTCTGATTTATTTCTGGGCGATTTGTGATATTTTTTGCACGATGTGCATAATCTAGCGTTGATAATGTTTCCTCAAGGTTAATGCTAGCAGGGGATACTGTTGCGATAATTGACGTTTTTGTACGACCACCTAATGATTCCTGCAGTAATCTTGTAAGTTTAGATTCCCTACATGACATAAGAAGTAATAATGTAAAGTAATTATATAACTGATCTTGTTGTAAAAAGCAGGATATTTATTTTTGTTACCGGTAAGGTACATGAGGTGCTTTTTCAACAAGAGCTGTTATAACTCTGCCAAGAGTTAATAAAGACTGGTTAATATTACCAGCTTCTCTTGCTCTCCTATCAACAGAACCAGATCTTCCAATATTTTCACTACCAGCCAGATCCACTAAATTTAATTTCCCCATTTTCAGAATCTCTTCACCATCGGTATTACCAGTACTTTCTTTCATATGTATAGTAATTGAGAATATAGTATGGGACCGGCTGTAATCATGTTTGGACATTTCATGTGTTGGAACCAATAATATACTTTAAAACTTAAAATTATATAATACATAAACATATACCATCTGAAATAATTAGTAAAATATAGGAGATATGAGAAAAATAACACATTTTATTTTTATGCAAAGTATGATAGCATAGAAGTAACTTTTAACTACAAATAATGAATTTTCACTTTAACATTATATGAGATAATATAAAAAAATATTCTGCATGAAGATAGAGAAAATGTTTTTAACTCTTCCTCATATTTCCTAGCACTTGGTGATTATTTTAATATTTAAGCAAAAATACATATTCACAGATTACTTCTAATACTTAAAAATTAACTTTAGTAATAAAAAATAATGACCTAGATTGAGTATTCATCAATGTTGCAGCTGTTTGCCTTCTGTCTGACCCTTTCTTAATAATTTTATAAACTTCACTTGCATTGTTTATTGTTACTTCTTCTAATCCATGTATGATTACTGCACCTTTCTTTGATGCATCTTCGTATAGCCTATTCAATTATCATTATATTAGATGTGTAGGTGTGTATATTTACGTTAATCTATCAAAATTTAAATAAATAAAAAAGTTTAACGAAATATTTGAGCATTTCTTTTTAGTTTAAAGAATTTGAATTACATACCTTAATTTACATGCATCATTATTAGATGATAAAAGATCAAATATATCTTCATTATAGAGTTCAAGAAAACTAACTCTAATTGTATATTCCTGTGTTTCCAGTAGTTGCAATTTGTCAAATAAGTGACTTAAGGAACGTGGTATCATGCCAGCAGACGAGTCCTACAATTATTTAGTCTCGTATACATATAAATAATATCCTTTCATATTTTACTTTACACCTTTATATTATATTATTTAATATTTCTTTTCCTTTATACTTTGCATGGTTATTAAGTCTATTTTACATACTTAATAACTGATATTATTTTATTTTACTATCACTATTGTGTTTTATAAGAATATTATTTACTGATATTAATATTTTATATATTATGAATATGTTCATCATATTATTTATTTAATTTATTATGGAATACTTTTGGGAAACTATACTTATATATAAATTTCTTGTGTTTATTTCTTTTTTCATTGTTTCATTAAATATTTATGGAAGTTATTACTACTTTATTTATACTTGAAATTTTATATTTCATAAATAGATGAATACGAAAAATATCTTACACTGTGCCAATATAATGTTCGATCATTGTTAATTCCTTCCATCGTGTATGTCTTCCCTGTACCAGTTTGACCATATGCAAATACTGTACAATTATATCCAGCCAATACTTGTTCCAATAATGGATTAACAACGACATTATACACATCGATCTATCAATTGAAAAATATATAATAAACTGACTTTTCCTTAAATATACGTGTTCATTAGTCATAAACATATACCTGTTTTGACGAAGGTCCAAATACATTGTTAAACTTAAATTTCTTAGAAACTTTGTCATTTGGACGTTCATGTACTATTATTTCCCTATTATTTGGAACTTCCAATATGGATGTAGATTTACTATTTTCCTCAAAATTATTGATAGGTCTAAGAAAATAAAAATTGTAAAATAAGTCATAATAAGAAACCAAACTTTTTATGTAAAAATAAATTATATTCTAACAACTAATGCTTACATGAATGTATAATTTATATAAATGTTTTAATATCAAAGATTATTTTTTCATATCAATAGCTATTATTAGTAAATATTTATTTCTTTTCAGGTCCCTTTCGGTTCTTTAGATTTTTACCTTCTTAATTTTTTTTGATATATATATAAAATCTTGTAATTTACATATTCTATTGACATTTCTCTATATAACATATAAACTACAATAATATAAACTAATTCTACATACGAACTTAATATTTAATAAACGCTAGATAAAATTTGCGTTCATATCATGATATTAATGTCATCATCTTCTAAAACAACAGTTTAAAAAAAAAGCTCAATCACTCACCTAACACGAACGAATACCTGTATTTGCTGACATTTTTCCTTTTTTCCACTCCGTGTATCGTTCATCTTTATTATTATTTAGATTATGCTGATTTTCGTAGCAATCAAACTTCTATGTAAAGTGATGCAGATTATTCGTTACAATTTAAACATAAATTTGAAACGTGTAGTACTTCGTAAAGTCACTTGGAGCGCTGTTTTGTACACGCTCTTGCGCTGATTTGTTACGGCCTAGTAACAGCTTCTATTGCTTACCGTGGAACGGCGCAATGATCGCAACGGAACAAGGGTTGCACACATCGAGCGACAAAATGTGGACATGTAAATCCGTCTTCAAAGATTGATACCCCTCTAGAAAATACAAATAAATTTATAGTCTTAATCAGAGACAGAGTATATAGTCGCAACGTTTGCGTCAAAGAGAAATGAGAATTATAAATTTATATTAATGTTATATT
This sequence comes from Bombus confusus, assembly GCA_014737475.1. NCBI lineage: Eukaryota > Metazoa > Arthropoda > Insecta > Hymenoptera > Apidae > Bombus > Bombus confusus. Next base: position 1,819,809 of record JACXIV010000052.1, read on the forward strand.
TTTATTGTTATATTTTTAAATAAATAGTTAACCTTCTCTTTGTAAGTGCTTACACTGCGCAGATATATACATAGCTACAATTACAGATTTATGTCAAAATTTTAACGAATTACGTTATTGAAAAATTTGATTAAATTTAGATATTAACTAATAAATCTTTTGATTTCTAACTGAATTTTGTTATGAGTTAACAACATATATTGTTGACTTGTTATTTTAGTAGATGTTTTTAAGGTTATTATCATAAACAACGGTAAATTGTTTTATGAATAAAAAGTTTATATTTGTGCATTGATAATACAAGGGAATATATAGAATTATGTTGTGATTTTTATAAAACAGACTAGAATTCGCGCTTAAATTCTTATGGACAATTAAGGCATCTATGCAATGCAGATGCACAGTAATGCAATAATATTATGTGTATACAACTTAAAATACGAAAAATTAGGATACATTATAAATATTTCATGTCAATTATTCTAACAAATACTACTTTTGTTTTTATATACCATCAGTTATCGTGTTTTGCACAAATATATTGCATTGTACAATAAATGCACTAATATTTATAATCAAGAATTTTTCTGCAATGTTATTTACTATGAATTAGGTGACAAATCTGTCTTTGTCAAATAAATATTTTATTCACATCTATAATATTACATATTTATGACTGTCATACAAAACATTGAAAACATGGCGAAACTGAAACGCGTGATTTGGAATGTCTCTTCTAATTTTGCTGCAAATCGATATTTTTCGCGTTTGTTAACGTAAGTTTTAAACTAATATTTTGTTTATTAATTTATATTACATTTATTTGAATCTCCTTTCATATGAACAATTCCAATTTGATTATAGAATATGAGATTTATAAGAGGCAAAATTTCACAGTGTTATTTTATGTTTGCAATGAACTGAAAATTAATTTTTGTTCATAGTTCTCAGTGGTACAGTGTATCGACAGATTCATTACTAAATAAAACAATAACGGAAAGTACACTAAAAACCGAAAATGATATCATCATTACAGATAGTTGTGTTCAACGTTTAAAGGAAATTACAGATGATAATGCTTATTTAAGAGTTACAGTCGAAGGTGGAGGTTGTTCTGGTTTTCAATATAAATTTGATTTGGATACAAATATAAATGAAAATGACAAGTAAGTGTTATAAAAGTAATTCAAATATTTATGTGACTATAGTGTCGTTGGAAGCTACTTAAATGCAATGTTGTATTACAGAGTGTTTCAAAAGGATGGTGCAAAAGTGGTTATAGATACAACATCTTTAGAATATATTAAAGGATCTACAATAGAATATCACACAGAATTGATACGTTCTGCATTTAGAATAACTAATAATCCATTAGCTGAACAAGGTTGTAGTTGTGGTGCTAGTTTTTCTATTAAAATATAATTTTCATTTAAATTTAATTATAAAAGAATTTAGATATGTATATATGCATATATATATTTATTGTTATTGTTTAAAAATTATAAATTTTCTAATTTATTTGATTATTTTATGTATATCTTACATTTAAATACTAAAAATGACCTTGATATATAAATTATATGTGATTAAAAATAATTATTGTCTATCAGTTGCAAATTGTTAATAATTAAAGTTGCTAATAATTCTGATTGAGATACTCATTTTCCTTGTTACTTTTTAAAGTTGTTATTATCACTATTATTTTAATTATTTAAAATTATTAAATCGTATACTTACTAATACAAATAATATTTACAAGATGAAAACAGATGATTCTCAACTATGAGGTTTTGCAAATAATGTTGAATTACTTATAAAATTTTGAATTTTTCTATATTTGTCCTTAAAATAACTTGTAGTTTTTACAAATTAATCCAGTGATCCATCTTGGGAAGCTAGTTGCTTCGATTGGACTGATGTCACAATTTTTATAAGTTAATGTTTTATCTTCCTATATTGCATTTGTGGAAAAATAATTGACATTAAAAATTAGTTAGATTATCAGTCTAAACTCTAGACTGTTGATCAAAAAATATATAAGTAATCTGAATTCTGCAATTTTTTCTTATGCATCTAAATTCGATAACAAGTTATGTTATTAACTTGTAATAAAAAATTTATATTTGTAATAATATCTACTTTTTAAAGGTACATAATATTTACGTTGAATTATAAAATATTTTTTACAATAATGTTTTACAATAATGTTTTATAGATTTAAAGTACTTAATAGCTAACTTTGATATTCACATTTAATATTTTCACTCTTTTTTTAAATCGATAAAACATTCTTATAATAATAACTTGAAGAATACATTATGAGTGATGCAATAATGTACAAAGCAATGTGATATTGTCCCCAAATATACTGAATCTACATAATGTAAATATTGAATAATGTATGTATATGTATGTTACAGGCGGAGTCGGCCTTTCTCGGGCAATATCAGCATTACACACAGCACATTACTGTCTGGTAAAATCCGAGGAAATATTTGAATAGCGAACATGGTCCAAGTCCAAGGATTACCCATCTCACCATTGGGTGGACAATGTCCGAAACTATTATTTGTTTGAAGCGTAAAGTCGGTATTGTGGATAATAATAAATCCATGTGGGCAGCGTCGCGCTAAGTTCTTCCAGTTTTATTCATCCCACGTCAATCATACCGTTTCTTTTGAAACAAAGTATCGGTATAGGAATAGGTATATAAAAATTTCCGGCTGGCAACTCTTTCGCCGATCGTGCACGGGATCACAATTACGGCCGAAAACTATTATCGCGTGTGTTTTTCGGTGCGTAGACGACCCCAGGCTATTGGCGAAAGAATTGCGGACTGGGTTTTTTTTATGCCTAATCCAATATCGATATTTAGTTTCAAAAAGAATGGTGTGACTGAGATTAATAATACAAGTATAATTTAGCGTGGCGCCGCCCACACTGTTTTATCATTATTCTCAATGTGCACTTCAAATCTGGCAAAGTTTGCAAAATACATAATAACTCTACTGTTCACGCAGTGGTAAGCAATTTTGTTCGTATTCTATTGAACTATATTCCATATTCAACTATTTCCTCAGACTTTGTCAGGCAGTGATGCATAATGCTGACATTGTCCGGGCAAAACCGATTTTGTATGCCTTGCGGACTTCGCCCGTAACATATATATAAAATAAAGAGCCAATTTCATAAAACAAAACTGATGAATATACATATATAATAATAAAAATAAACATACATACATACATATATCAGTTGCAATGTCTTACATAAATTATTATTAAAAAATTACATTAAATATATATATATATATTTATTTATATATTCTCTACTATGGTAATTAAATATCACTATATTTTGGCCTTAACAAAACCGTTTTAATTTCTATGAAATTGACTTTCACTTGTAATATGTCATTTAATACAAATAAATGACATGTATATACTCGTATATATACAATGAATTATAAAATTGTTGGTAAAGACACAAGAACAATTAAAATTATAAGTTTTATCTTTTTATTAGCATTTTGTCTAACGTTTAAAATAAGTGACAAGCAACTGACAAAATGATATATGTAATTCTACGCATATTATACGCAGGCATATATTATGCGCGATAGTAAAAGGATTTATCTTTAATCATTCTAACTATACTCGACAAAATTCGTAAGAAATGTCTGAAGGTTGTTATAATTATTACAATAATCAAATCTGTTTTATATATCATATTAATATTTAACATACGTATTAATGTATATATGTATTATTGTAATAATACACTAATGTTTAATATTTTTACATTATATTTAGTATTTTACAAAATTAGAGTATTTTGTACTTTTATATAACATTTTAATGAATGTTTTTCGAGTAAATTTATGTCTACCAATAATTTTATAATTTATTGTATAATCTTCATTGTTAACTACTAAGAATCTTTATTAAGACAGCATTTTTTCATCTAAAATTGACGCACTTGATGGCACAATTACCAGAAGGAAATCATAGATTAAACTTATTATTACATATATTTTACCAATGACATTAAAATTTAAATTCTAGAAGATTCTATTTAATTGATAGATACAATAAACTTTCGTTTTTCCTATATCATAAAATTATGTTTGAATAATTACAGGAACAAAATTTATTAAAATTTACAAAATATATTATATATAACTAATAAATATAATGTTTATGTATACCTTTTTGTCATGATATTAAAATTTTAAGAATTACGTTTGTTTTTGGCATTTTAGAAGTACATAATTTTTACTTACCAAGATTTTATGACTTTAAAGCTCACGAAAAATTATAGATACGTATTTGTTACCTTTGGCGAAAATAATTCAATGTTTGAAGTGTGGTGATTCAAATATTCAAAAAGTTGGATAAACGGAAGTTTACTGCATTAGTTATATAAAACCATATTGCTAAAACAAATTTTTAGTTACCTTTAATTATTAAAGGTAATTATCAAATATTACGATATTTATAAATATAGTACGAGTATCGTAACATTTTCAATGTTAAATTCCTTTGCACGAATTGTTGCATTCTTATCATGCGTCAAAAAGGTTTTTCTTTCTTCTCATATATTTTAATCGATATAATTAAATAATATTTAAAAAGATGTTTTTTAGATATCTTTGCTGGATACGTAACATAATGATGTTACGTCATCAAGCGCGTAAAGGTACTACAATGTTTCCTTAATAAATAAATACTTTAACTTTTATTAATAGAACATAAAAAAGCTAAAGATTATTTACGGAAATAATTTGGTTGATCCAACCAATGAACGCCGAAACTTTGACATAAACTCCAGGAACATCCAATCTTCCGCAACCAAAACCCCATGACACCAGTCCAGCTAATTCGTAGAATCCGTCATCTTGACATACTAAAGGACCTCCACCGTCGCCCTATCAAATATTAGCTTTTGCAATTACTATACATAATTGTTTAAGTAAAATATAAACACTGCTTTTGCTTGTATTAGCTTGATCAATAAAACATATTACGTTTACAAGTAAATAGTAAATACCATGAAATGTACGAGCTATTATTTCTTTCATTTCTGATCTATATAGAAAATATCATTTCATTCTATTTAAAAATGTTATTAGTTACTTTTGTTAATATCTAATTGCGCCTGATTAGTAAATGAACCATAGATAAATATCGTATGTGGTGTTCGCTACTACTATCAGCTATATTTGCGACGGATTTTGTGAGTAATTTCCTCGAATACGAAGATTTCACTGTATAGTATGTATATATATAAAGCAGAATTAATATTACCTGACATGCATCGTTTCCTTGTTCGCCACCAGCACAAAAACTACTTGCTGGCAAAATGAAAATTTTCTCAGTTACGGCATTCACTTTACGTATACATTCTGCGTCGCTTACAATTGGTATCTCAGCTTCTCGTACTCGAAGCGGGATAGGACCAGCTACATACAAGAGTAGACACACCTTGTTAAATATACATGTATATTCTATATGAAAATATAGGAAAATATATACGTATATCTAGGAATATGAAATTGGCAAAAGTGCATAGAATTATGTAGAAATTATCTTGATTAAGTATAATACGTTTTGCTTCGCAAAGACAATGACTCTTTATTGTACTCATCAAGCAAAAGTTAACTACGCGCAGTAATAAAATAACTGGCAATTTATGTCAGTTATGTACATATGTACGTGCTGAAAATTTCATCGAAATCGATTGATACAGAAATAAGCAACAGACAATATTCATAATAACAAAATCTATTTACTACTAATCGTTGATGAAAGATTTTATTAAAAGGTTTCAATTTGTTCGGAACTTTGCTACATGTACATACATACGTATAACGAACAAAAACAATATGCGAATCTTACCTTCTCCCATATATCCATAACCAGTGACGGTACATCGTTTACCAGCTGTATGACTAACCCCTCGTGCAGGTAAACATACTAGGCAAACACCATCCTTAAGCTCTGCTTGCCCATGAAGCTTTAATAGCGCTATGTCGTTATCAAGAGTCTGACTGTTATGATTGTGATGAATGTAAGTGGTTGCCACTCGCAGAGTTTGAGCACCAGGACTTCCATATTTTCTCGTCAAATCGTGATCACCTACCCTTACATAAATCGCATCCCCAGATCGTACAATACTACAAGTAAAAATGAGGTAATATAATTATTTTAAATGTCCGCTTTTTCATTGTCTGTAACTTTACAACGTTTTGAAAGATTAGTAAGTAAGTTAACATCATACAGCGGTATTAAAAATGTATTAAAATGTATTTAAATGTATTAAAAATGTATTAAAATTCAAAACATACTGATCACGACAAAACTTACTTTGTTACACAGTGTGCAGCTGTCAAGACCCATTGCGTGCCGATGAGTGCACCACCGCAGAGGTATTGATTCAAGGAATTAATCAGAGCAACCTGCCAACACCATTCATTGGCATCTGCATCTTCTCCTCCGACAACGCGTGCTCCTCTTTCAAGACTACGTGCTTGGATCGGTCCGCGGGACGTTCCTTTTACACCACACACGTATTTACTGTACACGGGACTTCTCATAGTTGTCATCACCGTTGTCGTTTCATCTACAAAGTTAGTGTCACTCTTTATATATAAATAAATTTTGCTTAAATTCTTCATTCCACGATTACTGATAAATACATCGTAACGTTGTATGCTGTAGTATGTTGTACGAAGTGTTTCAAAATTACAAGATAAATTAAAAACCGCTGGTGCGAATATCTTGAATAAGTCTTTAACTTGAATGTTATTAATATATATAGCTTAACTTACATATAGCTGTTGTAAATGGTGTTGTGTATGGCCTTGAAGTAACATACATGGTGTCATTTCTATTAGTCAAAATTGCTTCACTAGAATTTCCACCGTTGATTTCTCGTATCAATGATTTCGGAGCACAACATTGATGCCCTTGTTTCTTACATTTAAACAAATTCGTCAGTTCAGCATTTCCTACAAAAAAAAGAAAAAAAAAAACAATGAGAAACCCTATTCATATATAACAAATTCATAAAATCCGATATTAAATTTCTATACAAAGTTTTAAAAGAGCAGCGAAATAGGGAGAAGGAATGGAGATAAATATCACAAAACTATTTAAATTTTATGTATTTTTACAACAGTTGTACGAGTCACGGACTGAATTTTTATAACTTTTAAAGATTTAAAGCTATCTGTGCTTTCGAAAATTGTGCCGCGTCATTATCTTAAAAAATGGAAAAATTCATAACGAAGTCGAATCTCGGTAACTCGAAGCTCAAGCAAAGAGTTAGAATTTTCGAGTTATTGGAATCTTTACCTCTACCTTGTCGAATTTTTCGAATAAAGAAGGTCTAACAAAGCAAAACGACTTTGAAAGAGGCTTTGTACGAGAGTTAGTATTTTTCTAATTGAAGAGGTTCGAAGAAAGATAGATTCAACTTTTGCATCGTTACAGCGAATAATAAATCGTTTCGCTTTGATACACTGTTAATCCAGTTACGTATAAGTACAGAACCACTGTCGTCGGAATGCGTACAAGCAGATCAAATAATTCGTAGCATGATCCCTAAAATTATTTTCCATTTTGGAGTCTTTATTCATTGCTTAGGCATGCCAAAACGCATCAAGGAAAGATAGAATTGTTTAGTCAGAGTTTGTAGAAACTCGTGTCTGTCGCCCTCAATAGCGCGAAGAAACAACGTCATAAAATAAGAGTTTCTAAAGGATAAATTAGAAAATCAGTTGTCACGATTCAATAATCGAATAGTCAATCCTGAAGTACTGTGTCGTTGTCAAACCGAAGGAAAGGAATTTTCAAGGAAAAGTGCGTTGAGAGAATATTAAAAGTGTGCTCTTGGCATTCAATGGATACGATTGGTATTTAGAATTCTGGGTAATTTCTGATCAATGGAATCGACTAAACGAAAAGTCTTTTTTTTTTTTTTAGAAGAAACGTCAGTTGAATTCTAATCACCCAGCTAACAAGTTTATCGGTAGTTACCTTAAAAATGTCGTACATTACAAGGTCGAAAATTACTAAGACTTTCAGAGCGAGTTGTTCGCTTCTTTAAAATTGAAAATCGCTTAAAAAAACAGTACATCTAAAATTAGTTACCACAAGCTAAGAAGAAAAGGGATCTGAGCGGATTTCTAAGGGTGTCTATAACCAGTATTATCGTTATTTTACATTATAAGTTATCGATGAAAATAAAAGTGAGACAGTTTCGAGATATGCGATGTAGATATAACGAAAAGATATTTACGAAAAATGTATTAACGCAGGCAAGTTATTACTTGTATAACGTACGCAATTGATATTTTCTGGTAACGATAAGTTTCCATGCGAATAAAGTAGGAGTAACAAAAGAGAAGAGTAAATACTTACTGAAACAGGTGAATGATAAATAGGAAACGATACACGATCCGGGACACTCTGCGCGTGTGTCTCGTGGTAAAGAAACTGTAGTAATCGATGGTCTCGGTGTGGGCCTTGGCCTTGGCCTTGGTGTCTGATACGGAGAAGATGGTGTCACTACGTTTACCGTCTATGTGCGAGTAATTTCAATGTTCTTTTTCGTATGGGTTATCCTTAAAGTAATATCCTACTTGCCTCAATTTAATCGTTCCATTGAAAGGGTTCTACCGTAAAAAAGAAATAGAATCACCTGCGGCGAGCTTTTCGTGTTGTCACAACAAATATATCCGGATTGACAAGTCGAAGTCTTCGCTATTATTGCGTTTGGCCGTTCACAGAAGGCTGCCATAATGGTTAACAGGCAAAATCCGGGACATGGTTGTAATTTTGGTTCCGGCGGTTTCGTCGTTGGTCCAACCGTCGTTGTCGTCGTCGTTTCCTGCTCATCGGATTATAGTCGTAAATATGAAGTTGTCTCTTAAGAAATATTAATTTTGTGTACAGTTTGACTTTCTTACAGTTTTTAAGAAAGCGTCGATAACGCAGCAAGATCCATCATCGGGACATTCAGCTTCTCCATCCACTTTATCGCATAAAAGAGCGAAGAAGCCGCTAACGCATTCACCTTTACACGGCTTTCTCACCGTAATCTTTGGTCTTGTCGTAGTTGTTGGTTGTTTCGCTATCGTAGTGGTCGTTGCTGTCGTAGTGCTAGCTATGCTCGGAGAAGTAATCATATTTGATCTTATAGTTGTCGAAGGCGAAGAACCTTTGTAAGATGTATTGAGACCAGTCTTTTCATCGATGCGACTTGAATTCGTTCGGTCAATGACTAGTAGTTCCGGTGGAGGTGAATCTCCAAACGCATCTCTGGATACGCAACATTTATATCCTGGCTTGCAAAGGGTGTCTATTACCAGAACCGCATCGCAGTAATCGGCAATTCTCTCTGCCATACAAATTCCTGAACACGTTTTTGCTAAAAGAAGATAATTATGCGATAAACGCTGTTGGATCGTTGGCTGAAAAATATCGAATGACTTTATTTGAGACAGGATCGGGCACTAATTGATTAGAAGCCATTAGTGAAAGTTACTTGATTTGTTTTAACTGATCGATGCTTACGATTGGAAGAAATTAATGGTTAAATTCTACTTGATTTTAAGAACGTACACTATGTTAAACGAACGCTATTAAGGATTAAAACCGATTGATACCAGATCCGAGGTGATTCTCATTAGACATTAAAACGTCGATCTCACAAGAAAGAAGATTGCAATAATTAACCAATGATCTAATTGACGATTAACCCGCTCTAATCGCTAACTGCGATTATGTAGCAGTTGGATGAAAATTTAATTGTTAACCGCAATTGATAATAAAATATTTCAACGGTAATCGGTAATTGTTAATTTCAGAGAAAACAAGATGGAAAGATATCGTACAATTTCACACAAAGTTCGAAACTTGAAAAGGATTGTTACTCGAAGCTTAAAAGGTACATAAAGATTTTATATTTTATTATATATCTCGCTTTTTTAACATATAGTTAAGGATAAAAAATACATACATGATGTTTTATTCGCTGCTTCTTTCTGATTTTCCTGAAAAATAAGTAAAGCGTTTATATACTTTCAGTCTTTATTTTTAGCAAAATAGATATTAAAGACTATATCTGCTTGTACGCGTATAAATTTTTCGACAATAATAATTCCACCATTTAACAAGGCAATCACGATGCGTATCCAATCACTTTTAAAGAAACGACATTCTGTGCATTCTTTATTCCGTAATAGTATACCATTACGCTAAAGACGTCAATGGTCAAGTTCAAATATCAAACATGCATTCACTTATACGACACAGTAAATATATTTATCGTTTCGAAGAATACGATTTTGTGAACATACAGAAGTAGCTTTTACGGAAGTTGTTGAAGATACGGTTGTAAGCGCCGTAGTTGTTGAAGGTGTTGTTGTGCTCGTAGTTGTCGTTGTCTTAACGGTAGTGATAATAGTTGAAGTAGAAGCATCGTCATGAGGAGGGGCAGCACTTTCAGAAGTTCCGGTACCATTTATAGGTGCCTCGATACAACATCGCATACTAGTAGGGCATTCTACATGCTCGAGAACTTCGTAACATATCAACGTTGCAAATGCATGTACACACACACCTGGGCAGTCTGCACTGTTGGCTGTACTTGTTATGGAATCTAATAGACCTGAGAAAAAATAAAAACATCCACGTCAGATCTATTTAATGCAATTCCTGTGACTTCGTGCACCTCTCCACCACTTTTCTCGATCATTGCGTTCGTGTTGAAAATGCAAATATCGTTAAAATCTCTACTCATGACGGAAGGATGACTACTGACTCGTTATGACTTCCTCGATACCGAACAATTTTAGGAAATGAATGTTTCAGCTATATATTCAAGGTATCTAAGAATATTCAAGGTATTTAAAACGGAGTGTTTCACGTGTTACATTTCAGTAGCAATATGTATTTGTTAAAGAAAGTTTGTAAAGCTGCAAACGTAAATTTTGGTACAAATATTAAAAAATTAGTGGAGTTAGAGCGTGAATCGTGGTAGAAATTCTACTAATATTATTCTTAAGCACGTAATATTTATCAATTTATGACTCGATAGAAACGACAATTGTTTAATATCTTATTGCGAAGATTACTTGTGAGATACTTTTATGCACGATAATGAGTAACACGTGTATTATAAATTCAACATCAACTATCGGGTACAGGTGCGAAGGCACGGTGAGTCAAGAGAAATTCCTGCATACGTAATCTTACGCTCCACTTATAAAATGAAATGGTCAAGCGTGATTGAATTTGATCTTGACAGTTGGTGAACTTCTAAACGAAATTAATAATCCGTTGAAACTGTCCTCTTCTTTCAGCGCTGTTATTCGTAAAACACTCTTATGGGAAAAATTATGGAAGAACCACGGACAAATGTTTCAAAATTGACGGCAATGCCGAAAAGGAAGAACGCAGGATTAGTGCACTCTCAGAAAATGTTAAATGATTAGAAACGAAAGATCGCGAGGAGAGGACTACAATGGACAAATATATACATAATCAGAAGAAGGCCACGCATTAATTCAACAAACAAAAAATATGTTAGTTTGTAAAAGAGCATATTTCAAAAGAAAGTCAATGGGAGAATAACATTATCTTTGCTGACGAGAGTAAATTTAGCATTTATTCTGGCGAATAGTTGAAGTATGTATCAAGAAAGTGGAAAGAGGAACTAATTTCGTGACATTTACAAGCAACCATAAAGCACGATGATGAATCAATGCAGGAGTGATAACGATATGAAGAGGTGATTCAATTTACGCAGTGAGAAGTCATCTTGGAAAACAATTTCTTTAAAAATGTTGCCGAAATACGGAAATCAAGTAAATGCGGTAAAAATCGGATAAGCGTCCGAAAAATCCAGCGTATCGATCCTAATTGTTATCGAAATTTCCCCGAACGTAGAAAAGGACATCGCGAGTGAAAGAGGAAGAGGTCGGAGAGTCGGATTGATCAAAAGGAACACATCGATGAGACAATATTAATGCAACGATAGAATCTTTTTATTTTTCGTCTTTATTAAGCGAAATGTTTATCAAAGCGACTGCGAGATTTTTCTGATTAAAATAAGGCCAAACGCTATGCAATTTGGAGCATATCTCCTTATTTAAGAAGCGATGATAACTCATTTTCTTTCTATTAAATAAAACTACCTGTTTAAGTTTTCCTGCGATAACTACCCGAACCAGAAAGCGCGTTTTGGGCAAGCATTTTTACTGTGCAGTTTCACAACTACGCTTTGCGATTGTCGCAACGATTGAAAATATACGTATATTATTTAAACAACGTTTTACAGCGAAGGAAAAATGTACAATTTCTTATTTCGAGCTAATGAATAACGATCGTTAGATTTTTCCAATGATTAAGCGAATCAATTTCAAGAAATTCGTACGTCTCATAGCGTACACTTCTAGGTGTTTTCACTTTAGCAGGCATAACGGCCCAAACAAACATAACGGTAGTTAATTAAACAGCTTGACTTAATCGCATGACCGTTTTTGATACTATACGTGCCTTTTCTAACGTAATTGTCTTAGATCGATAATAGGCGCACATCTATATTCTGTACACATATTCAATTAGCGTTGTACGATTGCGTTAACATCGTATCTATATCTTTTCAACTTTAGAAAATTGCACGAAAAGATAATTTCTCTCTTATACGAGGGTAACTGATCAAACGAAATTAACTGCTCTTTAACTTACGCTGTTTCTTTACAATTTCATTGGAACTAGAAATATGTGGCCAAAATAAAAAGAACGTCAAATTTTAGCGATATAGTTTAACGATATATTTGTGTAAGTATATGCGCACTAAGCTGATATTCAAGCTTTATATTCTCGGAAACAACATTTTATACTACGCTACGAAATTACGTGGCGCTTTGAACGAAATGACTCGCGTCCTCGTTTTTCGATGTTCACAAACGCAGTTGTCTTACGAATTGACTTTTATGGACGAGATACCTCGAGTCCTAATGAAAAGATGCGCGACATATCTCGCCCAAAGCGTGTCATCGACGACCTAACGCGGCGAGGTATTTCGTCCTTCAATGCAAAGGGGATTGGAGCGTTTACAAATACGACTAGACATCTAGACCAGAGCAAGTAGTAGTGGTAGTAAATTAACTACAGAGATAAACGCGACAAATGTCTCTGTGTCAATGAAATTAAGCAATAGTGAAAAACTGAGATATGATAGTCGTTTGGGGTGCGTGCGAAGAAAATTTTATGAGTACGAATCGCATTAAAATATTGTTCGTTTTAAATGCTTAGCGAAATGTCTGGAAGATCTAACAACTTCTCAATACGAGACGTAAAACGACTAAAAATAGTAAGAAACGAGAGAGATTTTAATACTGTGATTGCTACGAGCGATCATCGCAATCGATACAATTCACTGATCACAATCGATGCATTATCAGCACGCGAAATATTGCGATAAAGAGGATTTTGGAAACCCTGCGAAACTTCGTCGATGGTTTCCGAAGATATTTTACATAAACGAAGATAATATATATTTAGAAAATATCTTATTCGCATGTTCACATTTACAAAGTTCAGACGAGTAAATTTTATTGTCGGGTCATTGATAGGACACAAATGTTCCATCTTTGTATCTAAAACACTATCACTTTGTTAGATAATTTATCATGTGAAACTCCTTTAACAATGTGATACCAACGCAACAGTTGCTCTGCACAATGAACGTGTAAGGTATTACGGAGATCAATGGATTGAACGTGGAGGACTCATAAACGACTCGTTCTCCATACCTGATCCTCATTAGACTACTTTTTCCGAGAATATGTGAAAAATGAAGTTTATCGCGAGCCGTCAACGACGCACGAAGATACGAACAATCGAATTATTGCGATCACACAGTTGCATTGACTTTAAGAATTATTTACATAGACGATCATTTAAAGAATAATTATTGGCTGTCTGACCCATATACCTTCGTAATTTATGCAAGTATTATACGTTACATTCGTAAAACTCAAGTTAACTTTTACATCGAAATAAAAAAGGGAAATAACAGAAGACTAATTATATCGTATAATCCCCTCGATACCATAGAACTTTTGTTTGAAAAAGAAGTTTTTTTTATATAACCACTTTTAAAGCAAATTTAAAGTAATAAAATTAAATGATTCACCCTGTATATTTTGAATATTAAAATTTTCAAAAATCAATGTTTCTCACATAATGCTTTGAATTGTATATTTGTATTGATCATTTAAAAATTGATCGTTTAAAAAAGATACAACGTAACAAAAGCTAGTGAAGCATCTAAAATTTTCTAGTTCCTATTTTTTCCATTAAGACGAGAAATTCGAACAATTGCTAATTACGAACACCGTATATACATATGTATCATCGCGTACTTTTCAAGTTTGCCAATGGCCTTCTCACCAACAGTGAACTTGAGCGTCATCCGCATAGCGTTGTACAACTCCTAAGTAGGACAATCACATCCTTCCAGATACTATCTATACAAGCGTACACAGCATACATTCACGCATGTGAATTTCTATTTCTCGAAACCTCCTCTGCAACGAACTAATTTTATTTGCAGCTATTTTCTATATACTTTGACTAAATGCCGTTACTTATATAATGGATCAAAAATTTTTCTACTACCAGGGGAAATGTACATTTGAAACTTTGTAATTGAAAATTCTTTCTATTTCTTGAGACAATACTTTAGATATTTATTCTATTTACTCATAAGCCAAATAACATAACAAATCTCTCTACAGGGAAAGAGAAAGCAGAACAAATAAATTAAAAATTATATAAAATTATATAGCGAACAACTCATTCTAAGAACGGAAAAATAAATAAATAAATAAAATTTAAGAAATAGATTTAATAAATTGAGAAAAATATGGAATAATATAAGATTGAATTAAATATTCCTTATTATTTATTGTTCGCAGATTATACATCAAACTATATGTATGTGCGTGCGTGTAAAAGTTAAAAAACGCAAATAAAACCAGAAAACTACTCAAGAGCGAGAACGAAATATTTTCAAAATGTTAAATTTACAGGAGTACATAATTATAAATGCAACAATGTACAAGAGAGAAGAAATAATTGATTTACCTGATAAGAAACTGCCAGCCAAAGAATCGTCGTCCTGAGCAGCGATCGATCCGCTAAGTAGGAGGAAAAGGACGATGCCCCCAGGGACTGTTCTTAGTATCATCTTCGCTTTCCTCATTCTCTTTCTCTCTCTCTTACTCCCTCTTTTTCTTTCTTTTCCGCTTCTTTTTCTTCAATTTAAAAAGGTAACCGCAAAAACAGTTAAAGAAAGACACACTGTGTCGTTACCCGGTTCGAACACGTGCGTGTCAAACTACTTTACCGCGAGTTCGGCAGCCACGGTATTATGTGGGCCCGCATTGCCTGTTAGACTTGTTTGACTGACTGACTGACTGACTGAGGAGGTACCGGGGCCCACTTGTGGGTCAGGGTGCGGGTCCCCTCTTTTACGCCAGTCAGAAAAAGGAGAGAAAAGAACGAAGGCGGAGAAATAGAGAGAACGATCGTCGACGACCTCACTAAGAATTACTCAAAAAGAGGGGGAAGGGTTGTTGGCATCAACATCGGATATGTATGCACAATATTTTAAATATGAACAATTCTGTTATAATTTATTAGTAATTTGTAATATGTACATGTTTGTGTCCTGTTTACCTTACCCATTGTTTTGATAATATATTAACAAAATGCTTTGAATAAAAGTATATCTACAAACCACGAAGAATGAGATATTTATTAGCATATATTATTAATAAAATTAGTGTAATAGCATTAACATGTAACACAGATACGCGTAAACCATCCCGATAATGATCGTTATACTAGTTTTTCTTTCATTAAATTTAATTACTATCTTATGTTACATATTGCTTTATATATTCTCTAATTTATTCATTTTTATTTATATTCGATTTTCCTTATTATCTGATATCAACTATATTAGAATCTCTCTTTTCCCTATCTTTCATGTTCGCACTGTTCTTCCTCTTTACCTCTCTCTCACTCCCCTATAACTTTTTTCTTTCGTTCTCTCTTTCTCACCGCATGTATATGTAAGTATATGTGCACGACTAGCGGTACTTTACCCGTAAATGTACGGGATACCGTACGATATTTCCCTTTGGAATTTATCGTTCTTTGCGCAACGGTCAATCCTTCGTAATCATAGTACTACATTAACATACGTCTCCTTAAAAAGTTTAAACAAGAAAATAACCTGAAATCTTATTATTCGTTTCAATGTTATATATGATTATTGATTGTAAAAACAAATTTTTTTTAGTATGTTCATATAATTCTTCACGTTTTTCAAATTCTCTAACATATTTAATTATATCGAAATATACAATATTCTATTCAATATAAAAATTACACTCTACTAGTTAATAGCACTTCTTCGTTAATTCTAGTACAGTAGTTATAGCTACAAAACATTAAAGTTTAAGTAGACCTATTTGCAATGGATCAATTAATGTAAATTTTTCTATACATTCAATTAGCCATATAAGCGGAAGTGTTTTTATATGAGGCATATTATATTTTATACGTGGTTCATCTTTTTCTGGTACATATATGATATAATGTGTACATTTATATAAAGAATGAGCAGGTTCATTTGCAATGTGAAAAGAAATAAATAATCTCTGATCCTTTATATCTTCTGGATTTGGTTCTCTTTTCAAAACTGTTCCACCACCTTCTTGTACTAATGCTATTAATGCCTCTTTTGTTAACTGTATACCATTTGCATAAACGTTTTTTGACTGCCATGCAAAATAAAAATAACATCGATTGAAGAGACCTGGATTCTAAAAGGATAACCAGAACCATCCAATGCATTATTTAATTTTCTTGTACATTGTGTTTGCAATTAGCTTTACCTGTTTTTGTGCATTTTCTCTAGCTTTCTTTGGGATACCTTTAATCGGTGTGCCACTAACTTCAAATATTTCTAAATCTCCGTTTAGTATTTCACTTATATTCATTCCTAATTGAATCCCTTTTATGACAAAAGATGCTATAAAAATTTATTTGTATAACTGTACACAAGGTATTAATCTAAAAACAAACTTACACTCGGTATTAAGTAACCAAGCTCCATGTAGAAGTGCCATCATTACGTCATATGACAGTTGTACGACATTTTCACTATTAGCTTCTACTATGACATGAGTCACAGATGATCTACAACATATTATGTAATATTTATAATCTCCTACATTTAAAGATGTAATATAATATTATATACTACAAAAAGACTAAAAATATTATCAACATACTGGAATCTAGATACAATTTTAATTTTATTCTTTGACGCTATTTCATTCAGATATCTTTTATTCTCTTCTCGTAAATCTGATACATATATAACAACCATATCGAATGCTATGGAAAGTGATCTATTTAAAGTACAACTGAGATCTAAGGTGGTTTCAAGTACATTATCCAATTCATTTTCATCTTTCAAAATATTCCACATCTCACTGTATGGCTGACAATAATCTCTAAAATATAATATGAAATGATAATATAAAATGATAATACGAAGAGAAATTTACATATAAGAACTATGATATTACTAACAACTTCATACAGATATTGAGAATATCAGCATATGTGTATATAATGTATTGAATATTTACTTCGATAGTTTAATAAATCAATATTAATTAATACGTACATAGGCTTTCTTCCATAATCATCATAAACATTTTTGTTAGCTGAATATTTTAATAGCATTTTTGCTTCTAACAATCTATTTGCTCTAGCAGCTTCGTGTAATGCTGTTCTGTTTCCTTCACCAGGTGTATTTGGTAATGCACCACATTCCAATAGTAACTGACATATGTTGGTGTGACCATAACTTACAACTTCTTGCTGCACAAATTATATTTACATTATTTAAATTCAATTAAAAAAGTTATTTTATGATGTAATAATTACCAAAGGAGTCCAACCATTATAATCTTTTGTATTTGGATTTGCACCAGCAGCTAATAGAACTTTTATATGATCTTCTTGTAACTTCCCCTAATGTTCATTTCATAAGTTTAGTCATATCTTTTATTTTTTAATTAATTATATATATATATATATATAATGAGCATCAAAAATTTACCTTCAAACACGCGGTATGTAATTGTGTTTCTCCTTTACTGTTCTGTTTATTGATATTTTTTTTTGGTATGCGATATTTTAAATTGCATACCGTAGAATTGATTTTGTTAGGTGACTGTATTGAATTTGAATTTGTGGCTGAATTCCATAAATCTCTATTAAATTTATGTTAATTTCAAATTAAGTAGAGCACATCATATTAAAATTTTATTTGTGTGTATAAGACATGTTAAGTAAACATGTTAAGATAAAATTTTGGATTAACCATAATCAGCTATTAATAAAGTCTCATAAGATTAGATATACTTATTCACATATTTGAAATGATTTAAATATATTTTAAAGAATGCAAATACAAAAATATGAAAATTTATTTTTTAACTTTTATAATACCTTTCCTGTATTATTTCTGCAATAGTATTGCAATGAGATACAAGACTCTCAATTAGATGATCGTTACATATTTCAATGGGTTGTACAGGTGTCTTACATATAAAACATATTGAGTCATTCCCAACACACTGTTTGCAAAAGAAATGACCACAATTGGTATATCTTGTTGCATTTATTGGCTCATTTCCACTACACAAAAAAGAAATGAAAAAATTATAACATACTTGTTTATAAATTTTAAAAAATGCTAAATATATGAGATAAACTATGTAAGAAATATGAAATGTATGATTATAATTAATCAGTCATGTTAATTTTTGGACATACTTTTAATTGTAATATTAAAAACAATTTTAATAAGATTGTAAAAATAAGTCCAAATTTTATCTTTATTTAGTAAATAAATAATAGAACTTAAAGATAAAATATATATAAATGACACACACACACACACACAAATGTGAGAAAATTTAAAAGACAATATAAGTTTGTTAATTGTTTTAATTAAAATATTACCATTTGCTACACTTCAACACATTTGCAAAGTCTTTTAAAGCGTCACGAGTGTTCTTCCATGAAGTGTCCATTTTCAATTATTATTATAGTACACATATGTACATTCAAGAAATTTCTTTATTATTCCTTTTATAAGCATCTATTGAAAGTTAATCGTACTATGTCCAATCACAGTTTTTTGCATGGTTAAAGAGTTTATTATGTTTGAAGAATACATTCTAATGGACATAAAATTACTGCTTTTTTATTGCAATTTAATAGTTTTCAGTATGTAAAATCCAAAAAATGCAACTATTAACTTTAGGAACACAGCGATTCAGAAGTTATGTGTATATATTCGTTAAACCGAAGTTTAACCAAAATATATAAATATATGTTATTTCTGGTTTCGATTGTATAGAAAACTTTTCCTTAAGGCATTAGAAATCTTTGTTTTTTGAAACGAAAACAGATTTAAACTGTTAAACTACGCCACAATAAACCGCACACACTTGTTGAAATGACCAGAGAGGAAATGAGAGTGCTCACGCTTATAGAGCTGGTTGTTGCCGTACTAGTGCTGCACCATGCAACCAAATGCTGAGTTTAATTGACATTAGCATATACAAGAACCTATAAAATTAGGGATCTGCTTTGTTTGGTTGCACACTAGCTAGACAAGAATTTATCGGGTTCCACGCTACAAGAATCTATTTAATTGTACGATTCTACGGAAAAGTTTATATCTACTTTCCTATCCGTGATAGACAAGTATAAGAATGACAAAATCGCGCAATAATGGAACTAATCGTAAGTTTCCTAAGAAAGAGAAATTAATTGTTTACTATATTTTTGAACGATGACACAAAAAGCAGGGTAATAGAAATAGTACAAAAAACATGATCCAGATAGCAGCCAATTAGCTCATATTATTTGCTATATAATTCATAATTGTATCATATTACATGATATAATAATAATATAATAATTGTATCAATAGAAATTAATAATAGTTCGATCAAAATACGAATAATAAAACAAATTAGAATACAATATACAGAAATACTCACATTCTTGAGTTCCAGGAGAGGCTGTATCCTCTTGCGAAACCTGCGACTCTACTACCGAAAGCGAATGTTTGGGAAAAAAAGGCTATTAGCGCGTCCGTTTAAGTAACAATCGACGAACACACTGACTCTAATTTCGCGTACAAGTATTGTAATTGAATTTAGAATTATTAAAAGCTATTGTGCTCTAGAAAATATACAAGATGTTATTACGCAACAAACACTGACTCTATCGACCGCATTGCGCGCGATCACAAAACATTCTCTGAAAAGAAGTTGTATTAGGGAGGCAAATGGGAGGAAGGCAGAGTATTTGTTTAGTAAATACTGTTGTTTTTCGAAACGTATATATTATATACCGATTGTCATTCATTTTTCACCTACAAACATGTATTACATACACATATTAAGAAAATGGAATCTACGTGTAATATTTCAAACACTGTTTATGTATTGCAAGATATCTTCTAATATATTTTCAAATATTTATTAATATTCTAAAATATAAAATCAATTCCTTCTTCAGGAAGAATTCAATTATGAATGTTCGTTATCAGAATTTGAAATATGGTTTTTAGTAACATATTATGCTGCACTTTATAAAGATCCGACAATGCTTACGACAACAATGCTGATTATCATTGATCCAATAAAAAGAGAAAATCATGTACATACGTCTGCTTTGTTATAACTCTATCATTACCAAATCTGCATGGGAAACCAACGGATTGATTATTAATCTGTGTCGTCTATTTCGTATCAATTCGAATTATCGATTATCGTCTGTGGCGTCTGTGATGTGAACCCTTATTCTTTCAGTCACGTGATCAACCAATAGTCTGTACAAAAGAAAACCAACAATTTCAAATAAATGTATGACAAAAAGTCAAAAATTTACAATAACATTACAATAACTGAACAAATTATAGTAAGATAAGGCGATAATAAAATCCAAAGTCTGCCTTAAAGGCCGGTAATGTGAATCTTCGATCATTTTAACCATCAAAAATACAGTCAAGAATAAATGTATAATAAACCAATCATTTACAATAATGAAACCAATTATAGTGAAATAAAGTAATAACAGAACCCAAATTCTGCCTCAAAGGCCGATAATATGAGCTATCGATGATTGTAACTTGTCAAGTACGCAGTCAACGATGAAAATAAAAGAAATTTCTTAATTTTACTAAAATTATAATCAATAAGTGATTAAATACGAACGTACTATTTAAATGAAGCAGATAGAAGTGTAGAAATGTTGATAAAGTCGAAATGAAAGTACTAATAATGACAAAGTAACGTTCGACGAATTTTCGCTCCACGACTTTCAAGAGTACAATGACACCTCACGGCACGATTCATATATTGTGCCAATAGGAACACTCGATTTCATTTGACAATATTCTGCACCAATAGGTACGCTCGATTTGACTTCGCAATATATTACGCCAATAGGAGCGCTCGATATTCGTATATACGAGTGCGCGCAAATTTAGCGTATTCAAACAGTCAAATTGATGAAATTGAGGAATAGAAAACATATTTAAGACAATGTTCAGTAACAATTAGAAATAAGATTATGTTTTTAATGAAAAGCTTTTATGTCTTACACGAGTGACGCTGATATTGACAAAGTATGACAAATAGGTATGCTAATATTTATATTCGGCAGTGTAGATAAATTATCTTTTTATATAGTGTAACAATATAATAGACAAAAATAAAAATAGCTGATAAAAAACGCAATTAAAAGAAAAGAGTAACAGGATATCGTTTTTCCGATCCGAAGGAGGTTGGTCCGAATCCCAATAGAGGCTTCTTTTTATAATGAATATAATAGTTCAAAACAATTACCTTTTTTATTAGCGGAAAAACCGGGCGAATATACGCAATATATTAGTATTATGTGAAAATATATTTTATGTTAAAATTAAACTATTTACAGTTTTTAACACGATTTATCAATGGCTTGCAATTGTTTACTTTGCTAGTACACTTCAATAAATCAAAATGAATCAAGCACATTGACGTCAAAATCACCGCATAAAGTTTGGACAAACAGTGCCTTTATTACGCTTTATGATTTCACCATCATGCTTTTTTAGCATTATTTTATTTTTTTATAAATCGTACTATAGATATATATATATACATGTATAGACATATTTTTATTATTAATAAATACGTGTAGAATATAATCTTAATAATTGGTCGAAATACAAATGTACGTACGATGCAGAATGATACATAAATTTTTATAGGAGATTTATTGTAACAGACAGAATATTATTTCATATTAATTATAATATATGTCATATGCCATCCTATATACAGTATTAAATCATAAAATAAATATACAATATTATAAACATTCAATAATTCATAAAATACAACTCCATATTTTATCTATTCGTTGAATTTATCAACAAATGCGATTTATGTATGTAATATTTTACAATAAACGTTTATAATGTTAAAAGATGTTTCTGTGTCGAAATTAGAATCTTTTGAATAGTCGATTAATTTTCATTATATATGTACACATATAGACAAAAAAAAGATAATGAAATAAATTTACCGCGATAACAAGCCATATAATATTGCGCAATGTAATTTACAGTATACAAAACAAATGTGATATGTAAATCTATACATCTGAACCAATAGAGATTTATAAAAAATTTTGTTTATATTATATTAGACCTTATTTTTTTGTGAAGTCACATTTTACTAAAATTTGTGATAATTAAGTAATATGTATTAACTAAGATTTAATTAGATTATTACATTTTACTAAGATTTGTGATAATTAAGTAATATGTATTAACTACGATTTAATTAGATTACTAAACAGAGAAACTTTCTCCGCATCCACATGTTCCTTTGATATTTGGATTATTGAAAACAAATTCAGAACTTAATTTAGTTTCCACATAATCCATTTCAGTACCTAGCAGAGACAACTGTGCCTTTTTGTCGATCATAATGCGAACTCCATCTTGGACAACCTCCTCATCGAGTTTACATTTTTCTTTGGCATAATCAAGAGTGTAACTGAGACCATTGCATCCTCGTTGTTTCACACTGACTCTTAGACCAATCTGAAATAACAAATAGTTTTTATACGATATCTTGTTCTAAAAAGACAGCTATTTTATATTACAAAATATTTTACATCAATTATTAACATTTTGTACAATTCACAATTCAATAATTATTCTTGGAACATAATCAATTTAATTAGTATTTAGTTGGAACATAATATTCAAAACTTTAAAATTGAAATAGTCAATATATGAAAATAAATTTATTTTGAAATAAACACAGTATTTTAGTTACTTTATAATAACAAAGTATTAAAGTAGAGGTTAAACTGTCTACTCACAAATTCGTTTTTGTCTTTTAATAATTCCTTAACTTTTTTTACTGCACTTGATGTCTGAAATAAAATAATTATAGCTTGAAAATCTAAAATATCAAATATAAATATTTCAACAAATATTTTTATAAATAAAAAAATTGATACAAGAGTATAATTCTTACAATTTAGAAATGAATACATATTCCATTATGGAATAATATGCTGAAATTAATTATACAATGCGTGATATATGTGTATAAAAACAAAATTCATAAAAAGGATATAATCATTGCTATTTTTAGATTATTTATTATTACTTTTTTTTACAAAGTTTACTTGCATTTGATGAATTTTATTAAATGCTACAACAATATGCTATAAATTGAATATAATTTTATATAGCTTAAAGAAGGAACTGAGATAATATTTGTTATATTATATTAAATATCAATATTAATCATTCAATTACAATTAATAAATTCATTATTTTTTTATGTATAAAATCATTAATTTTAACAAGGATATCGTTTAAAATATTCTAGATTTATATTTGTACAAGTGACAGAATATTTATAAATATTCTTTGGTATTTATATTTATGTCACACATTGTGTAATTATATTTAACTTTTAACATAAATAGTAATACAAAGTCAAATTTAGCATGTTTATATACTCAATAATAAAGTATAACTTAATATTCAAAGTTTTTATAAGATATTTCATAGCTACAAAAAGAAATGTTTATCCGTAAATTAATAGCCAATTGTTGATACATATCTTTTATTGTTTTGTGAAAATTATAAACAGCTAAAGTCATGGAAATTTTTATTACGATAAATAAGTAGCCAATGTGTTATTATATGTAATAACATTAGTTTTAAGGATGAGAATTATACATCATCGTATCAACATAGATTGAAAACTTAACCTTAACTTTCAGTGTACAAAATATATATACGTTCGTAGCAATATTAACTAACACCATATGCCAATAATCTAAAACTATCACATATTTGTATATATGTATGTTAATTATTTACTTACTAATGTAAGCGCAGCTCGCGTAGCAAGTATTTTTCTTCCTTTGACAGCACGAACAGTTGCTGAAGCAACTACGGAAGAAGCCATATTGATCTCGTAACGCCGATACTGCGTATGAAAACAAGTAAAATATATGTATCGATGTATGTACAAGGAATGGTATAACTATATACATATAACTATACATACATAGGTATAGTAGATGATGCATCTAGAATTCAGAATTTTAGGATTGACGATTGACATCGACTGAAACGCTTATATATATATATATATATATATGTATTTACATGCATCAGTGGACCGAATGCTGCCAAATTGCAGTAACAAACAATAAGGAATTTTCCACGCATCGGCAGATTAGAAATATAGATTCAATATAGCAAAGTCGATTCTGTAAGATTGTCTCAACATATGTTCAAGTTATCCCAAATAAAGGGAGCAATAAATATAACATCAGAGAGAAAAAATTAAGATTGTATTTAATTTGTAATTGTATCTTTTGCTTAATACTTGGGTAAATTGAACATAGTACAGCGTAGGTATCAAGTATCAATCGAAAGGTAACAAACAAGTATCGAATAAGCTTTTTCACTTCTCGTGGCAATGGGAACTGCCACAAATCAACGTAATAATATAAGTTTCATTAATCTACTTGCATACAAAAACTATCATTATAATCGATTAAAATTGCTCAGCGGGCAATAAAGTTATAAATTTGAAACTGAAATATGTACATATGATTTTCTCAATGTCCTTTAACCTAAAATAGAAGTATGCGATATAGAAAAAATTTAAAATTGCACTTTACGTTTAACGCGATAAACCATACGAATTTTGTAAAGAGTAAAAATTTGGATGCTACCCAATTCCAATTATAATGTTCTATCACATAATCATAATATTCGGATTTCGAACGTTATTGGTAAAATAAGAGGTAAGTTGAATATTAACGAGAATGAAGTAATCGATAAAATTAATAGTTGGTACCATTCGTAGAAATTTATATATTTTATTCGTTTCTATAAGTAAAAGTATAACTTATATATTGTTTTGTATAAATTGTAGAACGTGTGAAATAAATTTGTTAATGCATCTGAAGAGTTTTTCTGTGAAGATAACAAGCACGTAATGTATTACCTGAAAGATGTGGCTGTAAACAAACGTCGGCTCAACGCTGCTTAATAGACTTTTAAGTAATTTACGTTAGAATGATTAATATAACATTAATATATATTAGCTGAGCTGAAGTTTTATGTACTAATGTAAAAAATAATAATTTGCACGTCAAATGAATTTGTTGCGAAAACGTGTATTAAAACTCGTAAATTGTTTTGACGAAAGTAAGTATTAATTTTTCTGGAGATGTGATTACGACGTATTATAAAATTAGTTTTCATATCAATCAATATATTCCTCTTAAAACATAACCTTCGCTGTTACTACATATACAAATAAACATATCGTTACTAGTATAGAAAATGATGACATGCTGACCAAATATTTTTTATATGATTGCGAAAATTATATTACTTTGACCGTAGGATTTTATTAAAGCAATTATCCGTCAGGATGCCAGGGAAGATAAAAGTAAAAGTATTGGCGGGTCGCAATCTGCCAGTAATGGATCGTTCTGGTGATACGACCGATGCATACGTCGAATTAAAATTTGGCAATATAACGTTTAAAACAGACGTATGCAGAAAATCGCTCAATCCTCAATGGAATTCAGAATGGTACAGGTTCGAAGTTGATGATTCTGAACTGCAGGATGAGCCATTGCAGATTCGATTAATGGACCATGATACCTACTCTGCAAACGATGCAATAGGCAAAGTTTATATAAACTTAAATCCATTATTGTTACCTGGTGTTCCTCCCACAGTTAAAAATATCTGGACATTAGAGGCTGCAATGAATACCAATGCTGGCTCTCAGAGTGGTGTGTATTTGTTCTTAACAGTAGAACATTCAAACAAATTTAATAAGATTTTATTCTAGGTTCTGTTATGACTGGATGGATACCAGTGTATGATACAATGCATGGAATTCGTGGTGAAGTTAATATTATTGTTAAAGTAGAGTTATTTTCTGATTTTAATAAATTCAGACAATCTTCCTGTGGAGTACAATTTTTTTATTGTAAATACATAGAATATTTATCGAACATTAGAAATTATTTCTTTTATGTCTGGTATGTAGTATAATGTTCTTTCAGCACCAAATATACCTCACGGATATCATACTCAAAGTATACACGGTTTTGTAGAAGAATTAGTTGTTAGTGATGATCCTGAATACAAATGGATTGATAAGATAAGAACACCCAGAGCCTCAAATGAGGCAAGGCAGACATTATTTTTTAAACTGAGTGGGGAAGTTCAAAGGAAAATTGGCTTGAAAGCTCTAGACCTTGGTGGAAATGCTGTTATTGGGTAAATTACAGACATAATGCATAAATATTGATTGAAGAAGTTTCTATTAAATTATTTTGTCATAATTAGGTATTTACAAAATTTTGATCTGGAAGGTGAATCTGGCATTGTAGCTAGGGGGATAGGTACAGCCGTTACACTTGTGAAACTGCAGGATACCTTGAACTTTTCATCTGACGATATAGAAGAGTAAGTATATACATATACTGTTCACTATATCGCATTTAGCTTAATCCTTTATAGACCAGTTCTGCATTAATTGTGCCCTAATTCTTACACTCTTAAATTTTTTACCAAATATTTTTTAAGATAACAATGTTGGTAATACTAAAAATATATTAAAGTGTTCTGTGTTGTGAATTATAATGCTGATTATTTAATCTGAGAGATGAAGTTTGTCCTACTGCACATTTTTTGTACAAGTACGAATTTTTATACCGCTTATTCGTAACTAAGTGCATGTAAAAGGAGTCAAACTATTATTTTTCAATTAAAAAGTTACTAATTCTTTTAGTTTATTCTAGTAGGTAATAAAATATTAATTAAACATTTTATTAGTCAAAAATAAACATTAACATTTAGTCAACAAGTACTTGTTACTGATAATGTGTATTTATTTCATTTCCAAATATATGGTTTAAAGTTTGATGCGTTTGTGTACGAAAGAACCAAATAGGTTTTAACCATTTTCTATTCATAGTGTATCGCATACTTCAAGCGTATTCGATCTCATTCAAACTTCTATGCATTGGGTGTCCTATTTCTTTAGAATTGTTACTTTTACATAAAAAGATATAAATATATTATAATTTTTTTTATCCCTATATTCCATTTACGTATTATTTATTATTTATTTTGAGAAACGTTTCATTTTTTTGATGCGTTTGCTAGCATAAAAATATAGACTACAAAAGCTACAGTAATATTTTATAAAACTTCTAATCAGTATATAATTTTTTTAGGACACCCGGTATGTAGAAGCTAGATCGAGGTCTGATGCGCGTGCATTAAAACCAGGACGATGTGTGTGTAGAAAACGGGGCACAGCGATAGACTGGAAATAAGTAGGTACGCTACACGCGCATCCAACTTTGATCATTGATAGTAAAAAAGATTAGTGATCTTTAATTGAATGAAAGATATTGAGAATTCTTATATACGAACTAATTAGGCTTTTTTCTTTCTATCCACCTGCATGTGTCTATATAGGGCATTCTTTTCACAACACAAAGCACAAAAGGAACGTACAGGACTCGATGAGAGTATGCCGTTATATCCCGTTACTTCCACGCATATCCTTGATCCTCGTTTCCCGAGTACACAAACCACGCGTGTAAAGGATGACTTTCCACATCATTCAAAGATATCTAGAAGTCCTCGGCGAATTGTAACAAAGACTGAATGTCCTTGCCGTAAATTACGCAACGTAAGAACTATTGAGAAGTCATCAAACACAAATAATTTAAAGAAAACTGCAGTTTCATACCCAACTTTGACTGAAACCATTATTCAAGACGCGTCCATCAGAATGATGCTGGCGTTGGAAGATGAAAGAGGCGAAAGCAAAAATATATTGGACGTCCGCAAAAGTTTGAGAAGATTGTTTAGTACAGGTGATACAGAAAGTAAATCTAGTACTTCTTGGTTAAATAGTTCAGCTAGGTCTTCCATTGGAAGTATTCAATACTCAAAGAAAGGGAAAACACTTAAGGACAGTAAAGAAGGAGTTGCCTCCCTTTTAATAAAGTCTATACATAGTGTTCCTTTGGAGCATGTTAAGGAAGATCATGAATTATCAACAGCCCTTTCTTTATCTGATGATACGAAGGAACGTGAAAATATTGATGAACATGCTATTCAAAAAGAAAAAATTAAGGATGATCTTAAAGGCGAAATTTATACTGCAACTCCGAAAGAACAGATGAAGAGGGAACACGATTCTTCGTTCGAAGAAAACACATCTAGCTCTAACGGTTTTTCGAATGAATCATCAATTGATAGTACTAGTTATAATATTTTAAGCGATTCAAAATCTTCAACCGACGAAGAATTTGACGTAATCGATCAGTTTAGGAAACTTCGTAGAGCCAATACTTTCCCTTCATTGAAAAGAAAACCAACGCAAGTAATGTCACAAGGAATAGATAGCGATACGTGTCCTCTTCACGAAGAGAGTACATCCCCTCCACTTATTAAATGCCTATCTATGAATCAAATATTGACATTTAATTTCGAATTCGCTGCAAGTTCGGAAATAAGGAAAGATCATCCGCAAACAACAGCAGCAGGGTTTAATAAAAATCTGGAAAGTGGGAAAGTTTTACAAAGTCAGCAAAGTAGTGAAAATTCACAAGACTTTAATCTTCCGCTCGCGACGAGTACGCCTGTAGAAAATTCTGTAGAAGATCCGAAATCGGATTCTTCAATTATTGATGAAACGAAAAAATTAACTGCTCTTGTTACTGATTCTGAAAAATGTGACGAACTTGAACAATGTAATCAAATTTCTGTAATAGGGGAACGTACTTCGGAAGATACTTTGAATGATGTGGACAATATAAAAGATAATGAATCATCTTATGCGGATGATTTTGAAGTACCTATCTCGGCGTATTCTCTATTGCAAAGTGCAAGTAAAACTGAAAGTAAAGATAAGATAGCGATATCTGAGCGAATAGATAGAGATTTCTTTCAAAGATTTCCTTCTGTGATCGATGAGGTAGATGAAATCACTTTGAAAGACTCTTTTAAAGATAAGCAACGTACTGAAAGGCTAGAGGAGGGCGATGCATTAAAATTAACTTTATTAACACGATCACTTGCATCGTTACAACAATATCAATTCTCTACTGCAGAATCAAATGCAAAAACAGATCTGGACAATAAACTAACGCCAGAAACTATGTCAAAAACTTCATCTAGCATCGAAAGTTTATTACAGTCTTCATGCAACGAAACTTTTGATGTAATTCACAAGAATAGACAACGTCGTATGTTAGATTTAATTAGAATAATTGACACGAAAATGATGGTGCATCCGTTTCATCATAATAACAACGATGGTCACTTTAGAAGGAAAAGACGAGATAGAGCATGCAGAAATCTGAATCCTCGGAATTTACATCAGAATTTGCATAATCAGTTTCTGAAAAAACACCTCCGAAATCACAAATGGGCAAAAGTTACACGTGTGTCCTCGTTCTCTAAAGATTTTCCTTTAGGCGAATCCATGCCGACATTGCGTACACCAGACACCTCGTCCTACAATTCCTCTCTCGAGAGTATAATCATCCAAGACGCGCTATTTCGATCACATTTATGCAGAACAACTGAGTCGTTTTGTTCGAGAGATAACTTCATAACCAAAAGATCTACAGTCGATCCGAAAATGTATGAGGTTGCTGCGAAAGAATTAACTCTAGATACTCAAAGCAGCGATTCATTTAAAAATGATAGTAACACCATAGAAATGAATCAACTAAAGCCAAAAGATACTAACCATTCGACATCATTCACATCTGTAGATCATGCGGTACATGAGAGTCATAGCATTTGTAATATAAGAAAAGCATTAGATCAGGATGAATTAACTAATATTACTAACACTGCTAATATGACTTACAACTCGTGTGTGTCCCCTCCTTCCCTCAATCATAGGCAACAAGATGAGGCATCTCTAAGTCCGTCTTATCCACTTCCGGCTGTTCCTCCTATGGTTTCAAAAGTATGCCAATTACCGACGACTAAGACACAACCCACTGCCTCGTTGCATCGAAGATCCAGTGATTCTGATTTAAGCATTACTCCGAAAGGTGAGCTTTCTTAATTATACACTAATTACACATCTATTTAAGTTAAGAAAGAGAATGTAGAACGTATTCATTTTCGATCAATTTGGAATGACTCATGAATATACATAATTGGAGTTGTTCTTAATGTAGTGCTACGATTGCACTTTATTCACGAAATTCATTGATCTGCAGGTGATTTATTATCGGTCAAAATTCAAATTACAGGGTGCCTCATAAAGTGAGTTATAGCCAGCAAAGAAGAAATTCCTGAAACAAAAATAGCATAGTTCATGATGATCCTACATGGTTCTAGGTAATTTCTTTTTTAATTTATGTATGATTAAGAGTATCATTTTCTGAAAAATTATTTTCTTTATCTCCTTCTTTGCTTATTACTTACTGAATATCTACATTGCTGAACAAGGAATCACTTTATGAGACATTCTTTCTTTATGACATGTAATTACAATACATGTTTCAATAAATATTTTGTTCTTAGATTAATTTATTTCTTTGTAACAAAAATAGAAAGTGCAATGTACATTATAGGCAACTCATTTGGAACAAATGATAGATCAATGACTGGGTTACTAAAAACATCAACTGCTGTGATAAGAACCATGAATCAAGATGCATTTGAAATGTTAGAATACCCATTTATTACGATGCAACAGTACCCGCCAGGATTTATTTTGCATATCGGTAAGCATTTCATTATTTAGATATTTTAATTTATGTTTATTTACGACTTTGTCGCAAAGTTTAATCATAAAGCGTGTACTTTGAGACAGGTGGTCTTGTAAGCTCAAGATCAGTCAAACTTCTCGAAAGGATCAGCAATTTAGAAGAACCCGAGAGTCGCGATGCCTGGTGGAAAGAAGTTAGAATGGAAGTTCGATCGCATGCGAGAGCATTAGCATGTAACGTAGTGATTGGTTACAAAGAGGAAACTAGTATTTGGTAAAAATTAGAATAAAACATTTAAACACAGTTTATAATAACATTGTTTTATACCTTTTACTGTTACTATCCTTTTCCTTGTAGTGACGATGTCTGCGTATTAAATGCATATGGAACTGCAGCAGTAATTAATCTTCATAGCTCAAGTCAGGATGCAGACAATGTTTTTATTAGCAAAGCACAATCTGGATCCGGTGTTAATGCGACGGAAGTAGAACGCGAAAAAGCTCAACAGAAATCTGCACCTATAAAAGTAGAGAAAAGCGATACGGATACGTCTGTGCCAACGTTGACACAAACCGGCAAAGTAAGGCACACATCAGAGAGTAGAGATCACGAAAGAGATGTCCAGTTTCAATGTAAATGCAGCCTCTGTCATCTACCGTACAACGAAGCGAGTGTTCCGTTTCGTGTAAACGTCTCAAAATGCGGCATATGCAAACGTGCTAGAGTACCGGATGTGATGTTCACTACTATAGAGTTACCAGAAAACGTATTAATGACCGGACGAGGATGTATCATTCAAGCTACCGCGTGCAAAGCCAAGAAAGATCTCAGAGGAGAATTAAATGCCAAGGAGATATCCGATTGCTTACCATTTTTAGAATACGAATTGCACAGTTTACTCTTAAATAAGTTAAAAGTGAAAGGAATGAATTCGATATTTGGCTTGAAGCTACAGATTTCTGTTGGCGAACGATTAATCATTGGTATGGCTGTGGGTACGGCTATATTTTTAACCGCCTTACCGACACCCTCTGTTCCACAAATTGCCTCTGGAAATTCTTGGCACAAAGAGGAGCAATTAGCAGAAATTCAAAAAACTTTAGTGGAAACAGTCAAACAGAACAGAGAATTTTATCGGCTCAAATTTGTCGGGGTAGGTGTTTTACTGATCGTGCTTGAAATTGAAAATTATCAATAACTAACATATGTATTTGTTATAGGATGTTGAAAATGGACGTGCCACAACTTCTGATACCGATGAATCGGACGATGATCTCCCAGATTTAGACTTTAGCGTAGGTCCGAGAGATACTTGTGTGCTAGAAGTCGATGACATCGAAGATATGGATAGAATATCGTTACTGATGGATGATAGGCCTCCAGAGGATTTCCACGTAGTAAATACTCAAACGATTCCTGGTTTAGACGATTTGGAAATCGTGAGGAATTTGCAAATGTTTACTCAAATTTCAAGAACGAAAATTCCCGCTGGACAATTTGCATCAATGCCCTCTAAATATTTTGCCAGATTACTTCAGGTATCGTTGTATTTAGTTTTCAATCGTTAATTTAAGCGTAATAACATCATTATTAATTTAATTATAGATTAAATCATTGATATTTCGTTTCAGTCTGTATATTTCAAATTAAGAAGAATGATCCCCTGTGCACTCTGTGACATGCAATTTAAGTTGGCGCTACCCGAGCCAGATGAAATACAATTCACGGTAATTGGTATGGCTCTTGGATTAGGAGATCCTGTAAAAATAAATAAATCTAAGAGAAAGCTGATAAGTCATTCTGCAAGTAAAGACCAGGTTAAAAGACAAGGTAGGTACTGTAAGCTGTTTACGAATTCTTGTTATACTCGATACTTATTAATCAAAGTTTTAATTTATGTTTATTTACGACTTTGTCAACTTATTAATTACTTATACTTATTGATTAGTACTTATTAATCAAAATGTATTATATATTTAGATGATAGCGATATGATATTTAATCTTGACGTGGATCATACGGAAGTCTCGTCGGATAACGTATCTAGCAGTAATGTGAATTCAACTACCCTTGTTCATGCGCCATCGCTAAAATCCCGGACTCGTTCGCCATTACGATCCAAGATTTATACAACACGTAAACATAAACATGTAAGTGTTTCAATGTTAGAAGAGTTGTCTTATGAGGCATATGATTAAGACGATTTTTATAAACTGTATTATGAACTGTATTATAAACTGTAATTAAAACGTACAGGTGCCTCTAAAAGGAAGGTACGGCGTAGATATAACACCTCTGTCTTATCTACCGGGTGGCCGCATAGAAAGGTATCTAGGAAATTTAAACTTCTTCTTCATTCGCGAGAGCACATCCATCAGAGAAGTTAGTACTCTTTTTTTTACACGAATGGGTATAAGAAATAACAAATTAACGAAGATCAATAATCTTCCACCTATTACAGAATGGCGGTCTGAGTGGATTTACTCATAGTTTCGTGATGGAAGTGTTGGCAATCGTTCGCGCTCATATTACAGCCTTGGGTGGTAATGCGATGGTAGCGTTTTTTATGACTAAGTGCGTACTCCTTCACAGCCCGCATAAAAACCAAGTACGTATAATTCTTTTAATCTTTAGTAAGTTCGACCGATGGAATACAGCTAAGGGAAAATTATGTTTTAGGGTCAATGTTTGATAAATGTCGGCGGAGATGTGGTATCCGTGTCGTATTTCACAGACGAAAAACATTGTGGTGTTTCAAATTGCTGACCCCAACCTCCACATTCTGCACCTCCATAGCTACAAGCGCACTCCGAGAAGCAACGTCGGAGATTTGACTTCTCGCTGATCGACGAACTCCATTAATCGTTTTGGACAGATCGTATCTTTTATGTTACAATCCTGCGATAGGATAGGGTTTGTAAATATTCGAATCTTTAGCGTATAAGTACTATAAGTTACGAGAATTCGATTAATGGACTTAGATAAGTTTACGGAATTTCGTGAACGTAGACAAGCGGCTTTCTCTAACGAAAACGATAATTGTGTTACAAGACGCACATGTTCGATTCAGCACGGTCTTATGTAGGCCTTTTAAAGAATTCTAAATGCTGCTTCGATGATTAAATGCCTTGGAAATTGTACAGGAAGTTTGCGAACAATTCTTTTGTCCAACGAAGTAGACAATCGTTGCAGGCAGATTGTACGATTCAGGCGTCTGAATGGATTCTCATTTCTCGTTCGGTTGCAACAATAACGACAAAAAGAAAAGGCGTAGACACTTTCTAAGTTCTGACACCGATGAAAGTGCAGTGATCGATGTTAGCGTGGATAAGCGTTCGCTCTCTTTAGAAGATGATAAAAATCAACGTTGCTGGTTCGTAAAATTGAATTTGCCAGTAAACATTTGTTTATAATTTTGCAGATATTAGAATAAGAAAAGGATATACATATAAACAATCTTGATCGTTATGGGGCAGAAATTCAAGTTTTGCGACCTTTTTGTCTAAGGTTGGACAATATCTTTTCCGAAATTCAGAGCTAAAATGTACAAAATTAGATCACGAGACAGAGTACGGCTTACGAAGTACCCTGTGTATTTGGATTGTTATGCATGTGTCTCTAATCCTTTACATTTGGTCGTTGTTTGTCGATAGTCGTACCAATTTATTGTTATCGATTTAACGATTATTTTGCGAGGACTAAACGACGTGATAAATGTGCATTGTAAAGTGTGTTTGTGTTTTACTTTAACATAGTTATTGATTATTAATCCCTCTGTCACAATGTGATTAAATAAAATTGTCGTATAATTAAATGTTTAAATTTTTTAAATTACGTTTTGATATTAAAGCATCCTGTGTTTTCTTTGCTTCTTAATGAGGATCTTATGATGTTATGTAATAAATTTATTATAATTTTAAACGTTGAAATTTAATAAATGATTAAAATCGTTAAATAATACATAAAAGTGGCTGTTAAAGTTGCCTTTTAATTTTACATCGTCAACGCTAGTGACGCGAAAACGCTACTAATTGTTTTATCGAAAAAACGAAAGAATCATCATCGCGTATTATAAAGCAGAAGTAAATTAACGTTCGCCAGTGCAAGTTGTTAATGCTTTCGTTATTAGGATTTATTTGCAAGGAGATGGAAGGGAAGGAAACTCGTTGAACAGCTTTTAAATGAAATCAAAAGCTGCACTATACACGAGTAAATTGTCGGGATTTTAATCAGACAGCCATTACTTTTGCTCGCTTATCGTTACGATCAGATTTAATTATTCGATATTAAGGAAAAACAGAAATTGATATATGCAATACGAATCCAAGTAAGGATCTCGAAATGGGGTTTGCAGACATTTTTTTTTTTCTTCTTTTGTAGCTTAACGATGCGGCGAATTAAACTGTTGGATCGTTTCAAGTGCGAAGCGTCGTTTGCGTCGTGTTTAACGACGCCTTCCAAAGCGTAGGAAAACATGATCGACGTCCTGTCTCTTAACGCCACTGTCTAGTAACGGGATGCTTTCGTGAAATCCTGTAAATTATAATTTGATTACTTTTAGGATTTTCTCCTTTCTTCTTCGTAATACGAGTTCTATCTCTGCAGTTAGGACTTTGTAAATGCTTCAAAACGAAGAAATACCTGATATATGATTATCCTTGTCATCGATATAGCTTTCCATCTCCGAACCAAGTTCGTATATCCTTGAAAGAGCGGCGCAAACCTTCCGGATCCTCGGTGGAAGATCGTCCAAGAAGCCAGGATTACATTGGGTTGGTAAAGCTGCCAAGACATTGTTATAGGATATCGCCATGGTTGTCATTGAAAAGAGGATCAAGATCGTTGAGCTCATCATCCTTTAAAAAAAGACATCGTCACACGTTTTTCATATGAACGCTATTAAATATATCGACACAGATTTCGACACAGTCGTACGCGTATCTCGGCTGAAGAAAGTTTCAGGGATATTAAAAACAAAAGAAAGTGCGTGCACTTTCGCTAACGAGAGAATTAGCTGGTTGCTTACGAATACGCGACAGCCCAGAGGAAAATTAATTTTCCGATAACGAGTAAGCGGTTAACGGTTCGACGACGTGTTTTTAACGCGGCTATCAACGCCGTTAACACCGATCGTACAACGGAAGAACCGGACCAAGCTCTTCCTCCTCGAAGTTAAACTACGAAACGTCTTTATATTTTAGTCTATATTTCGGTCTTTTGCTTTTCGTCGAGTGACAATCAAATTTGTGAATAAAATTATCCTAGCAGGTAAAGGTATCGCGCGAACGTGCAAAGCCGAGGAGACACGCGCGAACGGTATAAAACATCTTACAAGGAGGTGGTTGAAAAAGGATCGCCTAACGTTCGTTTGGGATATGTATTGCGTTACACAAGACGGAATCGGAGTATCGAAGAAATAAAATACGCCGATTCCGATGTGATCTGCGAGGCGATCACAGAGTCGGGAAATCGTATTACCAGTGCTACGTGACTGGAATGTTTAGTAGTTTTCAATTTATTCGAACTAAATATAAAAGGAACACCGCGGGAGTTAAATCGACGTCGGAGGAAACGGGCAAACGAAACGCGCCTTTGTCGTAGTCGGCCGCCGAGAAGCTCAAGAATGCCGGCTGCTATGTATGTACTTACATAGCCGTGTACATGTTTTGTTGGCTGAAAGACACAGAGGGGAAAAGAAAATTGTCCGCCGAAGGAGAGTCGTACGAAAAACCCTTAGGTCGTTTTCGAAGCGTTAAGGTAGCAAGAAATTGATTAACGCGTATGCTGTACGTGTAAACGGAAGTATATATACCTACTTGAGCGATTCTTATTCTGCGTTTGATTAACGGTAATGCTCGAAGAGTATTATCACTCGGATATTAATAGCGAACAGTTGCTATCGATATCCTGAGCAATGAGTCATTAGAGGTAACTACACACGCGGTACATACTCGAGTTCTATTGTTCTGTATTTGTAAATAGATATCAATAACACCGAGCAATCTAAATGTAATTATCGCGTGATTGCAGTATATCTTATATCCATTGTGTTATTTACTCGCTCCATAGAAGTATAAGAAAAGTTTCCCTCCGGAAATATTTCACATCTTGTGAAAAGCGAGTTGACGCGACACACGACACAGTACGCGTACGTATAACGTTCTAACCGGTATTTTATCATGGTATGATTCCCCGTGCTACTGGTTTTGTTGTCGAGTAGATTCAGCAAAGAAAGGAGAGAACGGTGCGCGCGACAGAATCCTCGGAATGAGATCAGCAATTGAATTTGAACCCTTTGTAGCTTTCTGCCATTCCGTTCAACCAGCTTGAGCGCCGTGTTCTCGAAAGTTTAGCTATATCATAGCTCGACGGAATGTTACAAGATTTTCCGCGTGCAAAGCGACCTTGATACAGAGATCAATTATTTACGATCGAATAAAACGAACAGAATAGAACGAATAGTTGTGAATGTCTAGGCGTGATAAAAGCGCGAAAAGAGGGCAAAGGAATAAATTATCATTTTGCTTCGAATCTTGCAGCGTGTAATTCGGTAAGAAAGGATCAGCGCGTAAATAATTCGAACGTCTATCGATAGTCGATTAACAAAATAGAATCGGTTGGAATCGCTTTGGTGGCCTCGTGCCCTCCACCGCCCGCCGCGACCAAGAAATTATCCGCTTTTACTTTCCTTTTTCCATCTTTCAGCCTCCATCAAACCCCTATCAAACTCGTTAATCGCAACATCCAAAAGGATTAACCGTTGGCCATGAAAGGTTTGTAATACAGGAGCGATATTTTATTAACGTGTTCGAAAAGGGAATGGAAGAATTGGAGCGAAGCTTGTTTAACGATAGAAGCGTAATTCTATAACGAAAGCAATTTCTACCAACCTTTGCGAATTTCCATCCGTTCGCTCGTTTCTACGAAATTCCTAATTCCAATACCGTAGGGCTTCCGAACTTTACGACTTTCATTTGTTTTATATAAAACAGTCGACCGGTAATTGCGTTACCAAAGTCGCGCGATCTCCTTTAGGCGACTGGAATCGCTTCCGGCCAATTTAATTTCGCTAAAAGCTAATTTACCAAGAGAGAGATACCGAGGAGCATGTATGATCTCGCGGGAAGTTGGTCTTTCGCAACGTTTTGCCACGCTTCTTGCCTCTTAAGTATTCGAAAGAGCTGCGACGGAATACAAAAGCACGAGAAGATGCGCATAAACGAAGGTAGCGTAGATTTTACGCTCTCGAGTCGGAGCGAAACGCGCGACATACGTGGAAACGTCTGACCCAAGCCGAAGTTTACTACTTAACGTCATAGTTCTCCTTTCGACGTTAATAAAACGAAGCGCCGCCTGTCTCTACGATTGTCCGCCGCTTCTTGTTTCTCGGACGAGGAAACGACGAATCGATCGAGCGTATAATTCGTCTCAACTCGAAGGAGCAGTAGAAATCATCGGAAAATCCGTTAACGCGT
The DNA here is from genome assembly GCA_014737475.1 of Bombus confusus. NCBI lineage: Eukaryota > Metazoa > Arthropoda > Insecta > Hymenoptera > Apidae > Bombus > Bombus confusus. The sequence goes on from JACXIV010000052.1 coordinate 1,858,777, forward strand.
TAATGCGGATATCTACTTTACGTGGCGGCTACGACAATCAGTCATCGACAGTTTGATAATCTTCCATGGAAAAGAATAACGCCCGCAACGATCGACAAATACTTTCCGACTGTCTCTCGAATCCACCAAGATCTTTCCGGACGCCCTCGATTTCCATTCGATCGAGCGTCACACGGCGAGCACGCGATTCTCCTTCGCGTCTCGTTCTTTCTCCGACGAACCTTGAAATTCGAGCCAGTTGCGAAAACAACGGCAGTTTATCTTCTAAACACCTTGGACCGAGCAATGATTAAATTTGCAAGCGGGGGATGTTAACAAAGGTTCATTGGAATTACTTACTGGCGCTGTTTTAGCAAGACCTATGTAAATCTTGATGAACAGCTGGCAACACTTGGCGTGCTGTCCCTAGAGCTACCCTCGCGACAGATCGATCAAGAAAGCGAACAGATATCGCTCGCGGGAGATTTCAAGAGGAAATGAACGTCAGCTCTTAATCGAGTTTGTATCTGAAATATCGTCGCACTAGTTCACGGTCTTGTTCTATCGCGCGCTGCGAAGAAGGGAGAGAAGCGACGGAACGAGTGCAAGCTTAAGGAAAACATTTGGAAAGAGCATGGAGCGTGAAATTTGCTTTGAAAATTGCCATCAAAAAGATTAGTAGCGCTGTCTTTAGATAGCCTCGTGGATAGGACGAAAGATATTGACGTAAACGTTGTACGATGTGCAGGATTAAAGGTAAACGTGGATTAAACGTAATAAACTTCTGTACGCGAGACGATAAGAAACGTTTGGAATCGAAGAAAGTAGACGGAGAAAGGGAAATTCTTTGAATCGTGGAATAAAATACTCGATCGCTGATCATCCTTACGCTTATGGTACCTCGTAGACGATCAGGCAGCTCGAATAAAACTTTTGTTTCAACCTCGTCCTTCTCTCGCAATTTTTTATTATTATGTCGTGCGTGTTCTTTTTTCTTTTTTCTCTTTTTTTTTTTTTCGTAATATCTTAAAAGCGTATCTCCGCGAGATTACACGTTGTACTATAGATACGATCGATGTATGACCGAGCAAGATTTCTTCCCTTAATTTTCGTGTTATTATTAAATGTCTCGTACCGTGTGTTTTGTAATAATTTTATAGGTAACAGCTTGGCAACCAATTAACCCAATACCGGGTGTAATCCCACGCTGTCAGTCTTCGAGAATAAATGAAAAGCGTCGGTGCGGGATTAGAAAGATTTACGAAAGACTTTGGTGATACAATGTTTAATAAGGAATTACGGTGAAACCGCGTGACTCGGCAGTTTTAATCGTTGTAATCTAAAAGTTCACGCCGGATAGGTGGTCTGCGGTGAAATTGAATTTTGTGTTTCAATGGTAAATCGCATTGTAAAACGGAGGAGCACTCGCGGACAAGAATTTATAACTCGCGCACGATGGAAGTAATATAGTAAAAGCATAATATGATTTATGCATTCACCGTTGAAAGAATTCCTATGTAGATGTCGAGGAATAACTCGACGATAGTAAAAGATGCGATCGCGTGGCAACGTCGAATGAGATTTATTCGGAACGAACGGCACGCGCAATTATATCCCATTCCCTATGGAACACATTCGACTTTATAACCCGGAAAAAAAGCTTGGCACGCACGCAACAACCTGTATCTCACGAATAATCTGCATAATGGAATCGTTTGATTTTATAAATTTCAGTTTCTCTGTGTTTCGGTTTCTCTGTGTCTAGAATATTTTTACCATGATTTATATTTTTATCACGAGGCTAAATATCTTCGTAGATAATTATTCGTCGTACAGTCACTCTAAAGAAAAACAGTTCGCCTTCGAAAATATCAAATTTCCCGTATCGTTTGTCCCTTCTCCCTTGCAATACGAAATTGTGAAACGCAGGAACGTTCGTTGTACGTATATGTGTATTATTTTCTCGAATTGCGTATGATCGTAACGATAGAAGTGGAACAAAATGGATCCTACAAAATTCCATAAAATAATATGAAAGGAAAAAGGCTCGTGCGTCTATTATTTCCTTGCGAAACGAAAGAAACTTTTCGGACAACGTAATATACAGGGTGGTTGGTAACTGGCGGTACAAGCGGAAAGGGGGCGATTCTAGGCGAAAAAAGAAGTGGAAAATATAGAATAAAAATGTTTCGTTCGAGGCTTTGTCTTCGAGAAAATCGACTTTGAATTTTCGCTCGGTACGCGTGCACTTTATCACAGTATATCATTGTCTCGATCGACGTTACGTTGATAAACACTTCCAATGTGACCGAAGTTACTATAAACTTACTATCCGACTTTTTTATTCTATATTTCTTTTATTCTATATTTTTTATTCTATATTTTCGACTTCTTTTTTCGCCTAGAATCACCCCCTTTCCGCTTGTATCACCAGTTACCAACCACCCTGTATATGTATTATTTTATCGAATATTTCACGTATGATCGTAGCAATAGAAGCGGAACAAAATGAATCGTGCAAAATTCGATAAAATAATACGAAAGAAAAAAGGCTCGTGCGTCTATTATTTCCTTGTGAAACGAAAGAAACTTTTCGGACAACGTAATATGTATATAAGGTGGTCCGGCGAGGAGAAAAGTATTTCAAAATAATAGTAAATTATTCCGGTTCGGAGGGTGGGCAAAGAATGTCGCGACGGCATGCATGTATATTGGAATTTCTTTCGACCGACCAACGTTTCGCGAATGTACGTTATACTATTTGTCCGTGTCTTTGACAAGGACAGGCAACGGTGCAAACCATCCCCCGGGACAGAATGTTCCACATTGTCGACCGAAATTAATGTTTGCGTTTGGAACAAGCTCGTTTCTTCCCTCCTCGCGTAAAAATGATGTTCGTGCGTGCAGGTGTGTCATCGATCGGAATTTTTAATTTATACAACCTCCGGCGCAGAAACGAACGAGACGACGGTATCGACGTAATGGACGCGTTAAAACCACGCGAGAGATTTACCAAATTCAGCAAATAAGAGAGAGAGAGAGAGAGAGTTGCGTAAAACGTCGGATAGAACGTCTCGTGAAAAACTGAACGAAAGTCTTCAAAGGAAGATTAATAAGACGCTGCCTTGGAACTTGATTACAGGGGCTTAAGGAAAAACTGATTCGTAAGTTAATTTAAAAAATTGATTAAAAAGCTTAACGAGGTTTGCGAGGGACGCGACGAATATTCTCACGCAACAAGTAACGAGTCCCGGCAGTCGTCGAGGTCTTAACTTTCCGTTACGTTTATGAATAAAACGCAGCGTCCTTTCGAAACTCGCGTACCTGGCTCTTCGTCTTTTCCATTCGCAATTTGCGAATAATTCCCGGCTTTCGTATTTAACGTTCGTCCTTATTACGATCTAACGAAACGGGACCACGCGTGTACACCAGGTATTTGAGAGTAAGAATACAGCTAACCTGTTGCCTGTTCGCAAACGCAGAGGTGCAAGGTAACGCACGGACGTCGAAGAAACTGCGACGTGGACGATCCTTCCGGATGCTGGTCGACTCACTGGACACTCGACGAGCGGCGAATACGTGGAAAGATGTGCGACGTACGTCTGTGGTAAGATCCAAAGATACGATGATAGTGAGGAGATACGCGAGAGATCAGCCCTTAAATACGCGCCGTTTCCACGGCCATGCGCGTTTCAACGAGGAGCCAGGCGAAATCGCACGCATATTACACCCTCTCATCTCGCAGTTGACGTACATTTTCAATTTCCCCGTCGACACACCGAATAAAAATTTCATGAGAATGCTGCTGGTTACGCAACAGAGGGTGCCTTTTCTCTTATCCAACTGCCTTGCTTTCTTGCCGCTCGTTTTCTTGCTTCAACGCGCTGCCTGCAAACGAGATTTTTAACGGTCAAATAGTTGCTGCGAACGACACAACTCTCTAGACAAGAAAACTCTTATCAACTCTTGATTAGTTCTACCTGCGCTTTCGCCGGTTCCTATGGGTCTTCTTCGACGATACTCCTTCGTTGTTTGTCGAAGACCGCTCGTGGCCGGCACCGAATCTCCGTAGACGCGGGCCATTCGCAGAGCAAACGCTTACTTTATTTTTCTTCGATTGTTTTTCCTTGTCTGGTTGGTTTTCCCGATTGTTTCCGCGTTTCCCGGGTCCCTTGATAATTTATTACGTTCTCCGGCAAAACGGTTAATCGAGTTATCGGCCAAGTAATGAATTTAACGACGCGATAAAAGTCATAGAAATTACAGAGCGATAAAACGATAGGAAGCCTTAACGAGACTTTACGAGACACCGCAGAATTTTAATATCGTCCCTTCTAAATTGCCTTTTCGTTGTTCTCCACGCATCCGTCGAGAATACCGTTTTATTCGTTAAATACGAAAGAGATAACGCGTTAACGAGAGAAACGGTTTATTCCAATTTTTCGGCACGCACCCTCCGGACGCTAAATATCTTTCGTCGCGAAACTCGTATCTCGGACGCAGTCACCGAGTATATAACAATTTGTATCTCTTTCTCCATGAATTTACGCGTCATTTTTGCTTCGCCTTTTTCTATATATTCCTCGTTGTTGCTTTCCCTGCTTGCAAATATCCCGCGCGCGTATTACCATACAAAAGGGAAGAAACCGCGTTGAAAAATTAACAGTAGCAGAAGGAAGATCATAGATGTTAAAAGTAGGTTTTTAATCAACGTTTTCTAATTTCCAATCGCGTCTCCTAAAACCGAAAGCAACGTTTAAACAAATGCGTCGGGAGTTTTTTTTATGACGAAACTCGAAGCTACGTATCTGGCAGAAGCAAAGGGCGAATATCGATATCGCCAGTACTCGTACGCGTGCGATACGGTATCTTCAATCAAAGGAACAAACAAAAGATTTTCGCGAAACGCCAAATACGAACGAATTATCGATCGATCGCGCGTAATAAAATAGCCACGCGGGTAAATACGAGAGACTACGATAAGTCGCTATATAAAGTTAATAAGCGAGATCGTGCCCTATAATATCTGAAATATCCGCGACAAAATACAGATTAGGGGAATAAACGAGGAAATACGAGACGTGCGACGAAAGAAGTTGGGACAGCAGAGATGTCGATTTTCTCGGCAATCGCAATGTTTATATAGTTCTCTACATGCCAGAACGGATATTCTTCCACAATTTTCCGACGTGTTAGACGGTCAAGGTGGAGGTCGAATCAAAGAACCGGCGACCACCGAAGCAAAAAATACGAGATGAGGTCTGTCTGCTTTCGGCTTTTAGAGATCAAAGTTCACCGAGCAAGCGAATCTTCGCTAAAATATCAAAATTACAGTCGATAATCGTGTAAAACGACGACGTATCGCGATAAAAATATACCAATGCGTACAGTTCGTAAGGATAATTTACCTTAACGCCTCTTAACACTAGACCTATCGACGCTTGTTGCGTACTTATTGACAAACTTTTCTTAGAAAAAAAAAAAAAACAAACTGGAAATAGATACCAAAGAATATATTGTACGCGTGTTTTATGAAAAGTAATAGATTAGGAAGCGATCTGACAACGTTTAAATATGGCAAAATTTGTGTAGAAATTTGAAAGCGTTCAATTTGACCGCGATGGTAGGTTTAGCGTTAAATATAAGATTTTCCCGTAAAAACGTTAACTCTGCGAATCTTTTCGACGCGTTAGGACGCGCTACGAAATGACGAAACACGAAACAATTTAGTCGCTTTATTCCGAGGAAAAAAGTAGAATAACGGTTACACGTACGCGTTGTATCTGCGCGAAATGATAAATAAAAGCAACAGACGTAATATCACGTTCGTATCTTTACGTACAGGTTCCGCGTAAATGGCGATAATTCAGCCAAGTCCTTGCCGTTGAAAAAGCGAAGCCGTGTCGTAATCTCCGATTGAATCGTATTTCTTTTAGAAGTACGTCAAGGTTTATCGCCTTAATATGTAAATATTATCGTAAAATATAGAGGTAGAATGCGTTTTGGCCGACTGCAGATATATGTATACGTGCATATATATGTGGATGCAGGTATAGGCAGACGAGCGCGTGCACACACACACGCAAGCACACACCCACACGCACACAAACGCGCGCACACACGATAAAAAAATGCAAGGTTAAAAATGTAAGGTTTTTTAAAAGAATCGACTCGAGTAGAAGAACAAAGGGGACATTTTCGAGTAATAGCCGAAAATATCGACGTTATTAGATCGGAATAATAGATCGGTCGATTTGGTAAACGAGCTTCCCGTCCAAATGAAATGCAGCGACCCTAGGATCAAAATTCATTGAGGAAGTGGATTCAGAAAGTGAATAATACGAAATTCAATACAATAACGATTATCGTTAGTTTCAGCTCGTACGTCGCCGGCGTGGCAACGCCCTGTGGTTCCTCCTCGAAGTTGATCGCAATTTTCATCCAGTGTATTTATTATTTGTGTACCGTTCTAACACCCGGGGCTCTTCGGACAGTTCGAATTTACTCACGATGGTTCACCTTTGTAACAACGATCAGAGAGTTTAAGCGGAGATACCTTGAAGTTCTTTCGTCTGGGAGAGATTTTTCGCGAGATTAGGGATCGCGAGACGCGCAGAAACATCGGCTGTAGCTCGATCCGCGAACAAAACCGATAATTCGATCGACCAAGTAACAGTAAATAGAAATTTCCATGGTATCCTCGTACCTTGACCCGAAACTGAAACGTTTTCATCGGTGTTAGATGTTAGCCCATGACGATTTTCCGAGTTTTCCAAACTGTGCACGATTGATCCTATTTTACGAGTTCGTCGATTTTTTCATTCGCGATAGCCTTATTTGTAACGCGAGATAAAATAGAACGATAAAGAAAGAATGCCATTCGTTGAACGTAGGATGACAGAACTTACTTGATCGTAGCATTGCAACGGCATTGTCGTTTACGCGATTTCTCATAAAACGGATTTCGTCGCTGTATTTCGCGCACTCTCAGCGCGTTAACGTATCCTACTCCGTTGCATCGAAAACTCTGTGTCTCGACGCGTTCCGCTACTCTCATCGCTATTAACGCGTTATATCGTGTATCGATGAGCAACTAACGTTCCACGTTTCATGTCGGATACATTGTTCAAAATTTATGCGCGCGTCAATGATCTTGACGCGAAGTAATAAATTTCTTTAGCTGGAATTCGTTATAGACGTATTACACTCGAGCGAGAAACTAAGAAGAACCTTAGTCTCCACTGACCCGCAGTTCGACAGAGACCTATCGAAATCCCAGGGTGCCGTAATATAGCCGACCTCTTGCCGCTGTAATATTTGCCGAAGAAAAATCCCACGAAATCCGTGCTTGCTCATTCACTGCCTTTAGTCGAATTCTACGTGTAATCATCAGGATATCGCGCGGTCAACAGTTTTTTAACCTGATTTGTAGCGTATCGTTGAACGATCGTATAGATCGTAAGCGAGGCAATTTGCCAGGCTGGATCGTGGGCAGTGGACTGCGTCTCAAAGTGGCTACAGAAGCGTGGAACGTTTTAATTCCATAGCCATTCTCCGATGTCTCACGGTCAGATCTCGAGCGAGATGAGTTTCCAATCGTTGATCGCCAATTCGAAAGATCTACAAAACAGCGATGGATCAGGTAAACGTCTCTTTTCCTAGCGTTTCGACCGGAAACGGTGATTATTTCGTCGAAGAATATCAATTTGGCTGAACGATTTCGATTTGAAGAAATTTCGAAAACGCCGTCCGACGAATCTTCGACGAAGAAGACAGAGAAAGTGAAAACGTACGAACGCTATCGTCGTAAAACTAATTTTCTTCGCAAGCTGGCTGTTTTTTCCAATAACCGGCGCGCGTATTTACCACGCGTTTTATCCGTAATTAGATCTCTCCGTGTTGGAACATTTTCGCTTACTGGTGCGATTAACGTCGACGCGGTAGGTGTAAGAGTTTCCGCTGCGCGCTACGTCGAAATTTCATTGTTAAGGAAGTCCGCGGATAATACCCATTACTTTAATCAAATTATCCGACGCAGCTGCTATTTTCCAGATGCATTCGGAACTGCTAAACGTTGACGTATAATTAAATGCACAGAGCGGCGGATAGAGAAAGGGGGCAAGGAGGGAGCAGAGAATTTCCACACGGACGACACTGTAAACGAAATTATAATTTATTACAAAGCAGCTCGCGTGAACGAAAAATCCGATATTTTTTTTTTTATACCTAGAACGAACGAATTTTCTCGAAAACCTATTCGTCGACGCTCGGCTCGCGTCAAACGGCGGTAAGAGAAATTTGAACGTCCAAGCCGAATATTTCTTCGCTTGATAGAGAATTTTCTAATTTCCGTAATAGAGTTAAGTATTTAAGTATCTAGAGCCGAATCAGTCGCGTCGTCCAACGGTATTCGCAATACGAAAAAATCGGCGTTGCGAGATGGTCTCCTTGCGAGATGATCCGCGGATCTCCACCCGATAGAGAATCTTTGGATCGAAGGAACGAAAAACACGGAGCCGAGCCTACAACAGGCCGCGGAAAATTGTTCGTAAGCGAATCGGTGCAACGTACATGCACTACGCTTTTAGGACAGAACGGTAAAATAATAGAGAAAATATCATATAATTGTACGCTTGGAGCTGAAATAAAGCGCGAGAGGACATTTTTCACGGGAACGTAGGTACGTGTTGGTGGAAATATCGTCGTTCCAAACGAAACACTTTTCTTACCGCGCGATGGTTTCGGGCAAGAAAAGTTCCTTTCGCTGTACTTTAATGCAGAGTTCACGTACGACGTGTGCGATAAATATACGCCTTGCGAAATTCGAAATTAGCCAGCGTACGCGTGTATGTAAGTACAGCCGCCACGTATATTCACTTTGCGCTCTGCAATGGCCAAGTCGTTGGACATTGATCGTCGGGAATAGAATAAATTTTCGGGCCTTCGAATATTCGAACGTTCGACGCTCTCAAAATTAACAATAAACTGGAACAGTCTGAGAACGAGAAACGCGCGTAAAGCGGAGGGAAGTTAGGGTATCGCGCTATCGGCAAGGTGAATGTAAAATTTCGATTATCTTAAGTAGCGTAGACAACGTTAAGGCTGTTTCTACACGATACTCGTAATTCATGATACACACGGAAGTAGACACGCACACGAGTGCGAGACGTGTTAAAGGGGCGCGGGCAGCATAGGAAATTACTATGAACTTGGTACCGGCGACTTGCGATGAATTATTCATTGGCGGAGGTAAAAAACATCGGTAAGACAGCGATACCAACCCGCGACCTTTAAATATTCATGAAACGCGACCATACAACGCGGATTACAGAAGTCAACGTTATCCTTAACACGTTGCGATACGATCTCGAAATTTGCGGAAGGCGGACGTTAGCTGCTCTGGAATCGGGATCGCGATTACATTTTTGAATATATCCCTTCGGAGGAAGATGATTCCTAAGCTCGCGGATCTCAACTTCCATCCGCCTGAACAACTTTATGCCCGTCGCGCGATTGCTTCATTTTAAAACTCGTCCACCCAATTCCTGCGAGATCTGTTCCAATCCGAGAAACAAATCGCAGTTTCAATGTCCATTTGTCTCTGATATTTATCGGTCGGTCGTTAAATGTGTAACTTTTTTCTTCTTCTAAATGATCCAATGCGTTTAGCAAGTAAGATGGAGCAACTTGCGGAGAGGCTGAACCTATTTGCTGAAACGATCGACGATTCGTCGTAGGCAACCACAGTCCGTACGAGGTGGAGAGCGTTAATCGATAGGATACAAGAGCGTCGATAAGATATCAGGTTGCGCGAAAAGTGTCTTTCTTTATACAGTTACGTTGTACGTATTACATATTACATATTTATACAAACGCGAAAGCTAATCCGTCGAACGTTGCGATCTTCATCTCGATGGAACAAAATCCGTCGTGCGTGATTCGACGAGACAATATATTTCCCATTATTTCCTTAGAAAACGAGAGAAACTTTCCGGACGACCTGATATAACGTATCGATTCGCTTGTTTGTATCCATGATGCATATGCGATATTCGCATTTGTCGATAGCTCGTTCTTTCGGGATTATCGCATCGCGTTGTTTCTTATCGAAGAAAATACCTCGTAAAGGAAGATCTCCCCCCTCGAAATCGTGTAACGCTTCTCTTCGTAGATTACATCGTCAACCCCGATCGCATTCCCTGTCCGACGTACGACGAAGCTTACAAGCAATCCTTGGAGAATCCCGAACATTTTTGGGGAAAAGCGGCGCAGTGTATAGACTGGAGTAAACCTTGGGAGAAGGTGCTGGATAACTCTAAACAACCATTTACGAAATGGTAAAACCCGCTGTGTTGCCGCTGGGACTTGTCCGTCGGCTCGACTTGAGTCGTCGTTTGAATAAAACTTTGTTCGTTTGGCAGGTTCGTTGGCGGAGAATTGAATGCCTGTTACAACGCGGTGGATCGGCACGTTCTCGCTGGCGATGGGAAGAAAGTGGCGTTGATTCACGACAGTCCTCAAATATCAACGATTCGTAAAGTGACATACGACGAGCTTTTAGAAAAAACCTGCTTGTTGGCCGGAGCGCTAGCCGATATGGGCGTGGGCAAGGGCGACGCAGTGATTATCTACATGCCCTTGATCCCCGAAACTATAATAGCGATTTTGGCGACTACGCGACTCGGCGCGGTTCATTCTGTCGTATTTGGCGGTAAAACCATTTCCACGTTCCTAAAAGTAACCGCCTACCACACGATCGAGCGCCGCGCTCTCGGAATACACCGACTCGTACTACTTGCGTTCGCGCTACAAACCTCTCTGCCACAGAGTGCAACTGTTTCCTCGACGCTAAACCTACCGACGCTATTTCTGTGCTTATTGACCGCTCGCCATAGGCAGCACGGACTACAAATTTTTCTTAGAAAAATAGAAAGCGTACTAGAAATTAAATATGAATATAAATTCGTTGAATAGAAATATATCGTACGCGTGTTTTAGGAAAAGATTATAGATTGGCAAGCGATGCGATAACGTTCAAATGTGGCGAAATTTGTGTAGAAACTTGAAAGCGGTCAGTTTGACCGCTGTGCTAGGTTCAGCGTTAACATTCTCGATATCGCGAATCTCGATCGAAGGAGACTCCAGATCGTAATAGCGATTTAAAGGGCAAGTTACGTATCTTTTTAGGTTTCGCGGCGAACGAATTGGCCGTCAGGATAAATCACGCGAAGCCGAAGGTAGTGATCGCCGCCAGCTGCGGCCTGGAACCGTCCAAAATCGTCAAGTACGCTGGTTTACGTTCTCTGAAATTAGTATAGCTCTTTGGGAAAATTCGCCATCGGAGTACGTCTGTAAATGAAGCAAATTTACTCTGAACGCAGGTACACCGATATGCTAAACAGCGCAATGAAGATCATCTCGGTGAAAAGGCCGCGATGCATCGTGTTCCAAAGAAGAGACATCTGGCAGAGCGCTCTCTTGGAAGATCAGTACGACTGGGACGACGTGATGAAGAGATCGAAACCTCATCCGTGTCGGCCGGTCGAGGCAAACGCGCCCCTGTACATTCTGTATACATCGGGAACAACAGGTACGTACCATGCACTTTGATGGAGTTGGCATGAAAAGCTTCTCGACTTGCAATCGGCTGTATCCAACTTCTCGAACGAGTATTTACTCGGCGAGGAAGCAAAATCGATCGATTCTCTCTCGTACGAGTCTCTTTGTACGCGTTCTATGGAAATGTTTGGCCAGTTGGCTGGTTGTTGGGAATTGTTTTCGCGGTGTTGTCCCGTCGAAAGTCGTTAATTTCTAACTTTGAATCGTATGACGGGAATTTCATTCACCGCGGAACTTCGTACGCATAAAAGTTCATATTACGCGCAGCAAAGTCGTTAAACGGTTAAATGAGCCGGCGTCGCGTACTTTGAATTGTACGGCCGATAGGTGGGTTTCGGAGGAAACGTTGCTGCGCCTGAATGAAGCGTACGAAGGGTTTGTCGGGCAGACGCGTACAATGGAAACGATCGAATTCGTTTCACCGTGAATATTACACGAAGAAAGTCAAACTGTTTTTCGCCAAAGGTCAACCGAAAGGAATTCTGAGAGCAATCGGTGGTCACTTGGTTGCCGTCTGTTGGACGATGAAAACAGTTTACGGTATGGACAAGGATTCCGTTTGGTGGGTAGCCTCGGATATGGGATGGGTCGTTGGACATTCTTACATCTGTTACGGACCTCTGCTCTATGGTGCCACCAGCGTAATGTACGAAGGGAAACCCGATAGGACACCGGATGCGGCACAATACTTTAGGTTCAAACATTTAACGTGCATCTTATTCCATATTAAAATACAACGATATTATAAATATTAGGTCGTCCGGAAAGTTTCTTTCGTTCTCTAAGGAAATAATGGACGCGCAACATTGGTGGTTTTATATTGTTTTATCGGATTACGTACGATACATTGTTGTAAAAGACGTGTCTGTGAAAGAAAGACACTCGTCGCACAGCCTGATATAACAAGTTAGTTAATCGCAATTGCTTGTAAAGTCGTTTCAAACGAAACGTTTCGCCTATCTCAGCTAATCCGATCCAACGCCGGACAGAGTAGTCGCGACTCTATCGTTATTTTACAGGGTGATCGACCAGCACGATGTGAACGCATTGTTTTGCGTGCCCACTGCGCTGCGCGTGATAAGACGCGCCGATCCGGATCTGTTGCTGGGACGAAAATATTCTATGAAGTGGTACGTATTTTCACGAAGCGACGTATAGTCGATATAGCGTGGCTAAAGCGCGCGTCTGCTGCTGTAGTTTGAAGAGCGTATTCGTCGCTGGGGAATTTTGCGACTGCAAGACGAAAACGTGGGCAGAGAAAGCGTTCAACGTACCGATTCTGAACAATTGGTGGCAATCGGAAACGGGACACCCTATTACGGCGTTGTGTCTTGGCTACGGCCACGATCCTAGTTTACCGAAATATAGCACCGGTCTTCCGATTCCCGGTTATCACAGTAAGTGTGCGCCGAACGACTCGAGTTTCTTGAAAAGTTGCAAGGATTCTGATTGTTCCAACTTGTATATTCTAATCTCTGGGAAAAGCTCGAGTCGTTTGGCTCGATTTGAAAAAAAAAAGTTGGTCCGTTTTAACGGACGTACGAATACGAGTGTACATATAAGAATAAAATTTCTTTGTTTGCCCAGTCGACATACTACGAGAAGACAGCAGCGAGGCGGAAGCGCGTGAATTAGGTAGGATCGCCATAAAATTACCATTACCGCCCGGCTGCGTGTCCACTCTCTATGAAAACGACGACAGATTCGAGGAAATATATTTTTCCACGTATCCGGTGAGTCTTATTCTTGATACCAGCGACTTGTCGCTTTGCCCTTACGATCGGATTGCGAAACGTATACGCACGTGCGTGTTACGACAATGAAATTTGATCGTTATTTCATTGAACGATTTAACCGATCAAACACAGGGCTACTACGACACCATGGATGTTGGCTACAAAGACGAATTCGGCTACGTTTACGTGATGGCACGCGACGATGACGTTATCAACGTGGCCGGTCACAGATTGTCCACGTCCGCCCTCGAGGACGTCGTGTTGGCTCATCCAGATATCGTCGACGCGGCGGTAGTCGGCGTTCCGGATCCGACTAAAGGAGAAATACCTTTGTGTCTTTATATAATGAAAGAAGGTGAAGAACGTTTAAGCCTAGGAAAATGTACGTCCGATGCAGCGAATGTACCTCGTTGATAATACACCATGTATCTGTTTGTGTAGAAACGATGAGAAACGAAGAACAGATTAACGAGGAATTGGTGACGCGAGTAAGAAACCTGATCGGTCCCATAGCATCTTTCAAAATAGCTGCAGCCGTGAGAGCGCTACCTCGAACACGCTCGGGAAAATTGATTCGTAAATCTATCGCTAATTTGGCCCGGTCCAAGCTAGTGAAGGTAATCGATCGTTTGTATAAAGATATTAAGGACGATCGACACGATCGTTTACCGAAACGCGAATGAACGTGAGAAATTAACGAGAAGCAAACGACTTTGTCGAAGAATGAAATTCCATTTGCATACGAGAAAAGAATACATTATTTATACATTCGCTAATCGTCGATGTAAAATATTTGTTCTTTTATTCTCAGATTTCAAGTACAATGGAAGATGCATCGGTATACGTCGAAATCAAGGAAGTACTTCGGAAGCTCGGTTACGCTAAATTAGCACCGGATCCTCAATGATAAGTGTGATTAAGCTTTTACCATTTTTATTATAAATGTTTCAATAATCATATATAAAATGTAATAAACCTACGTATGGCATATAGTTGACACGCATTGAACAGCGTCTTGACAGAATCACACGTGGAAAAACTCGATTTGATAATTACTTTTGTCGATTGCAGTAAAATTTTCGAGTTCGACGTAACAGTAAATAAACTCGAAATTTCAGCAACTCGTTAGCAAATCTCTTTCGCCGTTAGGCCTTTGCTGTAATTATAATTCACTTGGACAACGAATGTAATATACTTTAAATTATAAAAGATCATACGGGACATAACAGACATCTCGTATGATAGAAAAAGAAAACTATTTCTATTAAATATATCACCTTCCTTTCGCCGTAATATGTTTCATGCTGTCGCTTCTACTTTGTATTACTGAAATTATGGTAAGTAAAAAAAAAAAAAAAAAAGAGAAATTACATCAGCATTTTTTTAATGTATCGATCGTAATAATATTAACAATTTAAAAAATATAACAACCTTAAAACGCAAACGTTGCCGAACAATTTATAGGAATAAAATTAATTGTTTGTGAAATCTGTTTTGTTAGGAAACAGATCCGATACGAGACGTGAAATAAAGGATAATAATAAACGTAAAAAGTAAAAAGAATAGGACAAGAGATATAGATACTTTAATATCTATAAAAATTAGCAGCAAAGAAAAAAAGAAGCAGTAATACATGTAAAGAAAGCACTCACAAAATATCTGCTTTGAAAATTCTCTATATTAACTTCCTTTCAGTTAAATCTCGACATTAATTTTCTTTTATCGCATATAACGCTATAAATCATCGAAACCCTTTTCTGAAGAAGCACAGTGTAAGAATATCTGGTGTTATAGACACGTAGTACATCGATACAATACACGAACCTTGGCGCCGTCAAACACCAATCGTATTAACAGAAACAGTACGTGCAAGAAAAAGCAAATCAACCATACGCATGAAACCTCTTATCGAAATTAGTAGAGCACATTTTTTTTTGCAAATTTCTTTTTAATCACAATGTAATAAGAAACTGTGTAATAGTATTAATAATAATAATAATAATAATATTAATTTTATAATTATAAATTGTCGTGTAACACTATCTGGCTGATTTAATAAATTTCTGTATTCTTTTATTTTTATAATCCTTCGCTTCTTATCGCCAATTTAATAATTATTATTCAATAATCATTATAATAATATTAATATTTTCCTTAGCTTTTATCTTGTAATTGGTATTCTCTTCTTTTACGTTCATTAATGTCTCTCACCTCAGAAGAATAAAAATATCGTGTTTTACAATATTAAGGAGACACTGTTTGTCATTTGATCATTAATTTATTTGTAATGAACTCAATGTGAGTGCTGTCGTTCAGCTTACCTAATTAGAAGGAACACGCGCTCTTGAGTTTTTTTAGTGGTTTTGTCTCCTTATCTATATAATCAAATCTATTTGCTTTCTTTTTTATTTCAGGTTATAAATACCCTCCCTCCCCCCCGTAACCCCAAACCCCGACCCAACTGTCTGTGCATACGATGTATGTGCTTTTCTTTGATGTAGAACTTTTTTTGCTTCTTGTGTAAGATGAGTGTATGTTACATTACAACAGTAGTTCGCGAGTAATCACGCTAGTTCCGTTTTTTTCTCGTGCGTACTGTATTCGGCTTGCGTCTCTTGTGTATTCTTCGTTATCAAAGTTGATTATTATCCCAATCTGTGGTAACAGTTGAGCAACTTTACTCCACCACCTTCAGCACCTTGCCAATTGCAATAGTCTTATCTAAGAGTTACAAGAAAAAACCAGTTAGAACTTGATCGTTGATAAGTGAGAAATCGTAATCCGCTTGAAATGGAAACTTTTCAGATTTAAATAAATACACGCGCACACACGCGCACACACGCACACACATTCGTGCAAAACCCGTTACACTTACTTTCATCCCTAAGGGTGAAACGTCCCATCTGTGGAAATAGTTTAAATCTTTCAAGGCAAATGACACCTGCGCATTCGATTCTCATTATTGCCACTTGATCCTGTTTGACGAACCTCGGCCTGGTTTTACTTTTATCCCCAGTCTTTTTGTCGACCAAACAGATCAATGCCTTCACTCTAACTTCTTCCGCGGCACAATGAATGTGCATCACAGCACTATAGCCAGCGCAGATAATGCTCTTATGCTCCAAAATTACAACTTGAGCATCGAACACTTTTCCCGTTTTTATCGGATTGTTGCTGTCGCACAGAACAAATCCAGGACTTACGTCTTCTTCTTCGATGCCTTTTAATTTGATCTTCACATTCTCGCCAGGTCCAACCGATGTCACTTCTTCATCATCTGACCACAATTGATCTACCGTTACTGCCGTCTAATAAAACGTGATAAAGTATAAAATATATTAGTATAAGTATTCGATTCGACATTGAAATATATATTTTGTTAAAATAGAACAAGTGTACCCTATTCGGCATAACAAGTAGCGATTGTCCTTTTTTCGCCTCTCCAGCCTCGACCTTTCCCATTACCACTGTTCCCATATCTTTATATTTATCAACGATTGGCATGATAAAAGGTCCGTTGTTTTTACGATTAAGCGAAGGCAGAGAATCGATGAAAGATATGAATGGTGGACCGGTGTACCATGTACAAAGATGTTCTGGTATCGGATCTTTCAGACCGTAACCAAGTTGCCCTGAGACTGGCATGAATGTAAGATCTTTAGCAGGATTAAATCCCAATTTACGGAGGTATGGTAGTATTTTATCCCTAAATAATATAAATAAATTAATTTCCTATTCTAAACAAAACTATCGTATCTTAAGTTCACGATATATCATACAACATACCTGCACTCGTTGTATCTTCTTTCATCCCACTCTACAGTTGGGTCATCCATTTTATTCACTAGCACAACCAGATGTTTAACACCAGCAGTTTTAGCCAGCATCGCATGTTCCCTTGTTTGACCGCCTCTATCGAAACCAGTTTCGAATTCTCCTTTCCGCGCAGAAATAACTAACACCGCGAGATCAGCTTGCGCAGCTCCGCCAATCATATTAGGTACAAAACTCTTATGACCAGGTGCATCTAAAATTGTGAAATGCTTTCGTTCAGTTTCAAAATACGCTCTACCGACTTCCACCGTTTTCCCTTTCTCTCGTTCTTCTTGGTTCGTATCTAGAGCCCAACTCAGATACCACGTTTCTCTACTTCTTTCTTTTGCTTCTCTTTCGTACTTTTCTAATGTTCTTTTATCAACCATTCCTGTCAATGCCATAATCTGGCCTCCAATTGTTGATTTTCCTGCATCTATAATACAAATCAAAATGAAATCGATGCTGATTGAAATATATTCTTACGTATTGTTTACTTAACATGCTAATAGAATTCTTACATACCAACGTGTCCTATAAAAACAACATTAACATGTTCCTTTTTACTCTTAGTATCTTCTGTTACTTTAACAGGCTTTTTCTTAGGGATTTTAACAACCATTTCTTCATCCTCTTCATTTTCAGCCTAAAAACGGAAAAACAAAAAATTCTAAGTAATTGTAGGTAAATTGTTAAATATCTGATCGTCTGATCGTAGGAGTTTTTTAAACGATAAACCAGTCTAAGTCTGAGAAAGATCCTATTATATACGTAAAAGCTTTGGCGTACTTCTTCATTTTCAGGAGTTAAAAGAGGATCACCATCTACCGCTGCTTCTTCCCATGAATCAGCTGGTTGATGTTCTGGGCTAGTATTCATTTGATCATTAACATTCGGAGGTGGAGCCCCTCCTCCAGCAGGTGGTTCCTCCACACGATTACCCACTGGATCTGGTAGAACCACTGGCGTAGTATTACCTAATAAACATTCACAAACATGAAATAAAAAGAAAATTTTCCTACCAAAGCAAAAATAAAAAAATGCTCATTAACAATTTATAAACCAAAAGAATGTCAAAAGAACTTTCTAAGGTTTATTATTTCCCCAAATTTCCATGTCATCTTGTATAATCGTCTCATTTCCATAAATGTTTCCGAGTCATTTCCTTTGCTAATATCTATCTATCTATCAGTTGTGAAAATAATAGATTCATTGGAAATAATACATTCTTATAATGTAAAGCTATGTAAAACATTTTAAAACATTACCATATTGTATTGAAAATATTATTTTAATATTCATATATCGTATTTAACGATAATCGAA
The DNA here is from genome assembly GCA_014737475.1 of Bombus confusus. NCBI lineage: Eukaryota > Metazoa > Arthropoda > Insecta > Hymenoptera > Apidae > Bombus > Bombus confusus. The sequence goes on from JACXIV010000052.1 coordinate 1,877,250, forward strand.
TGACACATCTTCTCTTCTCAAAACAATACAAATATACCAATAAATTTAATATTTCTTTTTACTTCACATAATACGTTTTCTTATCGATCTGACACATTTTTATTCAAGGAATATTAGAATTTGTATATAAATATTTTGATCTGTATTAAGGCTATTACATAAACAAAGTTATTATAGTATACATATCTAATTCCTAACTTCATGCTCTTAATTGTTGTACGAATAAATGCTTTGAATTTAGCATCAGTTTAATTACTGCACAATATTGGGTTAATATTAAATATATGTATTGTGTGTAACTTGTCTCTTCACAAAAAGCAATTTAGCAATGTCAACTTACAATGGGAAGACAGACATTAAACTAACCCCAGAAATGAACTATCATCTTGCATTGACAAATATATGAAAGCTAGAAATCAGTATACGAGTAAAGTAATGGGGGTTAGTTGCAACAGTTACATTACAAATGACTTACAATAACAAGAACCTTACATGCTTTCCCTTCGTATTAATAGCCTGTACATTTGTTTGGAAAGACATAATTGATGGTTAGTCGAATTTTATTTCAAGACTAACCATGATGTATTTCAGGAGGTATAGAAGTGGTTACAGAATTCATCATGACAGCAACATTGCAGGAACTGTCGGCCGTATTACTGTTCTGCGGTGAAGAATTAATGCAGAAAGAAGGCACGAATTCCGCAGCATTTACATTCAGAGTGGAAAATTTGCTTTCGATGGACTTATCCTGCGGTGGACTGATGTCTCCGTTATCCGCCTGCTGTTCCCATGAATCTGGTGCTACACTGTTCGCCATATTTATTAAGAGTTCAATAGTTGAACCGATCTCGTAGATTAATCGAACACGGAAATCACGCTACGCTACGTGCAGGATTTCGATTAAACCGCGATTACAATTGGGACGGGGTTTAAAAAAATAATTATTTATGATATCCGCGCAACACCGTACACGCGTATCGGTACCCCGCGTGCGACCCCCGTGGTCTGTTTCGTTGTTCTACTTCGCCGGAACTGCAAACATCAAAACACCAACTTTCAACTCGAGAACGTTCTGTCGTTTTACCGCATTTAACCGGATTACCGTCGTTACAAAATCGAAAAGATAACAAGTACCACGAACTTACAACCAGTACAACAAATGACGTTCTAATATTTAAGCCCGCGATTTTGCCAAAATATCTCTAGTCGCACGATAATGTTGGTACCACCAAATTCCATTTCTTAGATGTTACACGACCGGGTGAACTTAGTTTACTACCCAGCATTAGCAGGATTACCAATAGAATTAGGAGCGAAATTTAAACTCGTTTTATGTACGGTCGTGTTCGGTTAGCGCGCGAACATCACTACAATACCAGGTAATATAGTCATATCAATTCGGTTTTAATGTATTTGCATTTGCGTGTTGCGCTATCACGTAAACTTGTGTCTAATATGCTTGTATGAATTTAACTTCAATAATTGTACTTTCAGACGCCTTGTATAAATTAGAAACGAAATTTAAACTGGTCGATTGTACTATACAGTACGAACGGAGAACGATATATTGTCCTAATATTCACTGAAAACAGTCGGACAAGAAAAGGCAGTTCAGGAAACAAAAAGGCATTTTGTTAGTTAATTTTAGATTATTTGTTACGGACGGTGACGAACTAACAATTCGAATTTCTCGATACATTACCTTCGGCAACTCATGTAAACTCGCCGGGAGACGCTTTCGCGTTGAATCGCGCCAACGCGAGATGCAAAGTGATTAGCGAGACTACGATGTTAATTAGTAGTAAGTTACGCGATAACGTTTGAACGCAGACACGGTATAAGAGGTGGACAGCGACGTTCAGTAAGATACTAAATCACACACTATGAATATTGAAAGCAAACTGAATATTAAAACTACACACTAAATGTTAAAAACACACACTGAATATTAAAATCACACTAAAAAGTCCGGTTAGGTATTTATACTGATCAGGGGTGATCGTTGGTCGCCGCACCACCTGTCATTTGTGAGTAGAAATCCCGGAGAAAATGGGAAAACCCAACTTTCCCATTTTTTATGGGTTTATTACCGTGCCTGCTTTTTATCGCGGTCTGACTAGTTACGGTTGTACCGCGAGTGGCCGTCCCGTAAAAAGTAACGAGACGTAACAAATTGTACTCCCTTTTTTCGGTGTTATTTCCTTCTCAATTATTTCGCATCAACCTGTGAATCTTTTTTTCCTCCTGGACGAATAAGGCGGCCTCCTAAGACGCTTCAACCTTCCCCTACCCGCGAAGACGAGACTTCAACGGCCGATGTAGAACTTTAACTTAACCATTTGAATCAGCTTGGATGGCCAAGGAAGAAAGGAAGAAAGATTCTCGGAATCAATACTTCTCTACATAATTGTAAAAGTCTTGAAAAGGTTTCTTAATTTGTAATTGAGTTTTTAAAAATACATTATTCTTGTTAATTTGTAAATAACTCGATAATCTTTAATTCTAATCTAATCTTAAACAAAGAGTCTTAAATTTAACAAAGCGGTTCAGCGCTCCACGGGTATTCCAACCAACTCTAAAGTTCCTAGATCTCATAAAACATGTATGTACAAAACTAAACGCAAAATATACATATGGACATATATGTGATATACCGAATTAATATTTTGTTACTCCAATCAGGCTTGCATTCCTTCCTTGGAATTTCTTCTCAGCTCCCATACGTTGGCAGCACTGCTAAACACAATTAACTAAACATTATTCAATTTTGTGAGTATAAAACACAACATAACCTCTAATGTTTGATAGTAACATTATCGTTTTGCTTTATTTCTATATGCTGTTTAAAGTATAAGCTTGATATAATAACGATCATTAAAAACTTGTTCAATATAGGTTTTTATCAAATTTGTACAGACAGAATATTAATAAACGTTAGCAAAATGTCGGAAGACGAAGTAGAAAGCTTTGAAATCACGGATTACGACCTTGAAAATGAATTCAATATTAATCGTCCTAGGCGTAAATTATCAAAAAAACAACAAATGCTTGGTAAATTCTTTACTTTAATAATTCAGAATAATAATAAACTCATATTTTCTTCATATTTCATATTTCGTACTTTTTGAAGTGCGAATGTCAAAAGCTAAGCAAGACTTCATTATTTCAGGTATTTGGGCAGATGATAGCGAAGATGAATTGTCTGCTAGACCATCGTTTAAAACATTTGATAAAGGACCAAAGAATTATACTACTCCTGTAAATTTCGTAGCAGGAGGTATTCAACAAGCTGGAAAGCCTAAAGAAGAGGCAGAAGACAAAGATGACAATGAAAGCGACAATGAGAGTACAAGTAAATCACAAAAAGAATTTCCAAATAGTTCGAGGTAAATTTCAGATAGTAAGCCTTATTTATTTCATTTTATAATATTGGTACAAGTATTCTAATTGGTAAACTTTCTTTCTGCCAATAGTTCTGAAGATGAGAAGCCGAGTTCTATGCATCAACGTACGTCGTTTTCGTTAAATACAGATGGGGATATTGCAGGTTTACGTAAAAAGAAGCATAAAGTAAATCCCTTATTGATGCAAAGTGGAATGGGGAGTTGGGAAGTGTATACAAAAGGTATTGGTGCCAAGTTGTTGCTACAGGTATATATAAAACAATAATTATTTTGTTGATACTCCCGTACAGATATATGGATAGATATATTATTCTGTTTATTATTTAGATGGGTTTTGAACCTGGGAAAGGTTTGGGTAAACAGTTACAAGGGATAAGCGCGCCAGTTGAAGCACATCTGAGGAAAGGCAGAGGTGCAATTGGTGCTTATGGACCAGAGAAAGGTCCTAAAGTTGCAGAAAAGAAAAAAGACGAAGAAATAGAAGAAGGAAAGGACCCCAAAGCTAAGTTATCACAGTGGAGAAAAGGAGATGGAAATACTGCTAAGAAAAAAGTAAATTATATATATCGAAGTGTTGATCAAGTTTTAGAAGATGGGAAATTGAAACCTAACAAAAAAGTAAGAATATCCAACGAGATGAGTAGGGTTAAAGTTATAGATATGACTGGACCGGAACAAAGAATTCTCAGTGGATATCATGCTATAGCTGGAGGTCAACAGCGACCCGACGAAAACGTCGTAGTTACCGATAAAAAGTCCAAAGTTAATTTTTCATTACCAGAACTTCAGCATAATTTAAATATACTTGTGGATATGTGTGAGCAAGATATTATACAAAACGATAGAAGGAAACGGCATCTAAGCGATAGAGTAGTTGCGCTAGAAGCAGAGAAGAGAAATTTGTCTAAAGTTATAGATCAACACAGTCAATTAATAGATACGTTAGAAAACGTTCTTGCAATCGTAGATAGATTGATGGATGAAACAAATCAATTAACGTTACAAGAAACTGCGGAAGCTTTCAAAGATTTACAAGATAAGTATTACGAGGAGTATAAAATGTACGAACTCGGTGAATTAGCTAGCAGTTTCGTTGGTCCAAAAATAAAAGATTGCTTAATTAGTTGGAATCCATTGATGCAACCAAAACAATGTATCAAATTATTCGATCAATGGAAAAGTATCTTAGAGAGTGGTACCACCACCACTCTTCAAACAAGAACTATGCACCCGTATGATCATCTTGTTTGGAATTCATGGATGCCATCAATCAGAGGTGCTATACAGTAAGTAGTTTGTTTTACAGAAAGTTCAATTGTTAATATACTTTAGTAGTACTATGTATATGTAAATTTACCATACTCTTTATGATATTTTTTTTTTGTAGACAGTGGACATGTAGGCAGCCAGAACCAATAATTGAATTAATAGAATATTGGATGCCATTGCTTCCAAATTGGATATTAGAAAATATTTTAGATATGCTAGTTCTTCCAAAACTTACCTTGGAAGTAGAAGAATGGAATCCCCTTACTGATACAGTGCCTATTCACACATGGATTCATCCTTGGTTACCACTTTTACGTACGTATACGTACAAAAATTGACCATTAGTTATACGAAAGCACAAAGAAACTATTTCAGTAATGTTATATTATTATTATAGAAAATCGTTTAGATACTTTGATATATCCAATAATACGACGTAAATTAGGATCCGCGTTGGGTGGCTGGCACCCGTCCGACAGGTCTGCCAGATTAATGTTACAACCATGGTCTAATGTTTTTGCAAAAGGAGATATGGAAGCCTTCCTAGTGAAAAATATTATCCCAAAATTGCAAATAGCACTTTCGGAATTTGTTATAAATCCCCATCAGCAACATTTAGATCAATGGAATTGGGTATACGAATGGAAGGACTTACTTCCATCTCATATAATGGCAGGCCTATTGGATAAATTCTTTTTCCCTAAATGGTTACAAGTTTTGGCCTTATGGCTAAATCATTCTCCTAACTATGATCAAGTTACAAATTGGTATATAGGATGGAAAAGTATGTTGAGTGAAAAAATATTGGCCGAACCGTTGGTGAAAGGTGCGTGTTCAGATTAAAAAATATTCTCTGAATTTCCTCTAACAAATAGTCATCGATTTATACTCATACACTTATCGACTTACAGAACATTTCAAAAAAGCATTAGAAATAATGAATAGAGCAGTTTCCGTGCCACAGAGTCATCAACCGGGTGCGATGGAACAAGTTTCCTATTTAACAAGCTTAGAAAGGAATCAACCTACTATGTCACAAATGCCTTCAACAGCTCAACCAAGAATGGAGGTACGATTTAGTTTTACCTACTTATAATAAAATGATAAACTATATTACCGATATTATGTTACGATAACTTCGATTATAATATTATATTCTTTCCTTTGCAGAGACTTGCCGAAGCAGTTAGGACAGCATCACAAATACCTCATGGTTTCAAAGACCTTGTTCAAAAGAAGTGTGAGGAAAAAGGTATATTGTTTATGCCAATACCGAATCGGTATAGGGAAGCAAAACAAGTTTATAAAGTTGGTAATGTCCAAGCTTATATAGATGGAAATGTTTTATTTGTTTGTCACAATGGAATAAATTGGATGCCAACACACCTAAATGCTTTGCTAGATATGTCCGAACTTTAGGAATAATTGTAATCTTAATATAGGAAACAATTCACATTCAACAGATGTGTATAATTATTTATCTTGTATATACGTTGTAAAATTTCTTTCAAGATACAATGCCTAAAGGATTATTGATCAAGTACATCATAACGAATAAAATCGACTGTCACTTTTTTTATACTTAAATTTATTCTAATTCTTTACAAACCCTTTCTTATCTATCGTTATTTGTATCTGATCTACTTTTATTTTTTACATAAGAAAATTGGATTTCTTGGAAAGTTTGAAATTACATTGATGTCGTTACACGTTCAAGTACGAAATCAACGTAGTATAAAAATCAAGCAATCAACATAGTATAATAATAGCAGATATTCAAATGCTTAAAGAAGAAATTATATTTAAACTTCTCCTTGGAATGATAAGACTCTTCTTACAGCCAACAAACACGAACCTCTCTGCTCTCTGTCCTTGTATAGCTTTACTTAGTCAATGGCCTTACGCATTACGGCTACAAGACGTTGTACCGTGCGAGCAGAGAACATCTCTTTTCTTCGATGGTACTCCCGGCATTCACGTTTCACGAATGCAGTCCCGCGTTCGCGAATGTTTGTCTTATTGACCACTTCTGTTCGAAGCGGTCGAAGTCGAACGCGTGTAGGCGCCCCTGGTTATCCTACTACTGAGACGCAGCTATAAAACTCCTCAATATGGAAAGTTGCACGTGATCCTGCAGAGTCGTACGTATGTACCTACAGAGTCGCCAATAGGCACCGTGTATCAACCACTACGATGTGTGCCGTCTTGTGTATCAACCATGGGCGCCACCATGCGCGAGGTACATGGATTTCCAGACTTATTGTTGGCTGCCCCATAGGCCATAAGGTCACTACGTGATCGACGTTACTACATATGTATGTACTCGCATGTGATGATCCTTTCAATAAGTATAAACAGATTTTATAAAATTACATACGTGTTACAGACGTATGCACCCTAGTATAAATATCAAGAATTGTATATTCTATATAATAATTTGCATATGATAAATAAATAATATATTATTCTGCAAGACTTAATTCTCGACTATCTCGTATCAAAAGGAAATAAAAAGAAATGAATTGTTCAAAGTCATCTTGATTTTCTCAAATTTTTATAGGTTTTATTATACGTTTCAGATATCTTTGGGCGCATCCGAAACAGAAAGTAGACGATTTTGAGTTCGTAGTTCCTTTTCACAACCCTGAGAGGAAGTAAATGTATATCGTAAAGTATTAACAAATAAAGTAAGAAAATACTTAAACAGCACAGTGATGTTGCATCCTTGAACAATCGATCAATTTCGATCGGATTATTATAATTTCTGAAATAATCTCGACTCTTCCCTTTCCGATCATTGTAAATACATTTTCACATTTTCGGATAGCAATTACGACAAGTGCATTCGCAGGTGCGACAAACTGAATATGTAATACGTAGTCGGAACCATAAGTGAAATCAAAGCTATTTTTGTATTCCCCCAATGAACCATGAGTTGGACTCTAGGTGACGCCTATGGCACCACTACCAACAAGTTTGCGTCTCATACTCATACACGTAGAAGACTGGTCCTGTAAGAGGATGGACATCTCTCGCCTACACGCCTAGCAGATCCGTGCTCTCGGGTGTCGAGAAAATTTGCATTGGACCGGAGTGTGTCTGCCTAGTAACTGGCTGCCTTTGCTGCAACGGACTCGTACGGCCGGATTCGTGAAACGGTCCCTGCACTCTCTTTCTCTCGTTCTTTCATTGTATGCGTGTCCATGATACGTGCATACGTGCACGCGAGCACTTGTCGAACTGTCTGCCAGATCTTAACGTCTATCGCACGAGAGACAGTCGAGGTGAAGTTGTCGCCTCGCGAAGGGAAATATTGGGCCGACGATCGTTCTCGTTCGAAAAATAAAATAGCACGTACAGAAAAAGAATGAATCGCGTGTGCATCGTCGGACATTCTTCGAAGCGCTTGTAATACTTTTGAAGTCGCAGGTATTGTTGTCATGCCATCTTCGAGGGACGTGTCGAAGGGTTCAACTTTTTACACTTTTACCTGACATTGTATCATAAATTCCAAATATCGCGACCTGATGTATGATTCTAGGTTATTTCAAAAATTTCAAGTCTCTGTTATATTTGCTGGGAAATAAGTTCGAATCTAAGTCAAAAGCCAACTTAAAGTATATTATCGAACCGGGGTATCCGATAGGTTATGAGTAATATGTATTGCATTCTCTTAAGATTAATGCGGATTCAATTTGAAGGAAGCGAGGTTACTTGAGCGAGGCAACCACTTAATGGCAGCACCATTCAAGTTGCGCCATCGTATCGCGGTGAATGAAGTCTCCTTGATAACAGGTGAAAGAGTAAGCCAGCATCACGACTCGCCGCGTTTTCAGCCGTGATGCTTTTACGCTCTTCGAGGATCAAAGTTTCCTGGAGCAGAGAGTAATTGCGTTTCACTTACGATTTATGCGTAAGTGATTTCACTCGCATCATCCTTTACCGGGAAATTTCTATATGCGTATACAAAGTTTGTTCTCTTTTCGTTGTTTACAACGAAACTTCGTCTATCTAATATGTCCAATGATATACGGCACATTCCGTGATTTTTATAGAAACGACAAGAAATTGAATAAAACATGACACGTTCGACAACTGCGAGTACAGTTTGGTAGTAAACTTATTTTCTTTTTTCCCTGCTTGAAACAATCCGATTTGCAACTCTAACGAGCTCGTAAGATAATTCTAAGCTGATTTAAGCATTCCACTCATTTTCTATTCCTAATCGTGTAATCATGTAACAATTACTAACGGTTGCGTTACGATCTATCGTAAGATTAGTTGATAATTACATTCTGTCGCGATAAATTTGCAATTTTAGATATAAATTAATCTACGGAAACAATCGTGTGCTCGTAGATATTTACTAATGGGTATGTACACACTATGTACATCGAGCAGAACCGGTCTAGATGCGAGGGAATTTTGAACGTAACCTACGATAGATCGATTATTTAGGTATTAATGTCGTGGCAAATGCGTGCAACGTTTAAATAGTTCCTAGAGAGGTCGACGGCCTGGAATAAATGGTATGTACGTATATACATTCGTAGACATATGTATGTTTTCAGCAAAACGTGATCGCGCCCAAACATTCCAATCCCACGCAAATCGCTATCCCTAAGTCCCTCCACGAAATACCAAGTACATATTCATAGAGACAGCAAAACGTCAGAACAATTTAGCGATCCTTTGGTTGGATTGGCTGTAATACTGTTCCTAAATAGGTAGAAAGTTATTTCCCATACCGAAACTCTGCGATATCGATCGCTCATACGAAATCCTTGACAAGAGATAATTCGAAACATCTTCGGATCCAAAAAATGCTGCGATATGTAGGATATTAATCGTAGATGGCTCAATATTCGATCGCAATCCGAATCTTGAAGATAAATCAATCTCAATTAGGCTATATTATAGAAACACTATCTTCTCTGTTGTCAAACGTTGGTTAACGAGGTTATGAATAACCATGGGACAAAGCATCGATATAGTTACATTTTCATCGAAACGAAGTACCACCATAGCAGAGAATAATAATATAGGTAACGGTAATATAATAACGATGGTGGTTACGCGTCTAGTTCGTCACCGACAGAATTACAAGCTCGAAATTCGCGTGTCGTCCATTTTCTAAACTGACCGATTAGTCTTATATAATGTATGGATAAATTCGGTGGATGATTTACACGACTAACTATTTCAAGGAACTAAACAGACGCGTGACTTATCGTCACGTCGATCGTGGGTGTTGCGACGAGATTCGAGAACAGAGAGATTTATAAGATCTATACATTCTCGAATTGCCAAAAAGAACATATAGTACCATAGTGGTACGAATAGTGTAATAAATCTATCGTACATAATGATTTCCAAGGTATTCTTCGAATAAATTGAAAGCCGTTCCTAACCTATACAGAGCTACTTCATTTTGCAATTCTATTTACTTTTATTAGAAAATTCGTACGATTCTCGTTCATATTACGTTTCCTCGCTGCAACTGCTATGTCATAAATCATGAAAATTTGAAATCGTATAAAACAAGAGAGGAAAATTGCATCGCTACATGATATTGCTAAATAGGTTAGCAATGGAAATAGCGAACACACACATATACGAGATATTGCAAGAAGTTTAATGCGAACAACGCATAATGCATATCTGTATAAGATATGCTCGACAGGCTTCCTTTAGCCTCGATCGTCATTTTGTTCTTCTTTCTGCATTATCTGAAAGGCCTCCCAGGTCGTGGCTCCTACTATGTACATATAATGTACTGAACCAGTATTACAGTGTTCCACGAACGTGCCTCTATGCGTTGCATTGCGTTGCGTTGCTTTGTGTGCGTGCAAGTGTCATTTATGTACACCGTAGATGTGACTATTCGACGTGAAACGATAGCGAACCATGGGATTGTTTTAGAAACAAACGGCATTTTGCTTTCCGCTTTGCATATCGTTATCTCCTATTGCAGCTTATGCTTGAAACACAATTTCTTCTTTCATCTATTTTTGAAGAAGAAGCGAAGCGTAATATAATAAAAAAGATTAAAAAAAAAAGAATTAAGCAGATCCATATTTTTACGAATCCAAATTAAAAAAAATGGGCTCTGATCGTCTGTAATTATAGAAAATTTACACATCGTTTATACGAACAAGTTAACGTTCAGCTTTAAATATACGAACTCATAGCTGACTTTTTATCGCGTAACATAGTGAATTGTTCGTTTGTGTTCAGAATAATTTGCATACATCTCGGATACAGAAGGAGCAAATGTCAACCCCTATTATTGGAATTACCGTAACGAGAGCACGTGGAGGGAGTAGTTATCGAACTTATATCGATCTATTATCGATACTGTTTTATCTCTCGACGTACCTATAGCGTAAACGAAGTTCTAGAGTATCGCACATGAAAATTGGAAGGGAACACGAGTTAACAAAAATACCGTTACGGATAACGTAATGATGCGTAATACTCAGCTAAGATTACCTAGCAGCGTAATCAAAGAGAATGGAATTTTTCAAGCTGTTATGCTTGAATATTCGCACATGAGTACTTACTTTGACTACGTTAGACGGTTATAAGGATGAAGTTTCGTGAATTCGGTCACCAGCGAGTTTGTCCGGTCAAAATGTTGTGGATAATTCGGAGCTTTTTTGCGGATGAATGAGTCAGAGGGGGAACGTTGGCACGCCACGGGTGAACGAACACCGAGAGAGCACCCGGTGTATCGAACCAAGCAACAGGTGTGACTCGTGTATCTCCGCTGGGTACATTACGTGAATAATCCTGCTGGTCGTTACGTTGGCAGGTGTACGTAACCGCGTTCCGTCTAGAATCGCGTATGTCTCCACGGGGAATGACGCGAACGATCGCTTTCTGCGATATTATTTCATTGCACGAACTATGTGTCAGATCAGCATGCGCGAACTGCATCAACGTTTTTATAGATTCTACCGCTAGATATCGTATCGTTCGCGCACGAAAAACTCGATTACATCGACTCGCGAGGTATCGACCGCCTCGGCTAACCGTTCAATCCGTAACAACTTCGAATAAGTTCGATTAATCTTCGAGGCTTGCCTCCGTCCGGTAAAAATTGGGGGTGTGGTTCTGAATTACGATTCCATGAAATTTTGGTAGAGAAGAACCGATGCTAAAGATTTCTCTCCAACGACAAGATATGGGAACTAATTAAAATTCCGAACAATAAGTTCGGGATCGCTGCTGATTCGTAGCACGCACCTGTGAAGCAAGGCGAAACGCGCAGCAAGAACAGAAGCAAAAAGACGGGGTGATGTCCGATCGAACGATTTTCTCTGGCCCTTTAATCAAGAAGGAGGAACCCGCAACGACGTAGCGCGTAATGAGTAATGACATCTGGTCGGTACAGGGCGGGGCTAACAGGTCCCACGCGGTCTCCATGGTTATGCGTACACGTTTCTACGCGTACACTAACACTATCGTCCGGTTTCTGCTCGTTCAAACACTTACGAACTCGGTTTAAACGACCTCCATCCGTGCGACTGCTTCTCTTCTCGTGTATACGCTGTTCGTATCGTATCCGTGTGTAAAGCTTCGTGCAGATTTATGAGATTAAAGTTATTTATGCGATGGCCGAGTACGAAGCGGAGCCCCTGTTTTGTTAGAAAAAGTTGGTTAATTTAAATATTTCACCGGCATAGCGATTTAAAGCTTCGAATAGAAGAGTTCGATTAAAATTTTCCCTGGCTATTTGGTAAAGACGTTTCTTTCTAATTAAACCGTGTAATGCTTGAAAATCATGTATCAATACAACGCGATCGAATATTAGAACGTAATGATATTTACACGGAAGGAATGTCTCAAAGTACGTGTTTCTGCTCTTTGAATCGTCGTCGTTCTTTCAACTTGCGACGCAAGGAACGCGCAACGTGTCCCCGTGAACTTTCCACCGTTTCTCCATGAAATAAAATATTTAAAAAACCGTCCCGTCGACGAGCTAGCTCGAAGGATCGAAACACACCTTGATTTTCATAGAGTTTATTAGCTAACGTAGCTCGATTGCGTAACAGTGAGAAACGCGTAAAGCGCGATTATAAATCCATTTCATAACGTTGACTGTTAGTGCCAGATACAGACGTATACGCGTGTATATCGAAAGTGCAATATGTTCGCGTTAAAGCATCCGCCTGCTAAATACGGTATAAGCGTATCTTACAATCATACCGAGTGATACTGTTGCAGCATTTCAGCTTTGTCGCTGACGTCTGAATCGTAATTGCGTACGAAATATTATAGTCCGCGAATAGGGTTTTCCTAATACGGCTATACCTTCTACGGAGAGATAAACTACCCTACATTAGGACGTCTAACATCCTCTCTAACATCTTGTATAGAAGAACGAGCCCGGTTGTGTAACGGTTTAATAACAAGAACTATATTACCGACGTAAAAGAGCGAGAATATGGTTGCTCCGCGTGATCCTTCGTTCGTGTTTTATAAAAATACATGCAACTGGTCGTCCGTGTACGGAAATATTTCTTGCCGTTTTGTACGTTAATTGACACCACAGATTGCGCTCTCTACAGTGGAATATCTCTGCCGTTGAAAAAAAAGAAAAAAAAAAAAAAAGACCGTATTCATCGACGATGGATCGTAATTTGCGACGGAGGAACGAGATGGGAGGGTTCTCCTTTCTCGACAATTTCGCGAGGACCTTTGTTACCTTTTCGTCCGCTTATTAAGGCGTGCGTGGTAAGGACATTGTAAAATTCTGCAAAGCTCGTTTACGTACAGTGGATGGTCGATGCGTCTTGCGAATTTTCGAATTTACGTTACATTGCCAAGCAGATGTTGGTTTTGTCGCAATTCGATACGTTCGCCTTAAAACACGCAACATCGTACGTTATCCTGGTTAATTTGCGTCGTGTAGGAATCATGTTAAACGTTTGCACGGGCAAGATATCTATGTTGGTGGAAAAGGTTATGCGCGAAGGAAGGGCGAGAAAGTGGTCATTACGAGCGAATAGCCGCGTCGAAGTTGTGAGAACCATAGTGTCCCGTGACTGCGTTATTAAGGAAAAATATTGCACCATTTTCAGAGCATTAACGAACAAGTTTTACAGGGGAACGTAAACCGTGGCCGGCTCGTATATTAAGCTGGTTTGAATGTTCTATGAACGAATACGACAAATCCGTGCTTCGGTTCTGACCTTCTTTGGCGCGACAGCGTGGGCGCATTTACTTCAGACGGAATTACAGTCTGCACTTACTCCATCTTACCTCAGTCATTTCAGTATAAGTAACTGCAATCGTGAACCGTGACCGCTGCTCGTATCATCTGGTTTACGTAATTACGTACGGATACACGCATACGTGTACCTGAATACACAGAACTTCGGATCGAGAAGTAATACGCCCGGAAATGACCACCTCTCGGTGGTCCTGCGATCACGGAATTTAGAATTCGTCGAGAGTATAGGAAGAAACTGGTTTTACCTGAATCACGGTTTTACCATTGGAAAAGGGATCGATCGCACGTTAGTCAGGACATTGTTACAAGTTGCTACGTTATCTGGAAACTTTACGTCGCTACCGCGGGAAGTAATAATTACAGTTTTCGCGTTCAAGATCGAGAACAGGACGTTTATGATATTCGTGGCAAGATTTTGCAATCTTTACCCCCCATTTTCCGTAGCGTTATCTACTCGAGCGAACGTCGGTATCAGCTTCTTTAGCATTTATTCGAAGCTGATATTTGAATTTATTTCACACGCACACTGTCTAATCGTTATACTTGTAACAACACGATGTTGCAACAGAGAGCGTACGTTTTTAATCGATCGTTTCAAGTACGTTGCACCGATAATAGCAATATATTTCTTGTTTTTCGATCGTCCCTCGATCGTCGCTGTTGCGTCTTCGAATGGACGGATGAAATCTAATATACGGATCATCCAAGCGCAATATCATAGCGAGGAAACTTGGTCAAAAGCCAGAGAATGTAAATCACGTAGATAGGTTGATCTTTCTCTACGCGCAATTGTAGCGGATATGCAAAACTAGAGTAAAGTGCCAGATGCCGTTTAGCGATTGGAACGAGCGCGATTCAGGCTACACATTACCTTTGCACTCAATCACGTGCGTTAGTATATTGTAGCGGAGTAAGTTGTTTTCATTGGAAATTTATATTCGTATTCTTCTAGGATAACACAGTTTGTACGATGAAATATCGGTCGAATCGTCGATTAAATTTTACTACATTCTTCCATGATCCTTGACGGGGACTTTTAACGATGCGTTCGTCGTTTCTTCATCGATGTTTTAATTACTTTCGCGACCTTCGTAACTGTACTACGCACGTCGTTATTAAAGATCTGTTATAAGCAAAGTATCATGGCCAAGTATCAAAGTCGTACAATCGAAGCATTTAACGAAAAGTATCGTCTTGTCGTCGCGGAAAAGAAGTTTCCATCGCATTTACCTATCGTTCGTCTTATCCGTATCGAGACGTCTCTCTCGTTTCGAGCAAAGAAATCACGGCGCGTTAGGCTGTTCGTACAATCAAGGCAATAGAGTCGCATATATTAGTTTTCCTACTTGCCCAACGCGGATATCGCGTTACGTACATAACGTCGAGTAAAAGTACTCGCAGATGCTTGTGAACCCTTATCGTTTATCAACTGATTTAGCCGTTGTTGAAAGAACTGTGGCACGGTAACGCGTTTTGCTTCCGCATATGTTGTGGCCCCGCTTATCGCATGTGGAAACCTCGACATAAACTACATCTCGTTCGTGAAACTCTAAGCTCGTTGTTTGTATAGTCGTAGGGATTTTTATAATAGCGCGTTAGAGTCGATATCGATGCGCGATAAACGATATCTAACGTTTCTCAAGCATGACGGATTGTTTTCTGTTTTGCAAGGCAAATAGCACTTGACACGTTTGCGCATTGCAAAATTTTACAAATATACGAATCTCGTTACCTCATCCGCTTGGCAGGCCACGCTCCAATTCGAATCGAAACACTAACATGATTTGTTTAACACATTTTCTGCAACAATTTATTGCTACATCTACTGGTTTATGTTCGCCGCTATTTAACGCGTAGTATTTACGCCGCATTGATATAGCGATACACGCGCGACTCCCGAAAATTTTCTCATCCAATCGCATCGTTCGTGTCGTTCACAAATCATAAACACGTCCCTGCGACAAAATTATGCGCTCGCCTTATCCACTCGTATCGCGTAAATTACGAGTCAACGGTAGACCGGTTTCGGTCGAACTGAACCCGAAACGAAAGAGAAATGTTCATTTTTTATATTTTAAATACGAGAAAGTACATTTCTGGAATGGTTACGACGCTATCGCAACTCGCGTTCGAATCTAATTTGGCAAAGCAAAGGCTTGTTTGTACTCTTGTTTGACAGGATTCTACAATAAAATATAATAAATCTTTGATTTACTCGTCGCGATCCTTGTTGGAAAAACAAACGAACGAATAGAAGGTAAACGCTCGATATTCGTTATTCGTATAGAGTATATCCGTAATATAGAAGCAACGATTTCTTTTGCCGGTTATGTTGGCGAAACCGGTGTACTTGGTAATCACGTTGACTCGATTCATTGACAGAAAGATCCGAATGAGCGTTGGAAATGTCTGAGGCGCGGCGACGAGCAGCGCAAGCGGTTCTCGTTCGGCGGAGCCGCCCGCGCAGCAGTTCGGCCGCGCCGAAGGGGGCCGAGATTGGCCGAGGCCGAACGAACGCGGACGAATAGTCGGCTCGAATCGCACTGCCGCGATGCATCGGTTCGAACGCGCGCACGGGCTGGCTGTCTCGCTTGTCTCCCTAGTGCGTCGTTCGAGGTTCGTCCTCTCTCGTTTCTCCGTTATCGCGAATCGCGACGGCGCGGTGGCGTGTTCGGGTTTTCGAAAATACGCGCGCTACCGCGACCCGTCACCGACACCGGCGTCGTCTCACCGCGCTCTCGGCTGACGTTTCCGACGTCACCGGTAAGCCCGCAAACGTTTTCCCCGAGTCCGAGCGAGTGACTCGATGAACTCGTTGGCCGCGTGACACTTGAATACGATCGTCGACGCGCGCGCACGTCGTTATCCATCGACCGACACGCGGTTTCGAACGTCGTTCGTGACAGATTCTCACCGTGCCTCTTCACGCTTCGAACTTCGTGCAACGTTTCCACGCGAGCCTCTTGCTGCGTCCGCGTAACGTTCGCGTAATCGTGCTACGCGTCATCGGGGGTGTTAAATGATCAGCGACGAAGGAAGACGAACGCATGGAACACCGAAAGTGTGATATATGTGCCAATTGACGAACTAACCTTTACGTTAGTGCATGCACGTGCCGCGTGGCTGCCTACGACCTGAAGTTTCCGCTGTTATACGAAATACGCGCCGATTAGCTACGCGAGGACCACAAGTTCTAAAGTTGTTGTATTTTAGAGGAGAAACGGCGAAGGGTCGATAGATTGACAAAGTGAAAAAAACGCTCGCAGAACCAAGCCCGTTATGGATTCCTATCCGATGGTGAGTGGTTTCTTGATATCGTTGAGCATCCTTCTCCAGGTGTGTTAATATACGCTGACATCATCGCATTTTTCTCGAGCGCGTTCAAATTGCTGCCGGTGTTAACTTCCGCCATGTATGCATACTGGAAAAATTCCAAAGTTTATTAACCCTTTGCGATCCGAGTCGAATTTTTGTAATTTGAATTTTTGTATTCTCGTACTTTCCTAACCAACTCTATCTATCTACGTTTACGTATTTCTGTCGAATTAAATTTGCACGCAACATACGTACCTATCTACGTCGAATGTACAGATTTCTAATAGGGTTAAATTAAATAATATCGCGAATGTACGATTTCACAAATTTCCGATCGTACGTAAAATAATCGAAGGATTGTGGAGACGGTGAATCAAGCTTCTCGTCGGTGTATTCGTCGTCGTAATGTCATATACGTTTGTTTTACCGTGTTCGTCGTTTTAATTTGCACGGTAAGGAGAAGAAAAGGAGACGTCCATTGCCAGTCTACTACTTTACCGGAAAACATAAGAATGTAAATACGTTGGTAGCTTTGGGATAAAAGAGACGATATATTTTCAAGGATAATTATATCAATTTCGTAGACCACACAAGACGGGCGACTTTGCTCGATTTATAACTGAAAGTAACTCGGATATGTCGAAACCAGCTTTAACTACCTAATATACGTACAAGCGCGCGTATCGTAACTACTAGATTAGTCAAATTTCAAGCAAATTGCCGGTCGTTTACTGTAGCAACCGGTTTCGAGCATTCCGATGGTTAAATTTCGTCGAATCTGGTAAAGATCGATTATCGAAAGGCAACGTTGCTGCACGTTTCCAACGAATAAAGACATTTCTTATTATTGGTAGCGAGCATTCGATCGGGACAGCGAGAGCGCTATTATGTCATCAAGCGCGATAGGCACAATGAGTGCCTAAGGATCGGATATTTTCATAATCGTGAACGGAATGATAATAATGACCGGCGTGTGTTACCGCCTCTGGAAAAGGCCATTAGCGAGCCGTGCAAATGTAGCAATTCGCGCGTCACCGCAAAAACAAGCCGTCGTTCGGGAAATTGCGATTCATCGCGCGTAACGACCGCATTTTGTTTTTTTTTTATTTATTAGTTTTCGGAACACAAAGCGGTCGTGCTTTTTGCGACAAAATTTTCTTTTCCCAACCAGTCCGTGTGCAAGCAACGTTGGACATTTTCCTTGGTGAAGAGCATCGAGTTGCCACGTGGATATTTGCCTGTACGTAGGAAGAAGATGCGTTGTATCTATTTAACGTATTTCATACATTCGTACAAACATTCGTTGTAATTTGTATAAAATTTCCCGCGAAACGGTCAAGATTAAGGTGACTCGTTCATGCGGCGAAAACTCTGCGCGCTTCGGAGACAGCAGTTGGCAATTAATTGGAAAATTATCGCCGTATCTTTGCAGAGCGTCGCTGTGCGATAATAAGGCAGATATATCGAAGGAGCAGAGCGCGAAGCGAAGTCGCGCTCGGCTAGTTGCTGCAACCGCTGCAGATGAGCTGTGCGGATTGAGCGGCGCGATAATGATCTTTCCACGGTGTTATCTTGATGCTCGGAAACTCGTTGCCAGAGAATACCTTGCAAGTTCCAATTTCCTGCAAATTATCCACTTCTTTGCGTCGATTTCATTCGTAAACGCCAGATATATATCGCTCGGCTGCTTAAAAGTTGGCTCTTACATGCGACTAAAATTGTGTCGTTGTTCCTTGCGACCCCGGAGATCTTTGGACTTAACGCGAAGATAACGATCTGTCCGCGTCGTTATCTCGATCTCTGCTGCCTCGTTCAAAGGAACGCTACCGATGTTCCAGTTTTACCCAAATTATCCTCTTTCTCTTTGGTCTCTTCCGAATTTCATCGATAACGCGACGTGCATATTTTACGGTTTCTTAAAAGCTATCGCTTACAGGGAATAAAAGTGGAATCGTTGTTGATCGCGAACGACCAGATCTCCGGATTTAGCCGCAAGATAACCATCTTCTCTATAACGGTATCTCGATCGCCGTAGCTCGCTATCTGTAGCGAATGAATTTTCGATGCTCCGATTTGCTACAAACTACCGGCGCCCGACGTCCATATTTCCCACGTCGAGTTTTATCAGCCGCTCGTTCCTTGGCTCTCTAGAAGATCACTTTTACGTGGAAGGCGAACGCGATTATGGTCGTGGTTTGACGTTTATATCGCAGCATCGTTTGACTATGTTCGGTCGGCCGATTAATTATCAATGCGCATAGCAAGCAGCGGTACTTGATTTATCGCGTATCCGAGACACGCTTTGGATAAATTACGTTAACGTTTTACGCGATTTAAGAGGCGAGAGCTTCGTAGATTTGACGGAAATGCAGCTCCACGAGATACGTCGTTTTTGCAAACGTTGGGCATTTTCTTTCGGTATTTTCTTCGCGTCGTGGAGCTCGATGCGAGTTGGTAGCGTGGCCAAAACAATTTGCGTCCTGGTTATCGTCGGCGACGCTAACAAATATACACGTCGTACCGTATCGAGAGTATCGCACTTAGAGAGGAAACAGAGTGGACGAGTTTAACCAGCGAATAGCTGGCGTAACTCTTGTCAAGAGGCTGGAGCGTGATTGCCGAGACAAGCTGTATAATTTGCGAAGCTAACCCCGAGGAGAACACCCAAGGTCCGATCCATCTCGAGGTATATTTAAAAAGAAGGAATGTGCGTCCGTTTGTTTCGCTTTGGTTTATTTAGCGGGGCTGCGCGGAGAGTCACAAAGAAATTCCAGGCTCGTCGAAAGGTCAAGATCGGGTTTATTTACTTGGAGCCGGAGAGCGGCGTGGAACGAGGCGCAATTAATCGCCGAGCTATCGCGATATCCCCGGAAGGAGGCCCGTAAACCGGCAGAAATAACCGGCAGAAATAACCGGCTGGAATTTAACGCGATACAGAATCGCGTTATTAGTCAGCGGCAGCGGGCATCTCTCATCGTCGGATCGGCGGCGCAGGATCGTGCGGTCGCGAGTTCATCGAGCCATCCTCGTAATCAGCTCCGCTTTGCTCAGACTGCCGCGGTACCGGCTATTATTTCGACCTTCCCGCGCATTCCATGACGCGACTGCTACCTGCTTTTTGTTTCCTTCGACGAACGAAATCCTTGGAATGGTCCGTGGATGAAGTCATTTCGAAGGAAAAGAAACGGTGGCGCTCATCGCGGCAACCTTGCTTATTCGCCATCTTTTCGCCAACTGTGCTGGCCAGCCTTGTCATTCTTTTCGACAGTTTATCGCGTTTATCGATGAAACCCGGGCAGATGGTGGACGGCCGTGAACGCGCGACACTCTGTCGCAGATAACGGCGGCGATGTCCGCGGCAACCACAAAATCGCTACGCCGTTACGAATTTTCCCGCAATTTTCTCTCTTGCGTTTCGCTTCATAAACGATCTTGCTTTTTCGCTTCTTCTTTAACGGCTCGAAGGATCCTGCAAGTTCGGCGGTGTCCGATGCGCGCGTTGGACAGCAGAATCCTGAAACACGATACACCATACGATTGTAATTTTACGTACAGCGAGCAACACCGGCCGACGAGTGTGCTTTATAAGGTGCTTGTTAAATTTTACAACCGGTCATTATGCCCTCGATTCTGGTCAAACTTGAGGAAATAATAATAACGCGCGGTTTAACCGTCTCCACGTTCCCGATACGTCTGCGATGCCACGTTTTCGGTTTCCCTACGACCGATCTCACGCGAAAATTGGCCCGATGATATTCCGCAAGCGGATCCGCTTTCGCGCGCCTAATTCCACGTCTCTGCTTTCATCCTCTCGTCTTTTGTGCCTCGATAAGAAGACAACTGAAAGATGCGAAACTCAACCGACGTGGTATTTTCTACCATCGCTTTGTCGTTGGTTAACCAACGATAGAACGTGTCGTGTTCTGTACCCTAGTCTTCTAGTCCCGCGTGTCCTACTTCAAAACGAGAGAACTCGAAAGTAACTTGGAAATGTACGACGACACAAAGAGAGAAGAGGCAGCGAGGAATCGATGGGACAAAGCGGACGATACGGACGACGATACTCGATGATTACGATACACGCTGAACGTGGCTCGACCGAATTAACGTTACGTCCTATTAAAGAACGATAGAGGTGACTCTGTTTTTGCGTCTTTTTCGCCACAGAAGCGAAGGATAAACGGATAGGATAAAGGAGTTTGCGACGACTATGATGCCAGCTAAAGAGAATCTCTTGAAAATACTGGAGGAAAATGGACGGTTCCGAGAAGGCGGCATCGAAAGGATTCGATCGGGTCGACGCTTCGAGTTCGACGGAAACGTTGAAAAAATAAAGTTATCGAAGGTGGAACAAAGTGACGGGTACAAAGCGACGCGAATAGAAGACAGCGAAGGATCTTGGATGACGACGTCGGTGGATCGTACGAAATGTTTCGGCTGCGACGACGATTTTATCGATGTAATATCTTCGGAGATCGAGGATACGTGTTACGTACGTCGGAGGAAACGCCGAGCAACGCTCTCGACGAGAGAGGAGAAGAAGGTACGAGAACGAAGGACGAGTGCGGATCGGATGGCCGAGACGGTTACCGAAAAAAAGGATGCGACAAAAGAAAAAAAAAAAAGAAAAAAAAGAAGAAGCGAAGAAAAAGCTATTCGCTTATATATTTTTTTATTATATATATATATATATATCGTTCTTTATTTCATCGAACGTTGCTCCATCTTCGCGTAAAATGATATATCGCGTAAACGATTCCGATAGAATTCTCGCAGAAGATTGCGTCGCGCGCGTACGTCGAACGCGATCTTCCTGCTGTCCGTTTTCGCCTCGCACCGTCGTTGTGGTCGTCCGAGACGCGACTACGATCTCTCGAGTTATTTTTCATCGGTGGTCGTGTGTCATCGAGAGGAAAAACGATGTACGTGTGCGCTCGATCGACGATAAACGAGCGTGTACGTGCTCGTTCCCTTGTCTTCTTGACATACATAATGACGCGCATAATTTCACCATAAATTATCGGCCGGATATATTCTAATTCCGGTGCGTGGGTAAACGGTTATTATTGCAGGTTCGCGGTGACTCGGAATCGCGGAGAATTGCGTCCCGATGCTGCGATGCCTCTCCGCACGATGTCTGCAAACTTACGATGCCATATGGGACACGTCCGAGCACGCAATAATTTATGATAGCTTTCTTAAAACGATGCTGGATTCCAGCTGGTGAAGCGTGCGTATAAAGTATAAACGAGGATTGATTGCATCCTCCGGCTCTCTGGTACACATACGCACCTGAGCAACTGCAGATTGTTTCAAGCGAAGGCTCGATGATTACGGGGTCCGATCGGCTCTTCGGACGTGCGAAACGATTATTTAAACGTCACATTCGCCGCTGCAGATCTACAGATTTCGAGTCGTACTCGCTCGCTCGCTCGCTTGCCCTTTCTTCGCGCTAACGATATCGCCAAACGCTATCCAAGGCGATATTTTCACATCGCGTCCTTTCCAATTTCCTACCTCGAACGATCGACAGTCGATGGACGTTTCCGATCTGGCCGTGCCAAGCGTCGTCCCATTTTCCACGACGATCCGTGCCAGGAATCTCGTTCGTACGAAGAAGCAATAATCGCGATATTCGCAGAGAAACCGCGACAGCTTTCCAGATTCGCGCGTGGAAACCGGTCAAGGAGTTGCGACGGTGGCGAAAAGTTTAGACCGATTGAATTTCTCGCGTTGCACGAGCGTAGATTTCGTACGAGTCGCGGAGCCCGATCGAAAATCGGCAAATCGCCGGTTCGATCGTTAATCGGTTCGCGGATACGCGCGATAATCGGCCAACTCGCTGTGCGTACAGCGCGGTATCGCGGACAGGCGTTTCTCAGCCGCGTATCCGCCGCAGCCGCGCCGCAACAGTACCTTCCTAACGTTCTTGTATTTATTCCAAGAGAAATAATCACCGTCCGCTTTGTGATTAATAACTCCACTAGTTGCTGGCCGGTCAGCCATTTTCATCGTCGTTGCTCGCACACGGCCGGCATTTAGCAGACGCGGGGGTACGGCAAGCGTGGGCTTATCTGGATCGCAATGTTCCATTCAAAGGCGACCACAATGGCATTGAGAGATCCTCGCGATCAATTAAATATCACCGGTATAAATATGAGTTAACGAAGAAGGCCGCATCAGCGTCGGGCTCGGTGCCGAACCTGCTCCAACGAACGTCTCGCGATCCAGATCGATAAATCGCGCACCGTGTCGCGGCCTTTACGCCGAATCGATCGCTTTCGAAACTCCAAGGTGTCCGTGGGGATGCAACGCCGCGATGTAATCGGCCCTGATAAATTACGCGTTGCTCAATGATCGCGCGTTATTACGAGTTAACTTTTTTATTTACGATCTTTATTCAAGCGGCGAGCGCGCACCGCGCTATAAAATCTTCGTCGTACCCTCGGCGAAAGAAATTTTCGAGCGTCGGCCAGTTCCCCGTGTACGCGGTCGCTTCTAACGTCGTACGATCTACCCTCGAATCCGGATATTCCATTTGCGACGTTGATTTATTTTTTTTTCTTTTACGCTTCGATTGCGTTACGCGAGACTATTCGGATCGCTGTAATTTCCAGACTGCTTTATAGTTTTCGATTACGAACGATTACTCTCGGTGGAAGAAAAGGTCGGAGCGCGATGATATTCACGAGTGTGAAATTGCAAATGATCGGCCAAGTTAGGCCGGGGATAGCGGTAGGATTAAACGAAACGGACGCGAGCAAACGAACGCGAAAATTCCTTCGATGCTTGTGATATCGCTTTTGTAACTGATTCGAATTAAATGCAATTGCAATTGATCCGGGATATAGCGATCTTGAGCGAAGCACGAGCAAGCGAAAGCGAACAAACGGAGCGAGCGACGAACAGAGCGACCGATGGATTAGTTAATGGATGGTTAACTGAACGATTTCAAAGCAATCGTTCGGTTTGAACGCGCAAAAATATTAGGTTGCGCGGAAAGTTTCTTTCGTTTCATAAGGAAACTATAGACGCACGACGTTTTTCCTTTCCCATTATTTCTCCGAATCGCGTATCGTCCATTTTCTTCCCTTTCTGTTATCACGATCGCACGTAATTCGAGAAAATAATACGAAAGAAAAACGTTTCCTTTTCAAATTGTACTACGTAAGCCGTTTGCGAGAGCCAGCGAGAACGAGTCGATCGTCTCGCTGTGTTTAATTTTTGCCAAACGACGAAACGGAAAGTTACGCGCAACGAAAAAATTGTAGGCGTTGGAGAAGCCTCGTAGCAAATGGATGTACAGAGTTGGGAGTAGCTGGATAGAACGAAGGAGACAAATAACGAGATAACGAAGGATTACGTGTAAGCGACGAAATTGAATTTTTAAACGGCATACAACGTTGTCTGTACGCGTTGAAAATCCGACTTGGTTGGCGGCGCGAGAAAATCGCGCGTAAGGTAATATCGCGTCGCGTTTCTGCGCGTCGATGAAAAGTAAAAGAAAGGACGGGAGAAAAGAAGAGAAAAGAAAGAAAGAAGGTTAATACCACGGGTCGGTTGTTCGATGATATTTTAATTCGACGTTATTAGCGGTAATTTTATTTTACCATATAAGGGGCAGACTTCCATTAGTACTGTAATTGTGGTTGGCGCTCGTTACGCAGAAGAGAAAGAGACAGATCGAGCGCGTGTTCTTCGTCCGCCGCTTATGACATTCTTGTTACTCTTTCGACGAGGAAGAAGAAACGTGTTCTTGGTCTGCCATCGGGGCTCCGCCAGTCCCTTCTAGCCGGTGCTTTCTTCCTTTCTTACCGCGTGCGTGCTTAAAATCCAGCTAACCTAGGTCCCCGTCAAGCGTGACGGGACTACGATGAATGGCGCAAGAGAGTCTTCTTCCTCGTCGCCGATGAATGACACGACGGTCGTACGCTCTTCTGCCTCCGCTTCTCGCCAATTGGTCGACGTTGCTTGCTACTCGTTAAGCTGCCCCGTACCTTCCAAAGTGACTGCAATCGCCGCAGAAATCTCTTATATTCCACGTATATTTCTCACTCGTCCGCATCCTCGTTTACCGGCTGCGCTATTTCTTTGTTATTCGCTTCCGAATTCGCACTTGTGGTCGATCCGACGTCCCTCGGGCGAACGCGAAAGCGCAAAGCGTCTCACCAGCCTTTCAGCGTAACGCGAGTCGAGGCTGAAGCGGATTCGAACGATCGCTTACGGGTTTGCGGATGTAAACGAGTTTCCCAGTCGCTGGCGTTCGTTCTCGTACATTCTCCGTGGAAGGAATCGGCAGCTCGGAAGAAGAGTGATACGAGCGACATGAAACACGCGCCGCACCAACGCGTTTAGGATACTTTTTCCTATCGCGAATCTATCCGCGACGTACCGAGGAAAAAGAGGGAAAAGAATATGTTCTCGGTATTTTTTACTTTGCCTTCGTCTTAAACGAGTGAATGAAGGTAGCAAAGAAACCTGTCTTAACCGCATGCTCCGCGACCATGTTTGGCAAAGCCAAAACGAGGCGCATGGTCCACGCGAACTTGAGAAAAAACACCTGCACCGAGCCGTAATTCACGGTGCAGCGGAGATGGTCGAAAGCGTAGTATCGTTCGTTAGCGGTGGCCGTTGAAAACATCGGCGCTAAACACACCTAATCTCGGTTACGTGACCGAACGAATGAATGAGCTTCGCGCCGGTATCGAGACCGTCGAGGGCACCACTTAGCCGGGAACGAGTATGCTATCAGTGTCCCGGTTGCGGCAAAAAAGCCGGGAATAACGCGGCTGGCTGGCGCTGCCGGTTCTTCCCCGCGATCAACAATGGCGATCACGTGTGCCGCGGCGCTTCGTTTTGCGCGCGTGTGCGCTTGCAACGTGCTTCTGTGTACGTAGGTTCGTGCGTATGTCGCATAGTCGTGTCGTTGGTAGCCGACAAGATCCCATAGACGGTGCGAGGGGGTTGTAGGAAGGGGTTAGAGGCACGCATGAATGGAAGCTTCATTCATGTGGTCGGTCGGCTCTCCTCGTGCACGCGCCGCGCCGCACCGCGCCGCTTGCCTCCGCCTTCTACCTTTGTTTCTATCGCGGGGCCGAGCGTCCACGTTACGCGCGCGCGTTTCTCGTGCAAACAATGCGCTCGCGCTCGTTTCAGCCGCGCGTTGCATCAGCTTCCTCGCGTCCGCTCGAGATTTACGTTGCGCTCTCGATCGCCGCCGAGGCACCGACGCGCGAATTAATCCGCGCGTCGCTCCGCCCGTATCTTTTTCTTTTTTTCTGATTTTTCGATGCTCGATCTCGCGCCGATCATCCACCTTTCGGCCGATGGCTGGTCGTTGCCACTAACGCGACTCTCGTCGCGCCTCTACGTTTTTGAAATTGAAAAGTCGTTCGCTCGAAGCGTTCTTTCGCTGCGAGTTTCGGAAAGCGCGCGGCGGACACGCGCGTTGTTTCGCTTTCCCTCGTCGCGAGTTGAGAACGTTTAAAACCGACGATCGTGTCTGACCGCCTAGGCAAACGCGATAGGCGCGATTCTTAACTAATAACTTTCTTCTCCGGTTTCTGGGCGTAAAGTCGTACGAGCGCAGCTTGCCGATCGCCGTAAATTATCGCTTTCTACTCGGTGCAACGATCTAGCGCGCCGATCGACGCTCGAACGGCGATGCATGCAGATTAGCCGCTTCATCGTTGCAGCGCGATTGAGCGTAAACCGGGGGCGTTACGAATAAAACGATGGTCGTGAGAAACCAGCGTAACCTATTCTATGCTCGATTATCATTCGGGTCACGGACTTTTGCAATAAAGCGTTCCAATTATCTGACTCCTTTTTACGTCGCGATCGAGACAAGTTTCGCGGAATGCAAGCGGTAATTAATCCTCACCGGCGAGAATCAGCAGATCGACCACGGTGCGACCTTTGTCACGGATCGATATCGGTTAACGCCAGCTTTCCCGTAGAAATACATAATCGCGTGACAGGCCAAGTTGCTCAGCAGTGACAATCGAGAGGCAGCAACTCGTAAATCACGGCTCGATCGTGCAAGCCGGATAAAATCATCGCGCGAGTGACGCTAAAGATAAAGGTGTGAATGTGTGCGCGCATACACAGTGATTCACAGGAGGAGGCGTTCGATTTTCTCGTCTTTCCGATATTCCAAAACACGCAGAAGGTTAGTGCGCTTCGCGATTCACCTCCGTCCACTTTATCCAACACAAAAGACGATTGCGTTTCGACGAGACTCTTGAAATTTCGTTTCATCTCGCGTCCAACTCGCTCGTCTAAACTCGTATCATTCGCCACGATCGAGAAACGATCGACAGTGTCGGCAGACGAGCTCGACTCGTCGCTGCTCCGTCGATCGCGCCAACTCGAATTACGACGCGAATCGTCTCTCTCTCTCTCTCTCTCTCGACGCAGTCTGGCGCGACTCGTTCGGACGAGCGCAGATTTCTTTCGCGTATCTCGTAAACCACGAACGATAATCCGCGTTGGTCGATTTCGTTGCAATCGCTCTGTGGAACGCACGCTCCGCGGGGGAATAAATAAAGGCCGGGTCGGATCGTTTTATATCGAGCTGCTATCTCGAGCTTTCTTTCTCGACTGCTGCGAGACTCGGCTTATACGGGATAAGGGCTGCTTATGTGCGGCCACGTACGTACGTATTCATATAGGATCGTTTGCACGTCGCGTCGGGACGCAACCGCGTCTATCTTTCGCCGGTTACGAGCGAAACTTAAGTACTCGTGCGGTTTGATGAATGGACCGTAGGACAGACGCTGGCACGTGGGTGGAATTACAGACGATTCGCCGTGCAACGTGGTGCGAGGGTGGCGCACCGTCTTATTGGAAACACGGCGAACGATCTACGGCGAACGATCGTTGGCGCGATAGAAACGTTTCAACGTTTAAAGCGCGACCGCGTCGTAAACTCTGCTTTCGTGGAAAAGTGGCTCGCTGGGAAAAGTGTTTGGAGAAAGTGTTTCTTCCACTTTGATATTCGTCGTCACACGGACCTGCATTTTCGTCCGACCTTTTTGTTCACGATCGTGGATCGTCATTTTCTTCGTTTCTGCGAATGGCAATAAAATAGTTCACTCTTTATTCGATGCGCGATTTGCGAGATGTTCGCGGATACGTTCTTTTAGCCTCGCCTTTTCTCTGCCACGCTCACGGAACTCCTGCGTTCGTCTGTTTCTCTAGACGCTGAAGCACGCAAAATTACGTATATTTCGATAGTTGTAACGCGTTCCTCGCGGACCACGTTGGTCGAAAAGTGGCAGAGTTTGAAAGAAAAATTTCGTCGTCGCTTGCGCGAGGCTGCGACTTTCGGCTTCTTCGAAAGAAGATGGCAGAAGTGCTATCGATATACAGAGGAAAGAACGCGCGAATAGCTGGGAACGGGATCACGGGACATTAACAAGTGGCAGAGATTTGCGGTGGATGGCGCGTGTTACCATCGTTCGATTTAAAGAGAAAGCTATGGATCGCGCGGATTAAACGGAGCAAATTGTCGCGAATCGCCATTGGCTTTAACGATCCAATAAAATCCTATTCGCCATCGCTTCGTTATCCCGCTTTTCTCAGATTACCAGCGTGCTCGGGCATCTATGTATCGCTGCAAACGTATAAACCTCTATTTACGATTATAGCGGCGAGAAGCCACGATATCTCGCGTATAAATTCCTTTGTTTTTGCGCGCGGCCATCCATCGTCTTCCAACTTCTCTTCTTATTCACCGTTTTCACTAGTTTCTTAGCGTTTTTTACGCGAACCGCCGTTATTCCCTGGCGATTGCACCGAGCTTTTCGATTCCGTTCCGCCTCTTTCGACGATCGCCGGGCCAAACGCGACGTCGCCTTCCTAACACTCCGGATAGACAGCGAACGACATTATTTTCGCGTTTCGGTCTTTGCATCTACGTATGTACCGTTTGTTAACTCTTTACTTCGTCGCGATCTGAATCGATCTCGCCTTTTTTCTTCGAAAAGCCACTCGGTATGCGAACAAGCTGAAATTTTTATGATCTTCGAACCGCCGATTTCCACGCGTTCCTGGGAAACTTAGGGGCGCACAAATGCGTAGCATTCGCGCGCGATACAGAAATAAAATGTCCGAGATACGACACCCGTTGAGACACGAGAAACTCCGCTGCGACCATTTGATCGTTTGAAAAAAATAATAATAATTTTGCGTGAAAGTCCTATGAAATAATTCCGTCGTTTCCTTCGACTTGGTTGGTCGTTCGTCCCGCGTCCTCCGCGCGTGCCTCGAACGATAAGGTCAAACGATACACGCGTCCCTGGCGAATGGAAGCGGAGCGCGAACGATTTTTCTTTCTTCTCCGGTGATACTCCTGCGACTTCTCGCGACGACGAGACTCAATTGCCAAAGACGAATCCGCGTTTGCCTGGCGAAGCCCGGCACACGGCAAGCTTCTTTCCATCGTACACGCTTTGAAGTAGCGCAGAAGAAACGAGGAATGTTTACGAGGTTCGCTCGGCGTCGGTGTTCTCTTCTAGGAATGTACGAGGCACCTCGAGTTGCCGGACGTTTCTCGTTCGACGATCTTATTTGTAGAGGCAGCTATTATCTTCGAAAAACGCGGCTGAATAATGTCCGGGTTGACGATGCGCTGCTGCTGGAATACGATGTTTGATGAATGAAGGCGAAGAAGAAGCAGTGAACCAGACGAACGAGGTCTGGCTGGCTTCCTCTCAATGGGAAGAGTAGTCGGCCGGTCGCCTTTTTAAACGCTCGATCCCGCGTCGTTAGCCACTGATAATTCGTCCGGTCGTTTTGTCCCTATATGGCCGGCCAACGAATCCAGTTAACTCGTATTTATTCCTTTTCTTGCCTCCCCGTTGCTTTATGATGTCTACCCTCGTGTCGCGTAATTATTAATTCTCGGCCAACAACAGCTTTCTTCCATGCTTTTCGGCTACGGACGTGTCCGTGAGATTCCTATTGGCAGCGGCGTTGGTCCTCGGACAAAATCCTCGGCTCTTGGGACACGCGTACGTCAGCCGCGTGAACCGGACGCGTTTGTTGGAAGAAACTCTGTCGAAACTCGGCGTCGGTACCTGCAACTTCGCTGCCAGACTTTCGTCTCGTTTGGCGAATTAACGCGCGTTCGAGTACTCGGCTATCCGCGTATTTGTGTAATTGCAGAAATTCAAGCGCAAACACGCGAATCTCGTCTATGTAGATACACGCGAAAACGTAGCTACGCGTCTTTTTAATTCACGTTTACGCGTTGAAAGCCACGATCATTAATATCCATACAAACACGGAGCAATTATCTGTTCTCGTTTCTAGGAATTCCATCGCGATTACTTTGTTCTTGAGAATTCGCAAAGTTGGCAAAGGCAAATCGTACTCGGCTTCCACAAATTTCCTTTCGTTATTCCTGTCGTTATTTGCAATTGGATTATAATTGGCGGTAGGCAATCCGCGTTCGGTTTACCGATTGCGCTCACCATCGTACTAGGTTGTCCGGAAAGTTTCTATCGTTTTAGAAGGAAACAACGGATGCACGACAGTTTTTTTTCATATTATTTTATTGAATTACGTATGATCCTTTTTCTTCCGTTTATATTAATTCTAATAAAATAATATGAAAAAAAACTGTCGTGCGTCCGTTGTTTCCTTTATCTTTTTCTCGTATGATCCTTTTTCTTTCGTTTCTGTTATTACGATCATACGTGATTCGATAAAATAATATGAAAAAAAAAACTGTCGTGCGTCCGTTGTTTCCTTCTAAAACGATAGAAACTTTCCGGACAACCTAATGTAAAACCGTCTAACACAGGTATGTTAAGAGGCGCAGGCAAAGTCCGTCTCTGTCTCGTTAACCGGTTAATTACGTTGGTCGATAAAAGAGTCGGATGAAATTTTACGAGGTAGACTATACCGTAAAAAGATTTCCCGAGTTGCAGTCTCGTTTCATTTGCTTCTCGCGCCCAAGGTTCTCGCGCTTCGTACCATGACGGCGCGCCGTGATTCACGCGGCAATTATATTCGTTTAATAACGCGTTGCAACAATCGCTTCATGAATATTTCCTCGTTTCCTCGGCCATCAAGGTTCCGTCGACGAGCGGGCACAACCAGAAACCGACAACATTTGTCGCGTTTCACCCACGATCGCCGTTGCTCATATTCTTTCTCGTCCATCTGCCGGTCGTTTGCGTACGCGTAACGATTAATAACCATTTATTGGCCGCGCAGCGTTCACTCCTACGCGTGGTTTCTTCGAACCCCGCGGTCCGACGACACCCGGTGATTTACAAACCGGCTGGCTTTATTTAATAACGCGCCATAGCACGAAAGCTACCCGGAAGATCGTTCGATGGAAGGATACGAACGGGTATTGCAGCGTTTCCAATCGACTGGTACTGCAGAGACAGACGCACGCAGCGGTGGCGAGGTCCGGCGTCGTCGTTGCGCTGTTCCGCCGAAACCACAAGTCCTCGAGTTGCGTCAGCTGCGAACGCGCTCCGGGGAAATAAAGTCTCGAATCTCGGTGTCGAAAGAAGAAACGCGCGTGGTCGGTCTGCTGGCCGCCGGCAATTTCGTTAATATTATTATTAGTAGTAGTATTGTTATTATCGATCGAGCAAACCCCGTGTGATACATAGATGCGTTGGGGGAAAATAAATTACAAGGAAAGAAGGAACAGAAGAAGAAAGCGAAAGGCGCAGAGCTTCGAAAGTGGCGACGATTCTACAAAATATAGCGTGTCTGTATTTTCATATTTTTCTGTAGAAAATCGCGGAGGAAAATAACGTGGCGCGGTTGTACGAGAAGATAAAACGCAACGCGCTAGTAACCGGTGGTGGCTGTTCGAAATTAAGAGAACAGGTAGACGACGCGGTTTCGACGTTGTACGCGGCTGCTGGACCAAGCCCGATTCCCACTTGACACTTTGACTCCGACACTTTCGTCGGACATCGTTTTTGCATTTTTGGATCTTACAGCGAAGCGACCTTGAAACGACCGCGGTGCTCACCCCCGAACGCAACGTTTATTCCACTCTACCGTTTTACCGCCTTCTCCCGCGTTTCCTGCATCGAGCACGTCGTTAGTCGCATCGACGAGACTTTCTCCAGTGGTTTTCGAATTCTTACGATCGATCGTTTCTTCGTGGAACGCGTCAGAGCGCCGGTTATCCGCCTGAACGATCGCTCGATTAATTAAGACGTACGTGCGTGCCAGAACGTAAAGTACGCTGCGTACGATGTGTAACAAAGGACCGCGTCATTGTGAAATGCCGACGGTTGCTTAAACGCGATATTTTGACTCTTTGTAGGAGCTGATTCAGGTGTACTGGCAGCGGGGTTAAGTGATTAATGGGCATTGTGAGAACGAGAAAGTTCGATGAACGTGGCGTATGCAAATCGATACGCAGATTAAACGCCCTTTTTGGGAGAGGCTGGCATCTCGGCAGCGTAGATTTTTAGCAACAGGTATTCGCGGCGTGGGCTGCCCAACAGTCCACGTACTTTCCTTCGGCTATAAGCATATCACGCGTCCACCGACATTCTTCCCATTTATCTGCCGTTTTCTACCGTTTTCTCACACGCGTCGCAGTTAATAACCAGTTTCAATTCGTCGTACAACTCGATTCCTACGCGTTCCGAGCCAATCGTCTCCCAGCGATATTCCATCGAGAAGAAACGTCGATAGAGTTATATCTCTGTAAATTTCTCAATTCCGCCACTTACTCGTTGCTCGAATCGCTTCGAATCTGCTGGTGGAATTTTGCAAAGTAGCGTCGTATCTCGCCCTAGTACGTTCGCGGTTTTGGTTTACCGCTGGAAATTAGCTTCGTGGGAAAAGACTTCTTTCTTTTCCATTTTTTTTCTTTCTTTTTTTATTTATTTAGAGAAAATTACAATCAATTCTAAAAAAAGAATTTTAAGCAAGTTTTTCCGGCGTGTTACAATGTCACGAGTACGAAGAGTTTGTCGCGTGTTTTCTTTTCCATTGGCAGATTTTTCGTTTCACCGGAAAGGACAACGGCCGCTCGAGATTTCGTTCGGAAGGTGATCGATCGTCGCTGCTCGAAGCGACAGACCGACCGCTCAGTCGGCGTGCCACGGCCCCGGACGAGTCGGAGGAAGCAAAAATATATGTGAAACAGGTATATAGCGATGGTCGTAGAAATAGAATAGGCGAGTTTACGGATTGGCGTGAGACAACGAGGGATTTCGACATCGCGGGTCGCGTTTTCACGAGAGAGAAAGAAAAGAGAAGAAAGAGCGCGTACCGTTGCGTGGTTCGACGTCGCCTTCTCTAAATTCCGCCGCGTAACAATGCTGTATACATACTTGTTTAATCGCCAGGGATATCGAACAACGACGTATCGGCCACGGGTGGGCGAACTCGTTGCGAGGCTCGTTAGTCAATGCTGGATCGGTTCGCGAAGTAAGGCGAAATTCTGCTAGGCAAGGTTACGATGAAGTAACGGATGGTCCGTGGAAGGGAACACGAGCGGCGACGAGATATTTTTAAAAAAGATCCGCGCGTATAGGTCGGATCGAAGCGGACGATAGAAAATGTAGAGCCGATCGGTAGAAGCGTGGTGAAAAAAAAAAGGAAATAAAAGGTGTGTTTCTCTCCCTTGAAATTCGCTTCGAGGAACGACAAACCGTTTCTGTTGTCACGTAAAATATGTCGGTTTAGAGAGAGGAAAGAACTAATCTCCTTTCGATAGACTTTATTTTGAACATTTTTTTATTTTTATTTGGAGAAAATTTACAATCAATTCTAAAAGAATTTTTTGCAAGTTTTTCTGCCGTGGTACAATGTCACGAGTATAAAGAGATTATCGCGTGTTCGATTCTAATCGAATCTAGTGCTTAAATCTAAAGGATAGTGTTTTTTTAGCCCGCGGATCTGATCCGGCGTGTCGAGTAATCGAGTGATTAGAGGGTTTAGGTGGTTGTTGACTCGTGTGCTGTATCTATCGCCGAATTTGCATATTTCTTCTTTGACCGTGGATATCTCGAGGTCGCGATGTATCGTTTCGTTGGTTACGTACCGAGGTGCGTCTAATAATGTTCTTAATGTTTTCGATCGTAGTCGTTGGAGTGTATCTACGTTGGAATTACTTGCTGTTCCCCATAGCTGGATTGCATAGGTCCAGACAAGTTTCAATACGGCCTTGTATATCATTAGCTTTTTATTTTGAACATAGCACAATTTTGTTGGCGAAGACAAGACCGACTTTCCGACTCCGTGTTCATACGGAGGAAAATTCGTACGGGGTGTGTCTTGTGCACGGGGAGAGCGGATTCGTCGATTGTACTGTTCGTTAGACCAAGAGGGGTTAAAGTTGAAAGATACTGATTGGTTGATAAAAGTCTCCTATTCGGAGATAGGTGAAGGAATTCTCCTCTTAAACGTGAATCATGGGTGGTCTTGTACGTGAGAAGATATCCGCCTTCTCCGTGCTTTCCAGGAACGAGCAATGAGCCCAGGCAAGTGTTTTAAGGACAACTATTAGGTCCTAATTTGCCAATGGATAGATTTGCGACACCTCCTTGGGTTGATTGTTTGTTCGAGTTAAGAGAAGTCGGCGCCTGTCGCACTGTCTTTCGGGTGACGTTGCACTGTCGTCGTCTTAGAATCAGTCGTCGTTGTCGCCTTACGAATTCACGGTTAGTTCGAATTATTCGCGTTGTGGTTATTGGTTATACAGATAGAGGAACGCGTGGATAAATTGTAAGATAGAAAAGTATATTTAACAAAGAAGCGTATGTATAAATACGAATACAGTTTGAGCTGGTGCAGATCCGCACGCTCGCAGTGATACTTAGTTACTGAAAACTCCGAAGCCATCGTTGCCCGTCTATTGTCTATGGCCTGTCGATGGCTTTAGCGATTGTGAAAACTAGACAGAATAGACGTAGAGTTTTCTTAGAAGCGTTAACCACTTCGACAATTCGTCGAACAAGCGTCTACAATAATTCGATATGGAACACGCAGAGTCGTAGTTTCGATTTCCCGCGAGTATTTCCGTTGCTCGAGCTACAGGTATTTGTTATTGAAAAGACGAGACGGAATTTGAAACGCGAAGCCTGACAATGAGAGTAAACAAGCGCCTATATGTCCGAGGAAAAACACTATCCCTTAGATTTAAGCACTAGATTCAATTAGAATCAAGCACGCGATAAACTCTTTATACTCGTGACGTTGTAACACGCCAGAAAAACTTGCTTAAAATTCTTTTTTTTTTTTAGAATCGATTGTAATTTTCTCTAAATAAAATAAAAAAAAATATCCGAGGTTACCGTTAGAAGGACTTCAAAATATCTCTAGTAATCTGGCGTTTTCGTACGTTCGTTTTTCTTAAGGTTAAAGAAAGAAGGAACCGTTATCGGCATTCGCCGATCTACTATCAGCCGCAATGGTAAATCGTGGAAGCGGCGTGTAGCTGCCGTGCGCACCGAGCGATTGGAAAAAGCTGGCAATCGATCAAACGGAGAAATATCAAGCAGTTTCGTTGTAAAAGTAAAAGTTGCACGACGAGATGGTTACTGGTGGTATTGAAATTTATTTAAATCCGGCCGCGCTCGGAAGGATAAGACATGGAGGAGGAGGAGGAGGAGGAGGAGGATGCTTGGAGCGAGGCGGACGCGACGTGCCGAGCCAAGCTTCTTAAATCGTTTCTGTCTTGTTTTGATTAATGGCACGGTAGTCTCGGTTTGCTCGCGATACCGCCTCTAATTGCGCCCCTTTTTTCAACGCGAACGCTCGGTTTGCATAGGTGAAGCGTCGTTCGTCGAACGAAGAGTAACGAGCGACCGGCTGGCACCGTTCGCAGGGTCATTTGCGAGCTGCGTGATCGATGCCATTGGCACGTACTTACGCGTATTTATCTTTGCTCGCTGCCACGAAAATTTCGCTTCGTCATTTTTAATTAAGAGAACCCGTCGCAGCGTGGCGCGTTCTCATTCGGTTATCAACGCCGCGATCGATTCGTAATTACGTGGGCAGAACTAGTTTTATATTCGACAACTACATCCTGGCTTCAACCCTTTTTGCGAATGCCTTTTATGGCGCTGCGCGAGCGTCCACTTTTCTCCTCGCGTCAAGTATCGCTAAAGTCGAACGGCCGATACCGCGCTCTCATTTGCATCGATTTCCTCCGAACGCGGCCGTTTATAATATCGCTGTCATTTCTTCTATGCCAACGTTCCGTAAATATCTATCTATCTAATATACGCGGCAACTCGAATTACCATGGATATTCCCAAAAATATTGTCCTATTTTGCCACGTTTTCGTTAATCCACCCGCCATGTATGAATATCGGAAACAGCGCCTTTCAACGCACGACGTTTTTCCTTTTCTATTATTTCGCTGAATCACGTATCGTCCATTTTCTTCCCTTTCTATCATTACGATCGTAAGAGTTACCGAAATACTCAGAAGGGAGGATCAAGTGGAAGGACAGAAACATATTAGCAGATTCGGATGTGGAAACGAGACCAAAGCGAGAGAATCCTGGAAAGAAGAGGGAGAAAAAGGACGCAGGCTATGTAAAAGGAAAGAAGAAGACCCGAGACGCGCGCTAGAAGAACGCGAAGTAACGAGAGGACCAAAGGACACGGAAAAGATGCTAAACGAGACTGGAGAAGGACTGGTGGAACTGAAAACGATAATTGAGAAGAGAAGAGCGATACGAGACGGGGAGGAGCGACGATAAGGAAGCACAGCGAGGAGGCAGAAAGCCGAAAAGTTGCCATAGTTTTAGAAAACAGAATATGTAATAGAACACGATGTAATAGAATATATAAGAAAAGAGAGATAGACAAGGAAAAGAGATCAGATAGATACAAGGGAAGAGGCAACAAGGCGATAACGACATAAGGTCGATAGAATGCAAAAAGCGTATTACGTAAACGCGATGTAAAAGCGAAAGCTCGTGCAAAACCGAAAGGCACGCACTAAGTGACGATAAATAAATAAAATAATAATTACTACGATCGTACGTAATTCGAGAGAAGAATAGGAAAGAAACAATGTTTCCTTTCAAAAGGAGAGAAACTTTCCGGACAACGTAATAGCAAGCGCGATCTATTGCCTCGGCCGTACGATTCGATCGACCTTCGCGTTTTCGATCGTCCAAAAAATACGCTAGTTCGTATTGTGTTCGACTCGTCTCGCTTCTGTATATTTTAGGAGAAGCTTTGGGATTGTAACGCGATTCTAAAAATCACGCGCATGCCACGGATCTAAAAAAAAAGATGCCAGCATTTTCTACTCGAGGAAACGTATCTCTCGTTTCGATGAGTTACAGGCCTTCGCTATTCGGTCTGCGAGCGAAAATAAAGAAGGTACGTCGCGGACGTAGAATTTTGCCGCGCACGGCTTCCTTCTGAAACTCTAAGCAAACGCGCAGCGCAAACCGAAATACGAAATTCTAGCAACAACGAGCAGCGCGCTTTCCATACGAGAATTTCGATATTTCGAGCGCTCGTAACTTACTCGCTATAACCGTCGCGACCAATTGTCTCGACAGACATCGCGCGGCCACGAATAAACCTTCTATAACGCAAAATAATACTCTATACAACGGAAATTCGTGTCAGACGTATATTTCGCTTTGCGTTCCATACTAGTTTTCAACTTTCTAACGAAGCGTTTGCATCAGGTTGTCCGGAAAGTTTCTTTCCTTTTGTGAGGAAACAACGCACGCGGGACGTTTCTTCCTTCGTATTATTTTCTCGAATTACGTATGACCGTAACGATAACAGTGGAAGAAAAGGGATCGTAGAAAATTCCATAAAATAATATCAAAGAAAAAAGGGTCGTGCTTCTATTATTTGCTTACGAAAGGAAAGAAACTTTCCGGACAACCCAATAGCAAAGTTGCGTTTAGAAAACTTTTCACCTACGTTTTATCGAGCACGTCGCGCAACGCTTATAGCGAGAATCGTTCGGGCTAACGTAACAGGTTGCATGGAGCTGCGTCCAAAAATTGTCAGTTTTCCCGTTAAACGCACGACGCGTAACGCGCAGAGACGCAAGAGTGGCGAGCGTGGGTGCCAGTATTTTCGTTCTAACCTAATTCAGTAGTTCTAGGGTTACACGGTGGCTTCCTAAATATAAAATCTAGCACGACCTGTAAAATACTCGATATGTATCTCGCGCGCCTCTTTCCTTTTTCTCCGCGAGACGACGCGCGTCCATCGAAAGAACACGATCGGTCGTGCCGCTATCCTTGCGAAGGAATTCCGAAGAACGCGAGGCGCGTTTTTCCGCGCGATCGTTCCGACGCACAGCATACGAGGCGAATGTAACCATCGATCCTCCTCCTCCTCCGAACGCTCGCGTTTCCCAAAAACAGGAATTTTTACGCGAACCGACCCAAACGATGCCCCGAAACGAGAAAATTACCAGTAGAATTTTTAGATAATTGGACATCAAGTCGCGATCTCAATTCTTTTAGAATTGATCGTAATTTTTTTCCAAATAAAATAAAAAAAAAGTCGCGACCACTGTACGTTCCACGTTCCAGCCGCAAGACGCGACTACTCGACGCGCGCGTGCCAACGCGCGTCGTAAATTTGCGAACCCGATCGCGCAGAAGGCAGAGGCGTATCGACGTTAGCGACGAGCTAGAACTAGGATCGCGTTAGGCAGTCGTCGATCGATTCGGACAGCCATATTTTCTGGAATTAGCGGGTATGGCGATGAAGCGGCGAGGAAGGGTTAGCTGGATCCGCGGAGATCGCGATCGCGTGAGGCTTCCTTAGAATAGAGGGGAGGGGGCGATCGAGAGGGACACGGAATCGAAGGTGGGTACCGAGACCGGAGGTGGGAGAATTTCCACATCGAGAGAGCTGCCAATCGCGATCGGCGGGTTTTACCTGCAGCCGCGATTGCCCGTGCAACCGGAGACAGATTGCAACGGTGAAATAACAGCGTTTCTCGCTCCTTCCTTCTCTCCCTTCTTCCTGGCTGTCCGCCTATTCGCATTTACATTCGGGCATACCAGCCCGGGGAAAAGTTTTACAAAACGCGTCTCTGTCTCTTTCTCTCCTTCTCCGATCGTCCAATCAAAGTTCCAGAGAAGTGGCTTGTGCAAGTGACACCGACCGGTATTATATACACGGTGGCCCCTATTGCCAGCCTTCCTTTTTGCCTGGCTTCCTTCAGGCAGATAGTTACTATCGGTGTCTGCTCTGTTATTCGAAAACATCGCTCCAAGGACCGTTTCTTTGCCCCCGTGGAAACCCAGTTGCGGTAATGCCAATTTTAACGATCTCGCTCGAAAGTACTTCGACGGAGCCAGCCTTTTTCTTCCCAACGTTCGTACGACGAATCGTTTTAGCTGCTGGCTGCTTGCTTGTCGCGAGCGGCAGGCAACGACGATCGGACGAATTCTGTCTGTCGAGTAGGCGCGTCCAGGATAAGGGAAGCTCGTTCGTGCTAGCTCCGAACGTGCTCCGTGGTTAGAGAGGAGGTTGGAATCTATTTGCAAGACGATTTGATTGAACGCGGCACGATAAGTTGCGAGTAAATCGCGAAAGAGCGCAAGACGTTGATTTTAGTTGTAGGGTCGAGCGAACTGCGCCAACCGCGAAACTCGCATTTCGTTTCTCGCGAGGTTCATCTCTGCGGACCGGAGACACCGCACGCGACGAGCAACGGCCGTACGTTTAATTCGTAACGGGAATTTAATTCGCCAACGTAGCGCACCGGCTCGAATTTTGCCAAGTGCGTGGTCGAGCAACGCAAACATTGACGTACAAGCGTCGAACATCGTCCAAACGCACGATCCCCCGGATCGATCGACGTGAGTCGCGAGCAAGCTTGCCAACTCTTTGCACGTCCATCGATGAACAGCGTACGCGAGACAAAAATTAAATTAAATGACAAGGAAAATTCAAAATTTCTCCTTGAAAATACAACTTTGTTCAAATAGGCACTGTCCGCTTTCGTCGATCGCCTTTTGCCATCTTCCACGCAGCGTCATAATCCCGCGTTCGTGAAACTTCTGATTTCCGCCAGCGAAAAACTGAATCGAACGTGTGATTTTACGTCATCAGCGTGATTAAAGATGTTACCGTTTAAGGAGTTCTGCGCGGAACGAAACAAATGGTAATCCGAAGGCGCAAGGTCGGGGCTATACGGGGGATGTGACAACGCATCCCAACCTAGTTCCGATCATTTTTGGCCAGTGACCAAAGACGCGTGGGGCTTTGCATTGTCACGCTGGAAAACAACACCCTTACGATCTGCCAATTCTGCCCGCTTTTCTTCAACTGCATCGCTCAGTTTGGCGAGTTGTACATACATAACGCTCGGTTATAATATCGTGGCGAATGTTTGACGATCACAGCGCGGAATGTTTCGGTCTTCGGGTGCAGCGACAGGAAATCGAGAAAACGATCGGTCCTCGACGATATCCGGGACATCGATCGAACACTGGAGAGACGTTGCCGGAGTTTTGCACCGAATACGCGTGTTCCGAATCGCGCCTCGCTCTCCTGTACCTACGTTGTAAAATAGATGGCGAATTAATAATATCGAATTAATTAATAATATTAATGATATTATGGCGAATAGATAATAATCGAGCGGCTCGCAGGCCACAGAGGTCAACGTAATTGCACTTTTGGAAGTTTTTGCAACTTTTGCGCCGATCCACGAG
Organism: Bombus confusus; assembly: GCA_014737475.1. Lineage (NCBI taxonomy): Eukaryota > Metazoa > Arthropoda > Insecta > Hymenoptera > Apidae > Bombus > Bombus confusus. Next base: position 1,918,140 of record JACXIV010000052.1, read on the forward strand.
TACTTCGATGCTCGTCTAACGTAATTTCATGCATCTTCTCTGCTTTTCGCTTCTTTTCGCTTTGAGAGACGTTGCCGGAGTTTTGCACCGAATACGCGTGTTCCGAATCGCGCCTCGCTCCCCTGTACCTACGTTGTAAAATATATCGCGAATTAATTAATAATATTGATAATATTCTCGCGAATAGATAATAATCGAGCGGCTCGCAGGCCACAGTGGTCGACGTAATCGCACTTTTGGAAGTTGTTGCAACTTTTGCGCCGATCCACGAGCGCTTCGATGCTCGTCTAACGTAATTTCACGCATCTTTTTCTCTGCTTTTCGCTTCTTTTCGAGTTAACCGATTTGGCGAACGAGCGACTAGGAACTCGGACCGGCAACAACGATATCGTGGAACGAGGTCGCGCGAAATGAATTTTTATCAGAAAATGGTACGTCACGAATAGGAAATAGCGGCGTGTCGACGTTGCCGCCGAACACGGACTCGGTTTTACGAGTTTTAATAGAAAACGCCTACGTCGATGACAGACTCGTAGACGAATTGCGTCAGTCGTCGGTTCCAAATTAAAAGTAGTATACCTTGAATAGTTTCTCGAAGGGAAATGCCACGAACAATTTAACGGTATTGGTAGCCCAGAGCTTGGTATTCCTTTCACAGATTTCTACGGTGTGTGGGCGATCCAATTGGCCTAACTGTGTAAGGTGGTCCATCGCCGGCATACAGGAAACGCTCGTTTTCTCTTCTTTAACGCTAAACCTACCGACACTTTTTGTATACTTGCTGTACTACCGCTCGAGATAGGCGGCACGGACTGGAAATTTTTCTTAGAAAACAAAGAGCAAACTACAAATAAATAGCGAAGGATATATCGTATGCGTATTTTATGAAAAGTCACAGATTACGAAGCGATATGATAACGTTCGAGTATGGTGAAATTTGCATAGAAATTCGAAAGCGGTCAATTTGACCGCCGTGGCGGGTTTAGCGTCGAGCTTCGTATAAATGTAGATTTAGAAACACCATCGCGCTCAAATTCACGCGTGTCGATAACTGTTTTCGTGTATATTCGAAAATCGGATAGAACGTACGGACGATCTGTTGTATCGTTACAACGGACGATATCACGACGAGAAATTCGAATAAGGCGAATTTAACGTGTGCGTTTCCTAAAGCGAAAGCTGCGTTCTCGTTTGACGAAAATTCCACGTCTGCTTTTCGCGTCAAAAGCAAGAGATATCCTTCCGTGTTGGCCGTGACTCAACTCGTGCTATGCGCCGTGTATCGTAATGCGCTAGATTTTTTTTTTTTTTTATTATTTATTTGGAGAAAATTACAATCAATTCTAAAAAGGAATTTTTAGTAAGTTTTTCTGGCGTGTTACGATGTCACGAGTATAAAGAGTGTAGCGCGCTAGATGCTTGTTATTCGATTTTGACGCTCTGTAACGATCCTCGTTCGACGAGGAGAAACTGCGATTCGTATCTACGACACGTATTGGGTCGTTCAAAAAGTTTCTTTCGTTTCATAAGGAAACACTAGACGCACGACATCTGTCCTTTTACATTATTTCATCGAATTACGTATGACGATGACGATAGAAGTGGAAGAAAATGGATCGTAGAAAATTCAATAAGATAATATCGAACGAAAAAGGCTCGTGCATCTATCGTTTCCTTATGAAACGAAAGAAACTTTTCGAACAACCCGATACTTACGTTATGGAGATATCTGGCGTCTGCTTGCTGCCTCCGCAGAACAGAGATTATCGTTTGTTCGATGGAACAAAGATTCGTCCTAAGGCTATTAACGTTTATTAAGCTACTAACGTTTCGCCAAAGATCCAACAAACACGAAATTCACGTTTACCGTCCTTTGCTAGAAACGCGTACGTCGCGAATTGCGATTAACGATAAAACGAAAACTACGGACATAATTTCGCGACAACGTTGAAACGCAAGATGCGATTCGCAAGAAATAGACGGACGCGAGATCATGTATGTATATATCTAGATTCTGTAGGATTTAAACCAGCGAAAGCGAAGAACAAAAACGCCAACCGACAGTTTGCCTTTCCCTTTGTTTACTGACAGTCGGTCGAAATAGATAAATAGAGAAGAACTGAGGACAGAGAGATAGATAGAACCACGAGAAGTTCAGATTTTGAAGGAGAAACAGAAGAAGAATTTGAAAATCGATTCTTCGTTCGAATGACCAAAATTTCACATCTTGACATTTTTTTCTTTTTTATTTTATTTTATTTAGAGCAAATTACAATCAATTCTATAAAAGAATATTGACATATATACAGGGTGGTTGGTAACTGGCGGTACAAGCGGAAAGGGGGTGATTCTAGGCGAAAAAAGAAGTCGAAAATGTAGAATAAAAATTCTTCGTCCGAGGCTTTGTTTTCGAGAAAATCGACTTTGAATTTTCGCTCGGTACGCGTGCGCTTTATCGCGTCTCGTTCTAACGGATCTCACTGTAGATCATGGTCTCGATCGACGTTACGTTGATAAACACTTCCAACGCGACCGAAATTACTATTAACTTACTATCCGACTTTTTTATTCTATATTCTTTTTATTCCATATTTTCGACTTCTTTTTTCGCGCAGAATCACCCCCTTGCGCTTGTACCACCAGTTACCAACCACGCTGTATATGGAACCGAAAGATCTTGAAAATTTTGAAAAAAAAAAATCTTGATATTTGCGTGGAAAGGCGATACGAGCAAAAGGTAAAAAATATCTCGTTTCTCGCAACGTTTAGATAATTGTCTCGAGTCGTGACGAGTTAATTCGCGCGATTTAGCAGCCACTCGAGAGTGCGAAGCAGCCAGTGGCCTACGCCCTACGCTATCGCGGCCAGGCATTCCACCGATATGGATTTCAATTTGCTCGCCATCGAGCGTCAAGGCAAAATCGGTTCGCTATACGCTGTCGGAGCGCATAAACAAGTTTTCGACGTATGCCAGTCCGTAGTTATGCTATCGAGGATACGTCCTTCGCGAGTTTGACTCGTGCACTCTTTTCGTCGACCAACCGGTTCAAACGTACTATCTCTCGCCGTATCGCCGGATAATTAATCCACTCGAGCTGTAGCGCGATAATATCCGATAACAGAAGCTTTGCTTTCGTACGTCTATCTTCTCGCATCTATTTCATAGTTGGCATTATCGCGAATCTAGCTTCTAACGAGCTTTTAACTCCCCGTCCCTAACAGCCGCGAAAAGTAACGTTGTATCGCGCAGCTGAGTAAAGTTATCGCCAGCTTGCCGCTCATTTAGGAAACGAAGTTCACGCGACGAACAACGGGATAACGACCATCGCCGGTTGTCACCTTTCAAAACTCCGACTCGTCCGAATCAACCGGTCTTTACTCTTCGACTTATCGAGTCGATCGGTGCGTGCATCGGCATTTTTGCAAATTACATCGCATCGTTTTTTCTCTGCTCCGTGAACTTCGTCTTACCTAAACACTAAACCTAGCACAGCGGTCAAATCGACCGCTTTCGAATTTCTACGTAAATTTCGCTTGCTAATCTGTGACTTTTCATAAAACACGCGTACGATATATCCCTCGGTATTTATTTCCAGTTTGCTTTTGTTCTCTAAGAAAAATTTCTAGTCTGTGCTGCCTATCGCGAGCGGTCGATAAGCGTATATACACAAGAAGTTGTCGGTAGGTTTGGCGTTAATCGTTCGAAAACGCTTAAGAAGGTGGAAGGCGGCGAACGAGCGCCGTGCCAGTCGACGCGTTGATTCACGTTCGCGCGAACGTCGTTCTCGCGATTGTCGTCGATAGAGAAACGTCAAAATGCTGTTACGATGATGCGTTGCTGTCTCGTGCGACCAGGCCAGTCGGATATCGTGGAGGCGTATATTATATACCGCATAGGTTAAGCCAGCCCGCCTACTTGCGCGTCGTGTCCCAATACCTGGCAGCAATATGTCAACGGCTACTTTCCACTCCGCTGGAGTGTCCTGGCACCGAGTTTTATCCGCGTCGCTCATGCATCGACATTATGCCGGCTACTCGGCCATGGCGACAGCCCATGAGCATACAACGGCGTACGAGACGCTTGACAAGCTGCCATTTTAACGCGCCATCGCCGATCACGGTGTTTAATAGCCGCGCCAGCAGAAAAGGAAAAATCGTTGCCGCCTGCTGCGCGACCATTTACTTCCTTAACCGTTTCAGTCGCAAGCAGCGCGATCGCGCCGTTGAGATTTTCCGTGCAAAAGTCCCGGTACGTTTGAACGCTACGGGACGACTCACGGTACTTTGTATTTCGTCGTTATCTTGCGAATAATTTTTATCGAAGGAAACTCGAAATATTCACAAATTAATAGCACGCATATATAGTAATATCGAGGTATTTCGTAAAGTAAGAAACACGACGAGCGCTATCGCGCCGCTTGTTTCTCTTCGATTTTCTCTCTGCGACTTTCCCAACCTGTTTTTTCAATAAGCCTTGGCACTCGAACGGTTAAGCACGTACCTGCGACGAGATGATGCAATGAGATGTTCGTCGAATCGTCCGCGAGGTATCTAGCATTTTCCATCGTTCTTTTCGTTTATGCTCGATCGCGCGAGAGAGACGAGCCTCCTTCTTTGCGAGAGACGTCCACTACCGCGCGAATGTATTTCGCTGCGAGAGCCGCGATAGAACCAAGCGTAACATTCCGTAATTTTCATAATTCCATAATTTCCGTAACATTCGAGTTTCGCGAGACCACCGTGTCTACGTGCTTTATACTTTTCCGACGATGTGGTCCAGATCGTTGAAAATTTGTTGGTCCGTGAAATTTTGTCTCTACCCATTCTTTTCTGTCGTTTTGTAAAAATTTGATTTTTGTCAAATTTCGGTCGTCTATGATCAGCGTGGCAGTCGCGACGCGTTAGGTCAACGAAGAAACGATTTTCAAAGGTTTGAAACAAGTTACATCGCGTTTGATTATTTCTTATTATTTATTTATTGTCACTTAGTGCGTGCCTTTCGGCTTTGCACGAGCTTTCGGTTTTACATCGCGTTTACACAATACGCTTTTTGCATTCTATCGACCTTATGTCGTTATCGTCTTGTTGCCTCTTCCCTTGTATCTATCTGATCTCTTTTCCTTGTCCGTCTCTCTTTTCTTATATATTCTATTACATCGTGTTCTATTATATATTCTGTTTTCTAAAACTATGACAACTTTTCGGCTTTCTGCCTCCTCGCTGTGCTTCCTTATCGTCGCTCCTCCCCGTCTCGTATCGCTCTTCTCTTCTCAATTATCGTTTTCAGTTCCACCAGTCCTTCTCCAGTCTCGTTTAGCATCTTTTCCGTGTCCTTTGGTCCTCTCGTTACTTCGCGTTCTTCTAGCGCGCGTCTCGGGTCTTCTTCTTTCCTTTTACATAGCCTGCGTCCTTTTTCTCCCTCTTCTTTCCAGGATTCTCTCGCTTTGGTCTCGTTTCCACATCCGAATCTTGCTAATATGTTTCTGTCCTTCCACTGCATCCTCCCTTCTAAGTATTTTGCTAACTCTTCTCAATTATCGTTTTCAGTTCCACCAGTCCTTCTCCAGTCTCGTTTAGTATTTTTTCCGTGTCCTTTGGTCCTCTCGTTACTTCGCGTTCTTCTAGCGCGCGTCTCGGGTCTTCTTCTTTCCTTTTACATAGCCTGCGTCCTTTTTCTTCCTCTTCTTTCCAGTATTCTCGCGCTTTGGTCTCGTTTCCACATCCGAATCTTGCTAATATGTTTCTGTCCTTCCACTTGATCCTCCCTTCTGAGTATTTCGGTAACTCTTACGATCGTAATGATAGAAAGGGAAGAAAATGGACGATACGTGATTCAGCGAAATAATAGAAAAGGAAAAACGTCGTGCGTTTCCTCATAAAACGAAAGAAACTTTCCAGACAACCTAGCAGTTCGCTAGTGGTCGGAAGATATCCGTTGAAAGGCGCTGCTTCCGATATTCGTACATCGCGGGTCGATCAACGAAAATGTGGCAAAATCGCTTTTGATAGAACGTAGTTACGTACAACGTAATTACAACTCGTCAACGTCGGTGGAAAATTACTCCACGTGCAAGTCCAAATTTCGGAGCAGCTTGCGTTAGACGTTCGTCTCGCTTTCTTCTTGAACGAAACCGAATGTTTTCGCGTCAAATGTTCGTTCCTGGGGTTCGATCAGCAGCTTGTTTCGAGAGAAGAGTCTGTCCAATTTAAACTTCTTGAGGACGATCGAGTCGCTGGAAGTTTCTTATCGCCGCGAAGAAAACTCTGACGCGAGGGATCGTTGCTTTGCCAGGTAATAAATCCTAGTACGCGAATGGAATATCGGCGTCGTTCTTAACGAAGAAAAAACAATTTTCCATGAATAAATTCCCACGGCATAGTCGGTATTTGAATATCGGAAGCGCGTTGCCGCCTTCTCCTACGCCTTCTCTTCAAAGTCAGTAGGTGGCTGCTGTTTTTGAATATCGAGCTTCAAAAATGTCGTAATAGGTATATTTATAAAATATACCTTGCGTAATATGCAAAGAAAGCATTCGTGCTCCGATTCTGTCTCGCGGTACAGCAATTTTTAGTATTAGCATTCGCTAGTTTTTCTTAGAAATTTTTCTTAGAAAACAAAGAAAAAGCAAACTAGAAATAGATGCCGAAGAATATATCGTTTGCATATTTTATGGAAAGTCATAGATTAGCAAGCGATGTGACAACGTTTAAACATGGTAAGGTTTGTGTGGAAATTTGAAAGCTGTCAATTTGACCGCTGTGATAGCTTTTTAGTGCGTTGGACTTTCGAAGCGGCTGTTTCTCGGTCGGTTACTTCCGACGCGCGGTCTGTCTCTGCCTTCCTTTTGCTTCCTCGTAGTTTTCGCGATTTAAGGGAAATTCATTGCGAAGAAATCGGATCGATAAGCGATCCGGTCGCCACCGGACAGAATCTTAAGTAACGATCCGTGTTTGCCTTCGACCGACGAGTATCGGCGCGCTGGATTCTTACGTACACAGCTGTTGATCATCGAAGAATTCGTAGGAAAAATTGCAAACGCGTGGCGTGCCTCCGCTGCCACTTGTTGCTCGTTTACGGCCAACGAGTATGCGTTTTAACGGCGGATAGCGGAATGTTGGAGGGAAATGGCGATACGGTTTGTTAGCGCTGCTTAGCGACGGAAATCGAAATATAGGGATAGTTCGAACAACATAGTGTCACGAGACAGTTCGGTTATAAAACGCTCCAGCTTGCAGAAAGATAAGGGAAGAAATAAATAAGAAAAGACACGCGCGTTAGAAAAGTTCTAAGTAGTCTTTTTGACCGTTTGATTCGCTCCTCAGATTCTGCGTCGAAAAATCCCAGTACATTTCGAGCGCGGTGGACAACTGACGCTGCAGTTGTCACGTAAATTTCGTGACTCACACACGCGCGAGAATAAAAGGACAAAAAAACTAGTTCGATCTCCCGCACTCGTTCTTCCTTCTCTTTATTGGGCAGTTAATTTACAACCGGTATGATAAATCTATCGAAAGACGATGACACAACACTATAAAACGTAGAAGTTCGGACAAGGCTGACTTTCGGCTTGCGATCAACTAACTCCTGGCAACTAGACTCCCATTAACGACTCGCTATTTCTCCCTTATGCGTGTCTTTTTGTCTTCTCGTACCACCGCCACGTTCGGATTCCGTAATCGTCTCCGATCACGGTCTTTCGCGTAACTAACTTGTCGAAGCACCGACGATACAGATCAATGGGCCGCTTGGCCCATCGAAGTTTCCCGATCCTTTCGGTCTGTCGGCACTCGGGCTTTCTCGCAACATTGTACATAATTCGTCGGGTATTTCTAGACAATCTTTCCACGATACTTTTGTTTATAATTTATAAAGAGTTGGGATAGATGTTATATAATTCAGCCGTCATGAGGACGTCACACAGTCGCCGACTGTAGAAGTTTTTCTTCGATACTCCTTGGGACTCGAACGGTTAAAACCGATTACGCGACGTATCACCGACGATATGTATCAATGGGTCGCCTATTTCTTAGACAATCTTTCCATGATACTTTTGTTTATAATTTATAAAGAGCTGTGATAGATATTGTATAATTCAGCCGATGTCACACAGTCACCGACTGTAAAAGAAGCGCTATCGGGTTGTTCGGAATTTTTCGACAGTGTTTTTCCGATACTCTTTGGGACTCAAACGGTTAAAACTGATTACGCGACGTATCACCGACGATATATATTGTTGAAGTGGTTAACGCTTCTAAGAAAACTCTACGTCTATTCTGTCTAGTTTTCTCAATCGCTAAAGTCATCGACAGGCCGTAGACAATAGACAGGCAACGATGGCTTCGGAGCTTTCAGTTACTAGGTAACGCTGCTAGCGTGCGGATCTGCACCAGAGCTCAAACTGTATTCGTATTTATACATACGCTTCTTTGTTAAATATACTTTTCTATCTTACAATTTATCCACGCGTTCTTCTATCTGTATAACCAATAACCACAACATATATCGATGGGCCGCCTATTTCTTAGACAGTCTTTCCATGACACTTTTGTTTATAATTTATAGAGTTGGGATAGATGTTATATAATTCAGCCGACGTCACACAGTCACCGACTGCAGAAGAAGCGCTATCGCGCCGTTAGGAATTTTTCAACGGTGTTTTTTCGATGCTCCTTGGGACTCGACCGGTTAAAGCTGATTGCGCGACGTATCGTCTCTTCGGTCTCGAAAGAACGAATTAATATCGACCGAGCAGCATCGGAGATCCGTAGCCGGGAAAACGATATTCATCGTTGGGATTTAAAACGATTGCTCGAACGCTTTTGTACATAGAATTTCCCGTGTCGGCGGCAACAGCGTTTCCCGCGTCTTAATTCGATCGCGGCTATCTTTTTGCTCAGCCAGAGTTTCAGCAACATTAACTCGAAGATTTACGCTGGCATTTCCTCTCGCGCGCCGGTTGCTGCTTTCTTCGAAACTCTGCTACGTTCGACTCGTTACTCGTGCATACGTAACCGACTCTGTGCTACATTTCTGCCAGTTAAACGGATAATTGCGGTCGGCCGTGTCCAGCTTAAAGGCATATCGTTGCGCTGCAACGTATTTCTTGCGACATTAGTCGCAAGGGTAAACTCGCAGGTATTAGCCGGTGCACGCACAGCCGGCGAACACGCGAGGCACGTAAGCGGGTACAGCGGTTTCTCTGACGAGCGCAAGTCGACGTTCGTAGGCAGAGAGTAGGAAATGCGACGCGTTTCGTTGATCGCGCTGTCCAAAGAATTTGGAAACGTAAGATCCAAATGCACGTAAATGTCCCGACCGAGTGTTACGCTCGTGTCACGTAAAAACTTGTCGCGTTTTATGGACGGAGTGAAAAGAACTAGTCATCGGAGAACTAGTTTTCCCGTTACTATTTTATTCAAATTTTAGCACGATACAAAAATATCTTAAATTTTTTTTCTTTTTTTATTTGGAGAAAAACTACAATCAATTCTAAAAGAATTTTTAGCAAGTTTTTCTGGCTATGGGACTCGAGAGTGAAAAATTTATATAATAAACTTATAAGTCATCGCCCCATCGGATTTGAAATGCGTCGATCGCGACACTCGCGTGGACGATTAAAGAGATGCTTGCAAATGTCGTCACGAGTAACTTGTTTCTCGGTCTAAACTCATCTCCACGTACGGCTATAAAAAATATTGTTTGGCCAGTTTAGTTCCGCGCGATGAATTAGGAGAAACGAGAATTTTTCTCTAGTCGCATTCGGGTATTTTAGAAACGTTTGGAAACGATGTGCGTAGCGCATTATATATTTTTTTTTTTTATTTTATTAGGAAAAAAAATTCCAATCAATTCTAAAAGAATTTTTGGTAAGTTTTTCTGGCGTGTTACAATGTCACGAGTATAAAGAGTTTATCGCGTGTTTGATTCTAATCGAATCCAGTGCTTGAATCTAAGGGATGGTGTTTTTTTAGCCCGCGGATCTGATCCGACGTGTCGAGTAATCGAGCGACTAGAGGGTTTAGGTGGTTGTTGACTCGTGTGCTATATCTATCGCTGAATTTGGATATTTCTTCTCTGACCGTGTGTATCTTGAGGTCGCGATGTATCGTTTCGTTGGTTACGTACCAAGGTGCGTCTAATAATGTTCTTAATGTTTTAGATCGTAGTCGTTGGAGTGTATCTATGTTGGAATTACTTGCTGTTCCCCATAGCTGGATTCCACGGGTCCAGACAGGTTTTAATACGGCCTTGTATATCATTAGCTTTTTATTTTGAACATTTTTTTTTTATTTAGAGAAAATTACAATCAATTGTAAAAAAGAATTTTTAGTAAGTTTTTCTGGCGTGTTACAATGTCACGAGTATAGAGAGTTTATCGCGTGTTTGATTCTAATCGAATCCAGTGCTTGAATCTAAGGGATGGTGTTTTTTTAGCCCGCGGATCTGATCCGACGTGTCGAGTAATCGAGCGACTAGANGGGTTTAGGTGGTTGTTGACTCGTGTGCTATATCTATCGCTGAATTTGGATATTTCTTCTTCGACCGTGGGTATCTCGAGGTCGCGATGTATGATTTCCATTTAAACATAGAATCGCGTTATCCTCGTTTGTCCGATGTTTGCTAGCAGTTGCTATTACGGAGAAAAGTGGCTCCTCTGCCTACCGAGAATCGTCTCACCGTTGTTTATCGCGACCCGTTCTTGGCTTACGAGTTGTTTAAAAACGTCTCGATTCTTGGATATCTATTGTTAGCTTATCCGTTATTACAGGCCGGCACTGGTTTCCACTCGGCCTGTGTAACGGTTCTATCGTTGCATAATCGAATATATTTCTAAATTTGGAAATTGCTCGAAACGTACCGCTTCTACGACGCTTGTCATCGATCGGTTTACCCGACCGCGTTCCAAGTAAATTCTCATCCATCTTGAAATATGTCGGATTTCTCCTTATTTCCAAGAGTCTCGAAGCAGTTCAGCGCGTTGCGTCGTAAGGAAGACGAACGTTTGCGTGTCAACGGATTAGACGGACTAGAAATTTTTCTTAGAAAAAAAAAAAAAGCAAACTGGAAGTAAATACCGAAGGATATATCGTACGCGAGTTTTATGAAAAATCATAGATCGGCAAGCGATCCGATAACGTTCGAATATGGTAAAATTTGCGTGGAAATTTGAAAGCGGTCGATTCGACCGCTGTGCTTTAGGTTTAGCGTTAACGGAAGATGATTTACAATTTCCACGCTTTTCTCAAACTCGAGAAATCGACGATTATCGGTTCGTTGTATTTGTTAAATCCGTATCAGGATTTTGTAATTTCTGGCGTTGGTGGAGAAAACGAGAATTTTGCCCCCGAAGCGAATTCTCGTTTCTAAGAATATTTTTAAACAAGATGTTTCACAGGCTATTTTCCAAGACGTATCGAGTCATTCGACGTAGGAGACATAGAAATATTTTTAAACGGCGGAAAACAGCTACTCGCGAAACATCGAATAACGTATTATTGCTGTTATACGGTGTTATTTCGGTTGTATAGGCGGTAATGGTATAAGGTTTCCAGATATATTCGAGTTTTCGCTGCTCTACTATTTTCGATTCGCGTCCGTTTCGTAAACAGCCCGACCTCACATAGGCAAAACGCTGTGTCTCGGACGCTTAGCATGGCTGATCTGTTGGCAGCACTCGGGATGGTCGATTTTTTGCTCTCATTTATCCGGTTGTTGCACAGCCACCGCGCGACCATGTAATTTTCTGGTCAAGCCAACAAACAGTTACAATGTTCTCTGCTATTTGTAGATTAACTTGTTTGCGCGTAAGGAATTCGAGTAAATACTCGAGTATCGTTACTTTCGTTTCTTTCGACCGTAACGTCAACTTTTATTGATCGAGCCTGCGATCAGACTGCGAATGGTCGTTTGCATTTTTACGTGCACGTTGTTTCGCTCTGCGAATTTTGTATTTTTCCCTGGAAATCGCGATAGATGCGAATCGTTGGCAATTTTTTAGTCCGTGCTGCTTATCCTATTCTCGTAATCGCAAAGGATTTGGCAAAATCGATGCGTCGAAAGACCTACTGTCCGATCTAACCGTCGAAGCTCGTCCCGATAAATGCGGTTGATCGATCGACGAGCGTGGAAGCGCGTCGCGTCAACGAATTACGCGAGAGTGGAGCGTGGAACGCGGCGAGAAAAGGAGGAAAGAAGGGAAAAAGAAAGGAGACGAGAGAAGCCGAAAAAGAAGACGCTGGTTGCACTCGGCTCGATTCTTCCCTGCTGGTTCACGGGGTTAAATATACCCTCGTGTTTGCATCATACGCATTCGCGAAACCGAACAAGAGCGAGGAGAGGGGCAAGGGGCGACGCGCTAAGGTAGAATCGAGAAGGTAATATTACACGCATATGGAAAACGCGACGGAGCGGGTAATCCGGAAGAATAAAACGAACGAAGGCGAGCGAAAATAAATATCGCGAATATGCGCAAAGACAGCGAAAACTTGTTAACTGCGAGAAGATCGAACGATCGCGTTTCGAATCGACGAAACCTGTGGTTTCCGTCGACCGACGATAGAAACGTTTTCGAGGAAACGCGAGGCTGTTTTCAAAATATACGCGTACGTTCGTGGGACGAGATACGAACGCCGCCGCTTCTGCGACGAAAGATTGGCGACGTTGCAACGACTGAGATCGCCCGTGGAAATACACAAAGACGAGTGGATGGATCGGAAGAGGAAGGTTTATCGAACGTAATAGGCGCGCGCGATACGGCCGATCGTGGCACGGCCAACGACATGGCCGAGAAATAGAAAAAGAAGTAGAAACGGAGAAGCAGAGACCCGGAGAAAAGAACAGACGCGAACGAGGCACGCGATGAAAGAGAGACGGAAGGCGAGAGAGGTTGAGAAACGGAGAGAGACAGCGAGCAGAAGGTTCGGAGACGTCTGCTATTACGGAGCACCTCCGTGGCCACGGCGCACAGCCCGATATGGAGCAATCTCAGATTTCCATCCGCCCAAATCAAGAATATACGCCCTCGCCTCCGCTCTCGCTCTCTTCTTCCTCTAAGGGGGATCTCTGTGCTCGTCTTCTTTGCCACCGCCATCGTCTCTGTATTCCTCTCGCTACCTCTCCCTCTTTTCTTGCCGAGGCGGAGGTGGAGGCGCTGCTCGGGGTTGGTGCTTGGCCGTTGGTGCTGGTAACAGTGCCAAAACTGCCTCAAAACCGACTACTGCTCCGTTTTGTCCTCCTCCTCTTTCTCTCCCCTTTTCGGCTCTCTCTCCTCTCCTCTCCTCTCCTCTCCTCTCCTCTCCTCTCCTCTCCTCTCCTCCTTCCTCCTCCTCCTCTTCCACTCCTTCTTCTTCCTCTCCTTGTTTCTCTTCTTCTTCTTCTTCTGCCGCTTCTTCTTCTTCTTCTTCTGCTTCTTCTGCCGCTTCTTCTTCTTCTGTTTCTTCTTCTTCTTCTTCTTCTTCTTCTTCTTCTTCTTCTGTTTCTTCCTCTTCTGTTTCTTCCTCCTCTTCTTCTTCTTCTTCTTCTTTCGCCTGTCTAGTTGTTCGCGCGATTCGTTTCCTCTCGCCTTCCCTGCGCGCACCCGTGCTGCGTGTTCCTTCCCTCTTCGCGTATCGCTGGCCCCGTGCTCGTCCACGGATAACCTAACTCATCGCAGACACGTGCCCTCTATCCGCCTTCTTGCACCTTCCTTCTTTCGTCTCCATTCTCGGCGTCCAGTCGGTCGGCGATACGAGCGACGACGCTTTGGCCGCTTTTCCAGCGTGTGCGTGGCCCAGCCGAACTCGCGACGCGACCCGGTCGAGACAACAAGTGTCCGCGGCGAGGATCGCGCGATTCGAGTTCATCGCACCGCGACCATCGTGTCGCCGCGTCTCGCGTTCGTTATCGTCGGCCGTTCGTCGCGCGAGTGATTTTCTACGAAATCGCCGGCAGCTCGGCGAAGAGATTGCTCGGACGGAGGCTCGCGGTGGAGCCGCAGCGCCAGCTTCGACGACGAATGTTGCTGGTGGTCCTTCGAACAGGATTTACCGGGAGGCAGGATCCTTCGGCAACGTGCGTTCATGTTGCCAGAAAGCAAGTTTCCCGTCACAGGTAGCCACGTTCACCGGATTCCCTTCGGTATTTCCACGACCGCGCGGCACGACGACCCTGCGCGTAGGCGCGTTGCAGCGACACGCTGGCGTAATCGGGCCAGTGGATCACGGTCCGTCGAAATTGTTGCATTTCGCTGTTCTTCGCCGCGAAGTTTCCAGTTTCGCGTTTCAACGGACGTTGTGCCGGGTAAAGGAGGATTTTCCGCCGCGACGATGAGCCGCGGGACGAGGACACGAGGAGGACAGAGGTGTTTCGCGGTTGCCGCGTCGCCGTCGCGTCGCCTTGACATATTCCTGCACGTTACAGCCGACTTATCGTTTTTAACCTACTTGCGTCCTTGCCAATTAGAGAGCAAACGCACGCTGCGCCGCGTGCGAGTACTGGTCGTCCACTTGTTGCGCGTGCGATCGCGTGCCACGCAGGTAACGCGGAAAAATCAGCGTCAATCGGTCAATCGGCAAAAGTCGCGACTCGCGTTCGCGCCGTCGCACGCGGTCGGACGTGCGAACGTGGTTGGATCGATCGAGACGAACGAGATATCGCGCGTTTCCGTTCGAACAGTTGGTTGGTCGCGATTTCCACAGCCGCACGCTCCGCGTCGCTACGTTGCACGGTGCGGCATGGACGCGCGTTGCCGAATATAGGTTAGGGGAACGTTCGGCGAGGATTTTGCAGCGGGTAGTGTCGCTTGGAAAATCGTGGCATGGAAAATTTGCCGAGTTGGCGCGCGGTGGAACGGTGTTCCGTGCCTAACCGGCGCGTCGTAGCGTGGCGAGTCGGTTAGCGCGAGCATAAATGGATAGCGAAGTTAGGAGCCGAGGGCAGAGGCGAGGAAACATCGGCGTGTATGAGCGACCGGGCGAACGAAAGTGTCTCAACCGGCTTAGTCGTAAAGATACACCGCACAGCGGGCCCGTCATCCATAATCCCAAATATGGAGTGAGAAATTTGAGAGAACCGAAAATAGTGGCGCTACGCCAACCGCTAAAAATAGCCAAAAAATAAATTGTAGTTACGCGGCCGCCTGCATCATTCTATAACTGGTCTTCAATGAATCGGGCCACCTCCCGCACACGCCGTTATTAATACACCATCACACAGACACACAGCGGTCGGTAAGCTACGTTGCTGCCGTTTTTGGCCCGCGTTTTAGCGCGGTAAATCGTTCGAAAGGCGAATCTACGGGATCGTTTTACGTGCACGCGCGTTCTCGCAGGCACGTACGTCCGTTGCCATCGAATTTTACGTTTCGTAGGGTTGCGTGCGACTGGAGCGACGTTTCGTCGTCGTTGCCGTCGCACGACGCCTAGGTCGAGGCGGAAATTTAATTTTAAACGACACGTGTCCGGGCTCGTTGGAACTTTTGCCGCACGTGCTGCCAGCCGATTAACCGCGTTTCGCTACCTTTTCCCTCCTGCGATTAGCCGTCGCCGATGGATATCGTTTCTGGTTGCCTCTACGGTGCTCGAACGTTCGCTTCGCCTTCGAAACGTCGTTCGCCGCGTAGCTTTCGTTCGCTCGAGTCCGTATCGCGATTGCAGGATATTCAGGCTCAGCGTTCGATAACGTTCGCCAAAATTCCCATCGTATATATCGGTTTAACGAACGTCGCGCGCCTACGAGGGCGCTCACCCCTTCGCGGTGCGTCGAAGCCAGTTCGTATAGTCTTTTTTTTTCTTTTTTCTTTATCTTATTTAGAGAAAATTACAATCAATTCTAAAAAAGAATTTTTAGTAAGTTTGACTCTAATCGAATCCAGTGCTTGAATCTAAGGGATAGCGTTTTTTTAGCCCGCGGATCTGATCCGACGTGTCGAGTAATCGAGCGACTAGAGGGTTTAGGTGGTTGTCGACTCGCGTGCTGTATCTATCGCTGAATTTGGATATTTCTTCGCCGACTGTGGGTATCTCGAGGTCGCGATGCGTCTAATAAGGTTCTTAGCGTTTTCGATCGTAGTCGTTGGAGTGTATCTACGTTGGAATTGCTTGCTGTTCCCCGTAGCTGGATATCGTTATTTTACTCTGCGTGCTTAAGTTGCAACGTCGGCCAATGAGCCAGCGTGCAGTCTTCGTCGATGGAAACTTTGCCACTTTCGACGAACCGACCGAACACGAGCGTGTTGCGAAAGATCGACGACAAAGACCAGGCGTAAACGCTCTTGTCGCACGAAACGGCGCAACGAGAAGCTTTTATTGGAATCGGTGGTCGCTGGCGATGATTCGACGGCGACTACACTCGCGATGTCTGGGAAGGAAGATGGTATAGGAAGGTAAGGCGTGAAACCCGATCGACTAAGGCCAAGTAGGGAGCAAGAGTCGCGGGTGTTGGGTAGAACCGTACGCGTGTCTGTTTCTATTTTCGAGCAGGAATATTTTTATCCTACGGTGCTGCAAAGTCAGTATGTACAATACGCTTCTTCATCTCTGCGATTCCACGCGCTCTCGTCTCTCCGCTCTTTCTCTTTTTCTGCTTCTCGTTTCCGCTCTTGTCTACGAGCTACTCGCCGCCCTTTTCCCTCCGGATCGTTCCGCCTCCTCCGACCCTCCTCTTCCGCTCGATTTTCTCCAAAACAAAGCCTCCAACGAAACATTTTTATTCTACATTTCCGACTTCTTTTTTCGCCTAGAATCGCCCCCTTTCCGCTTGTACCGCCAGTTACCAGCCACCCTCTCTCTCTCTCTCTATATATATATATATATATACATATCCATATTATTTTCTCGAATTACGTACGATCGTAGTAATAGAAACGGAGGAAAATGGATCGTACGTGTTGTGGTTATTGGTTACACGGATAGAGGAACGCGTGGATAAATCGTAAGATAGAAAAGTATATTTAACGAAGAAGCGTATAAACGAGTATGAACACAGTTCGAGCTGGTTCTAGCAGCGTTACCTGGTAACTGGAAAACCCCGAAGCCTTCGTTGCCTGTCTATTGTCTACGCGGCCTGTCGATGGCTTCGGCGATCGAGAAAACTAAACGGATCAGATGTAGAGTTTTCTTGCAAGCGTTAACCGCTTCGACAGTACGCGATTCGGTAAAATAGTAGAAAAGGAAAAATGTCGTGCGCCTACTGTTTCCTTCTAAAGCGAAAGAAACTTTCCGGACAACGTGATACAAATTTCTGGCGCCTCGAAGCGATAACCGACAAATCGACGATGGATCGCGTTCAGCGTCGCTCGAGCTTCGATCGCGTAACAGCCAGATCGGATCGGCGACCGTCTGACTTTTCGGTTACGCGGTTACGTGGCGTTGCATTCGAGTAAAAGTGACTTTTCCGCAGACAGCGCCGAGGCTTTTCCGCCTGACCGTACACTTGCAGCTACGTGGCCGTACTTTCGGAGCTTCTCGGACAGCGGCGACGCGGCAAAGCGATCGGCGTATTTTCTCTTCAGCCCGCAGTCGCCTCTTCTTTCGTGGTTGGGTGGTTTTCGCCGAGGCAGATTTTTGCGCGTCGTCGTCCGCTTGCCGCGTGTATTATTACGCGCGAAGAACGCGCTTAGAGCGAGTACTGTATTTATAGGTGCGTGGCGGGGCGGATCGACGTTTCGATGAGCTTAGAGGAACGTTACGAGGAATTATACGCGACAGGTGTGTGCGTAGAGGCGAGCCGAAGAGCATTCCTAAAGCTATCCGTCGCGTAATACGCGGCAGCTGCGCGTTTTCCTTTTATTCCATTTCCAAGCCTTGCGCGCGTCTGCGTGGCCACACGCGGCCCAACCATGCTGCAACACCCCACGCGATTCCCCTCGCGATTCGCATGTGGCGATTCGTTTCGTTTCGTTTCGTTTCTTCCATTTCTCTCGCGCCAGCTCCTCTCCGCGTCTACGTGGAAACGCGGCTACCGCGCTGTGGCCGCGTAGAAACGAGCGTTCGCGCTGAATCGAACGATGTTTCGTTAAGCAGAAGGTTAGCGATATTCCGCGATAGGCGGGCTGCATGGCGCCTTAAAGTCCACACGCGCGCCTCGTTTTTCCTCTGGACCCGTGCGCGCGCCACTTGGCAGCGATACGACGAAACGAAAAGTCGAAACTCACCGCGCCGCATGTTTTCCCTTTCGCGCAAACGGATTATCGACGGGCCGCGGACGTTGGCGCGAATGGAAAGTTTCACGAACAGGTAGAGGTGGACGCGGAGGAGGCAGAGATTTGCTTCTATATCCGAATAATATCCGAATAATCTGGGTATTTTATGTCGCGCGCGTTCCCTGCGTTTGTGCGGTTTCGAAATTCCCGCGAACGCGCGAAGATCCATCCGATCGGCCGAGTATCATCGACTCTCCGCCACCTGCTTTCTATCAAATCGTATCGGGAAGAATATCTCCGGTATCATTAAAGAGCTTTCCGCTGGATAGTTAGTTAGGCTACGAATAACGAACCGATCGCAAATCGCAGCCGACACGTAAAGGATACGCGACAGATACGAGGACGCAGTGGCTGAAAAATCGCTGCACGTCGACGTAACCGAGCGCGTTTCACGTTGCAGGGGGCACTATGCAGACCGAGGAAATCGTGTCTCGCGCACAATCCACCGGTATAGACGGTGGCCCCACGGACAACGCTTCTCCGCAGCATCATCCGCATCGTTCGTCGCGCATAAAGTGTCCGCTGCCACCTCTGCTCCACATGGCGGTGAAGCAGGAGCCACAGGAGGAGGAGGAACGAAGTCGTGACACGAATGCGTTGAGGTGAGCCTACGATTTCCGCCGATCGAAGCTTTCCGACTTTGTCCGTGCTGTCCTTTGTCCGACGCTTTCCCTCGTACGTTCCATCCGATCCTTGGATCGCGTCGAGAACGCTGGTTTATTGTCCAGCTAATTTCGAAAACCAATCGCGCGTCTTTCCGTTATGTCGGCTATTCTTCTTGTTTTTTTTTTTTTCTTTTTTTTTTCCTTTTTTTTTTTCTTTTGTCGACACCGCGTAACCGGTGCACCGAGCTCACCGACGACGAACCATTGGTATTCCACGGGCGAGATAAACGCTCGTGCCAACAGGCCGATGCGTTGTTATCGTATCGGACGTAAATCACGTAAGAAAGGCATTAGTTATTATTATTGTTGTTATGGCGCGTCGCGCATCCTAACGAGACGAGTATATCTGGTCAGGCAAATGAAGTAATACAGCGGAGAGCTTATTATTGCGCGAAGCGTGTGTGCATACGTGGACAGGGTGTAGGTTTTCGGGTCGGTGGACGCGTTCCGCTGGCGTTTACGAGCGACAGATTATTTTTTTAATGGAGTATAGCGAGTACGATCGCCTTTCGAGTCGCGTAAAAGTAATTTATGCGCTCGAGGATGCTTCGCAAGACGGGGCTGGGTCGATTCGCACGGCGCAAATCCGTATACGCGTGTACGCGTACAGCGATTGTCGAGAAACTTTGGCTCGCGGATCGCTGTGACGATTTTATAATTCACCTTCGACCACCTTCCAGTCGAAACTCCTTTTCCGCGCCTTCTCGCGAAAAAATGCATCGATTCGGTGGAACGTTCGCGTTTGAAAGCAATCCACGTCTGGCGGTGTTATGGTCTCGCGTCGACACGAGTTTTACGTACGCACATTGCAAAGGAAGATCGTAAAGACGTTTTATTTCCTCTATTGACAGTCGCAGAAGGAACGAAAGTTTGCGAAAGGTCGTGCGTGTTTTTTCATTCTTCGATGTGATTTACGTGTGACGTTTTTTACGAACGTTTACGTGGCGCAGGAAATTCCTTTTTGTTCCCAGATACGTATACACGCGTACATCGAGTAACAACTTTCAGCCGATCCACGCGCTCAGTTATCCGCCTTTATCCGCGTTTACTTTATCCGTGTTTTCATCGACGAACGCGAAAGACGAAAGCTTCGGTCTGTTTGGTTCACTCGTCGCGACACACGGCTAACGAAAAATTCGATAGTCCCCAAGTAGATGCAGACGTTTCGCCGACGTCCGTCGATGGGAAACACGGACATGGACACGAAACGAGCCATCATCAGATTCAAGAACTGGAGGAAAGCGCAGCACAGACTGTTACGGATCTCAACAGCCGAGGAAGGCCGAGGTAAATCGTCCTTTAATCGCTTTCTATTCGCGCGAGATGCTTTCCGACGCTCGAAAGCGAGTCGATGGAGTCTACGCTGATAGAAAAAAGAAAGAACGAGAAACTTTGTCCGTAAAGATCGAAGAGTTTTTCCTTGTTTTCTTCCGCGTTTAGTTTCGGTCGACTTTAACGATAACTCCAACCCTTATCGGTCGCTACACCTATTCGTACGTGATTCTCGCTAGATCGTAGCTGGTTTCAGTAAATATGCGAAAGATCTTCGGTATCGTAGGAATAACATTTTTGTTAGAAATGATTTATTTTTTGTAGGTGTATTACAAGTATATCGGTGTCGAATAATTATTTACAAGCTTCCAACGTATGATATTTTTCGAAACAATCCGCAACGTGAATTTTGATTCGCTCGCTTGAATTGGTTCGCCCGTCGTCACCTCCCACGTGACGTGCGACCGCAGCGACAAAGTACCGTCGTCACGTGAGAGGTGACTTACGACCGGTAAGGGCTAATTCCAACTTGCCAATGGTTCCAATAGCAGCCGCGTTAGCGATCGATCGAATTGGACGGGGAGAAAATCCAGTAGCCTCGTTTTATTTTACTCGCGACCCGTGAATCGAGGCGGTGCGACCGATCCTCGCCTCGGCGAGATCCTTTTAACGATCATTTTCGCGTAAAACTCGCGCCGCCGCCAACGAAAGAGTCGCTTTTAAACACGCGGCAAAAAGCACTCTTCGCCGGGAGAAACTGGTTCGTTGCGCGCGTCTCGCGGACTCTTGCGCGGACGAGAAAAAAGCGAACTTGTTTGGTACGTCGCTGAAACGCCGCGAGTCGATTACCGTTATTGAATTTCATTAAACGCGTGGCGCGCTAGAGCCACCGGTGCGAGAGAAGCGCGGGGCGCCTTCTCTCTATGCGTAATATGGCTGTAAGGTGGCACGCAGCCGCTTGTATAAATCGCCGTGCCAAGGTGTGGTTCGGAATGCAGCTAGGTGGAAAAGAACGTTAACGAAAGGCCCGTATCGCCGATGTAATTGCCGGCGTCGAGCATCCGATTTCCATAGGTTTGTCCACTAGACGCGCGCCGCATCTGCCATACCTAACGTTGAGATTAATTACGAATCGATCAGCGGAACGCGGTCGCGGAAGGATCGGCTGAAAATGAGAAAAAGGGAAAATGATCTTCTCTTTGCCTTTTTCCCCGCCAGCCGCTCGAGACACCGTCTGTTCGAGTAGTTTTCGAAAAGCTTGGACGAATCTGTTAAAAACGAGCGGGCCGTGGATGTCTGTTGCAGCCGAGGCCGCAGGAAGTCGCGATGGAAGCTGAAGTTTCATCACCAGGCGCTGCCGCCGGAGTACCTTGACCACTATGAGGCGTCCCTTGCTCAAGAGGCTTTAAACTCGTCGCCGACGCGGCTAACCGAACCGACGATTGCCAGCCCGGCGCCAACCAGCTCCGCCTCGACGCCGAGTCCGATCGCTGACGTGCACGGCTGGCTGCAGCGGATCGCCGCGATGCAACAGGAGCTCTGTCCGCGGATCTCGTCGTCGCAATGCTCGCCCGTAAATTCGTGCCAGCCGTCGGGCTCCAGGAGGTCCGTGATCACGTCCACCTCCACCCATACGTTGAACGCGGCCCACCACAATCATAACCACCACGGCCACGGTCAGCAGCAACAGCCGTTGTCGTCTCAAGCGTCCGGCAGGCCGCCGATGAAATACTCGGATCTGCCTTACATGGGCGAGATCACGCTGGACAACAGCAAGCCGCGACGCGGTAGGAAACCGAAGAAAGCGGACATTTGCCATTTGATCTACAAGAATTACGGCACCATACTACCCGGCACTCCTGGCCACGAGGAGAGGAGGCTGTCGCCGAGGGACAAGCTGGACTGTCGCGAGAGGATCTCGCCGCAGATGCCGTTCCAACGAACCGACGTTCAGAATAGAATCAGCAGCTTGTTGGAGAAACGACTGACCCAGGAGTCTCGGCGAACCTTCGGCACGATCGAGGCGAACTCGAGGGAGCAGGACGAGCCGTTGAATCTCTGTATCAGAGACTTGAACCAGTTGAAGATCAGGCTACTGCGAAAGCACGGCAACGTGTACGAGTCGGGGCAGGTGAAGAGCGAGACGTCCAGCGACGGAGAAGAGATCGAGTGTATAGGCGCCACGTTCCCCTCGGAACCGGCCTACCGTTCCTTCGATCATCTCGCTCATACCGCCGCCAACAACGTGAATCACAATAACAACAACGTGATCGAGCCCGTGCTGGGTGGCAATCCCGGATTCGTGTACTGGCCGAACGCCGGAGTCTTCATTCATCCGATGGCGTTGCAATCTCAGCTACTCTACTACCAAAAGATGGCACAGAACGACAAGTGTTACGGCCGAGCTTTGGACCAGCATCCGAAAGAGCAGAAGATCGTGCCTAAATCCATATACTCTATGATGGAAACGAAGAGCCCGCCTCTGCTGCCAGCCGCGGTCCAACCAGCCTGTCAACCGGCCAGCGTGCCGCCTCCTGTCTCGCCCAGACCGAAGAGGAACGCGTCCGTGGTTCAAGCTCAGGGACAACCGACGAAGAGGAAACGATCCGCCATATTCATCCCGCCGATGCCCTCGGAGAACAACAACAACCCGGCGACGGAGGTGAGCATATGCAAGTTTAAATTCACCGGAGGTGCGAAGCCCAGCCTACAGGAGAAGAAGAGCCTGTCGGTGGATTCCGGTGGCAACTTTAGGTACTACAGCGGCACCGGGGACAAGAGTATGCGCGGCTACGAGTTCTTTCCTCGGGAAGCGCTGCAACAGTCGGCGGGCCAATCGGCTTCGTCGACCGGAGCTTTCCTCAACGCGGCCGGCGAGAGGATTCAGCCGACCGCCTGCCAGAGGAGCGGCAATCAGGAGGAAGGTCGCCGCAAGAGGAAGACTCGAAAGTCCCTTCAGAGGGAGAAGCTTGAGCAAACGTTCAAGGAGAAGGGATTTCTCATACAGACGCAGCAGCTGGAGTCCGCCGAGGGCGCTACCTACTGCAAGTTCCGGCAGCTTAGGAAATTCACCAGGTATCTGTTTAGAAGCTGGAAGGACTACCTTCCGGGCAACGTGCGCGAGCTGACGGGCGCGCCGGACAACGAAATGGCCGACGGCGACGTCGAGAGCGACACGAACGTCTTACCCTCGCCGGTGCCCCGCGCCAACATGGTGGACGTGCCGGCTGGCTTCGTCGACGAGCATCGCGCTCTGCCTCTGACGTGAAACGTGGAAATTGCTCCCCGAGGCGGTCGGTCGATTCCAACTTCACGCTACTTTTGCCACGGCTGCGTCCCGGCTCTTCCGAGTACGCTCAACGATCGTCGTTCTTTTTGCTCGGCAGTGCTCGAAGCGAACAACGGCCAGCGTATATGTGTATATAGATTTCGAATCACGACGGTAGAGTGGTTCCGCGGCGATCGATCTCGATCGCAAGGACAGCCGAACAGTAGAGAGCAGTTGTTGCTCCGAGCGAGTTTCGTACGCGATTATCGCGAGAAATGTCAGTTGAGGATGGAACGTGGAAACGAAACTTTGCCAAACGATAAACGTAACTGCGTACGTTTTCGTCTTCGTTGTCGAAGACGGTCGGATGATATTCCTCGCGCCGTGAAAGATGTAACGATGCGTTGCCGATGAGCTTCGGCTGACAGAATCGTAAAAGAGACGAAGAGCGAGAGAAACGCGTAGACTGTAAGGATCGCGAGGAATCGGTTTTCGAGCAACGCGCGTGCGATCCGAGCTTGTCGGTTCAACGACGTCTCGTTTTCACGATTTTCTAGCCGTTCGTCGATCACGCATCAGCCAGGTATCGCGATAACGTCGCTAGCGTTTGTCGCATTCGGCGTTGTTAAACTGCCTCGTTACGGTATTTCTAAGAAATCTAATTAGCGCGATGTAAAGATCCATCAGGGCTCAGAGCGCAGTTGAAACGTCGCTTAGAAGACGCACGCGTTAACCTGTTAAACGATTCTCCGAAGTGATTCGTCTCTTAGGTTACCAGTGTTTTCGATCTTCGTCCACCTTCTACTCGATTTTGTATACTCCAAATTACGCAAAAATCGTCGCCAAATCTGCTCGATCCTTCGATGGATCGTCGGCTTTTATCTTTTCCAATATCGAGAAGGCGGTTGCTTTATCGAATTTACGATCTTGGCTGAAGGAGTCGCCGATGGAGAAACATAAAACAGCGAACAGGATAACAGGTTAGACGCGAAAGACGATCGCGTGACTTTCACTCTGCGCTCGCGATTAGCGATAGGCGACTGTTAAAACGTCGCAACGGTTCGATATCGAGACTCTGCAACGCGTTTAAGATACAACGCGAATCGCGTAGGTCGCGTTCTTCCCGAGAATTCGAGAAATAGCTGTTGAGGACGCGCTGGCTGTTGGACGAGTTTCGCCGAGCAGAGAGCGAATCTTGTCTCTTGCGTACGTTTTTCTCATGGAACGAGCGCGTGCACCTTGCTATTTAGTTATGGCACACGGATTTCGAGACTTCGTTGCTACTAGCTCACGGCGAGGCGTAGAGAAAGAGCGACAGAGGAAGCGAGAAGAGACAGCGGCGTGGTAGTAGCGTGGCGTAACGTGATTTAATAATAATGTTAATTCGATCGTAGCTGGTGCCAAAGATGGGAGACTGGAATGTACATAGCGCTGAAAGAACGTGTTTGTCGTAGTTAACCAAAGAGCGTGGTTTCGTGCTGGCCGATTAGAAGCGGATACGCGTGTAATCTTCGTGTTAAGAAAGAAGAGGCGTGACGCGATAAATTCAGCTTTCTAGCGGCCGCGACCATGGCCGAGGCGAGACTTTCGTCGGCTTTCGATTTTGCAATGCGTTTCGCGAGGCTTGCGCGCTTCCAGGAAACAGACAGCATGGAAGAACGAGAGGGAACGAGGTCGGGGCAAGAAGAGAATACGTAGGTTGCGAGAGAGCGAGACTCGGGATGGCAAACAACTCGGATGGCCGGAAAAAAGAGAATAACGATAGCGAGAGGAGAGTGACGGAAGGAGAAACGGGAAAGCCCGTTGCAACTATACGATTATCGCGATTATTTGTTCATCGTAAATTACTCGCCAATCTTATTTAATAACGCCTAACGAAATCTAGTCTTATTTATACTCTTTGTTAAATCAAAAGCCGTGTTTTTTTCTTTATTATTATTATTATTATTATTATTATTATTATTATTATTATTATTATTATTATTATTATTATTATTATTAATAATATTATTATTATCACCATCATCATCATGATCATAGATGCCGGTTTATTTATACATGTACATACATAGTCGTACGTAGTTTATGTCGGTGCGTGGCGTTTATCGAAATGTAATCGAATGGAAGAGAGCGTAGAACGTAGTTGGTGGAAACGTGCGATGGAACGTGCGTCGATCGAAAGGACGGAGATCGTCGCGTTGGCGCCTCGTAGACGTGCGACGAAAACGATAGGAGAAGGTTGGAAACGAGAATGAGAAACGATCGTACCTGAGACTTGCAGCGCCCCCTTCCACGGGACGTGCTTTCGTCGATTTTTCGCTTTCGCGATGTCCTGTTCGCGCACGTGCGGCGTCTTCGCGTAGCGATTTAACGAGTTCGTAAACGCGCCGATCGTTCGCCGGGTCTCCGTTGCTGGAGGAGAAACTGCGCGCTCGGAACGACGACGATTAGCGATGCAACGAGGGGAAAATGCAACAGGAACCGTCCTATACACGTATCGTTATTATCCTGTGCAGCGACCAGCAAAACTATTTTGTACGTATTGCCGATAGCGAGCTGATCGGTTCTTATAATCTGTAATAATAAAACGTAATCGTCACTGATCTCTCTGCTTGTTGATTTTTAGCAACGACACGGTCGAACGAATGAGCGCTACTTCTTTCCGACGATTTAGAAATTCTTCGCTCAGTATCTCGATACTGTGACGCGTGCCTCGTCATTTTTCCCCACTTACGCCATCTGCTGTTGCAAAAAGGGCGATCGATACTCGATAAACTCGCTCGATTCAATTTTTACGAAGATCCGTAGGGTCGATCACGTTGCGAGCTGAATAGTCGCAAGCGCAGAGTAACTTCATTTCCTCCGCGTGCGTGTATTTGTTTGCCGATTAGAATTTACTACCATTGTCTTCTACTTCTACTTCGTCCTGATACGTCTCCGCGATTCGTTGGTATTCGAAACTAGCTGCAAGGTAATCCAGCAGAGTAAACGACGTTAGCGCTTTACCGATCGTTGTTGTACTTTGCCGGTCTCGTGTCGTCTGTTTCTTCCTTAGCGGACGAGGTCCGAGCCGTAAATCCACGCGGTGTAAATTTGCAATTTTCAAGGTTTTAGCTTTTCATCCGCTCGACACCGAAGAAGAAAGTTCTCAGATTCGCGGAAAACTGCGCCTCGGACGCACTACGTCAACCGAGCACCAGGTAAGAAGACTGCGTCGTAATCGCGGTAATTCGCTCGTACCTCGCTACCGAGTACGTCGCCAAGTCCGTAACACGTAAGTATTTGTTACGATCGTGGAAGATAATTTCTGAGAGAAGCCCGATTAAACGTCCCCTGAACGATTCATTGATACATCGGCCGAAGACCCATATACATGGCGACCAGTTGAACGCAGCTCGGTCGAACGGATAAGTACGTATAGGTATGTTGTACACGCGTGCACCACGTATACACGCGCAGAAGGCATAAGGATGCGTGTGCAGTGTGCACGCACTGGCTGGTCTCAGCTCGATGCGTACAGCCAGCCATTCATGCATACGCCCATTCATACGTCTCTCCGGCTCACCTTGAACACTTTTTATCGTCGGTCGATGTGGACGTGGTTGCGGCGCGGCGCGGCGCGACGCGCGTCTTCGTACGCGGAGTTAAACTCGCGCATCTACGAACTTTGCGAACTCGTTAGACAAAGTCGTTACACTTCGATTCGAACACGGTCGCATCTACGGCGCATGCGTACTCTCTTCTTTCAGATCGAACGCTTGCAGCGTCGTTCGTCGAAAGGATTTTGTCGAGACGAAACGTTTCGCTAGGAGATCGCCGACGTGCGAAACTCGGAATGGTAATTTTGCGATCTTGGAGCGGAAAATTTCAGGATTCGACGATCTCGGGGATAAAAGTATAGAAATCGTTGATTTCGCGTTGATTGAATTTTTGCCGCTTTGAAATCTGTGAGAGGCGTCGCGATACCGCGCAGCTATGCTTCTACGATATTTTCGTCTCGGCAGAAACACAGTCGCGAGTTTCGTCTCTAGATATTTTTCTAGACATTTTTAGCGACACGATTCGACGATCGTCTCTCTCGTGCCACTTACACCGTACGCTTAGTTGGCGAAGGAACACGGGCGGAGAAAATTTGACGCGCGACTGTTGCAAGCGAAAAGGCGTCGTCGTCGTCTTCGTCGTCGCCATTCTTCTTCGTGTCGTCGTTGTCGAGCGTGGCGCGCACAATGACTGCAGGTTTCCTAATACGGTCTCGTCGCGGAACTCGATGAAAAAAAGAGGAATTTTGGCCACCACCGGGGGCCTGGGAAGCAACGTCCCGCGTTAGATGCTGCCGGCACAGAAATTTAATAATCCACTACCGTTCTTCTCTCCTCGTAACCTCCGGCTACTCGAATGGATATTATTTCTCGGCCAGCCGATCCTCCGCAAGCAGATTTTCCTTGCTTCTTAACAGCAGAAGGAAAACGATTCGGGTAGACGAACGCTCGAGCTTTACATTTTCAATGTGAAAAAATATCTTCACGATTTGAACGAAAAACGCGTTGTCGCTGACCCTCGCTCCGATTTTCCAAGAAATTCCTGTCGTTCGCTGAAACGACAGCGAAATTGAGACGTACGAGTGCCCACGAGGATCGTGGCAGACACTCGGAAGACTCGAGTTCGGTGGAAGGTGCGATGAAACGGTACGGAAGCAGCGGCAGAGAAACAAAGCGAGGGATCGATACGGAGAATTTTTTTTTTTTTATTTAGAAGTAATTTTACGATCAATTCTCAATAAGAATTATAAATGGTACTATGTCATGATTAAAAAGAGTTTATCGCGTGTTCGATTCTAATCGAATCTGATGCTTAAATCTAGAGGATAATGTCTTTTTAGCCTGCGGATCTGATCCGACGCGTCAAGTAATTAAGTAACTAGAGGGTATTGGTAATTTTACGATCAATTCTCGATAAGAATTTTAAGTAAATTTTTCTGGCGTGGTACTATGTTCTGATTAAAAAGAATTTATCGCTTTTGATTCTAATCGAATCATCGTAGTGTTTTTTTAGCCCGCGGATCTGATCCGACGTGTCAAGTAATCGAGCGACTAGAGGGTTTAGGTGGTTGTTGACTCTTGTGCTGTATCTATCGCTGAATTTGGATATTTCTTCTTAGACCGTGGGTATCTCGAGGTCGCGATGTATCGTTTCGTTGGTTACGTACCAAGGTGCGTCTAATAAGGTTCTTATTGTTTTCTATCGTAGTCGTTGGAGTGTATCTACGTTGGAATTACTTGCTGTTCCCCATAGCTGGATTCCATAGGTCCAGACAGGTTTTAATACGGCCTTGTACATCATTAGCTTTTTATTTTGAACATTTTTTTTTTATTTGAGTAATTTTACAATCAATTCTCGATATGAATTTTAAGTAAATTTTTCTAGCGTGGTACTATGTCACGATTAAAAAGAGTTTATCGCGTGTTTGATTCAAATTGAATCTAATGCTTAAATCTACAGTGTAATGTCTTTTTAGCCTACGGATCTGATTCGACGCGTCAAGTAATCGACTAACTAGAGGGTATCGGTAATTTTACCATCATTTCTAAAAGAATTTTTAGTAAGTTTTTCTGGCGTGTTACAATGTCACGAATATAAAGAGTTTGTCGCGTGTTTGATTCTAATCGAATCTAGTGCTCAAATCTAAAGGATAGTGTTTTTTTAGCCTGCGGATCTGATCCGGCGTGTCAGGTAATCGAGTAACTAGAGGGTTTCGGTGGTTGTTGACTCTTGTGCTGTATCTATCGCTGAATTTGGATATTTCTTCTTTGACCGTGGATACGGAGAATAAGAGGAAGCGCGTGGAAAAGACGATCGCAAGACGCAGTGTGGAAGCCTGTGAAACGAAAGTTGTTCGATCGGTGTGTCGATAAATCGTAGAAAGACTGCGGGAGCGTTGTTCGTTCGGCGTCTCGTGGAAAGATACGCGTTCTCCGAAATTCGCAGATTACGAGATACAAAGAGAGGAGAGCCGCGAGCGTGTAGGTTTCTTTGCGTTTGCACGGGGACTGGCGTTCGGGTCGGCGAGTTCCTTATACGGCAGAAAGATAAGAAGTTCGCGCGTCCAGTAAATCGGCGATTTAAGGTGAGTCGGTGGCCGCTGAGACGCCGAGCAGATAGCGAGCGCGCAATTGCATCGAGCGTGAAGCGTGAAGCGAGCAGGCAAGATCGGATAGAGCGGGCTGGTGCGGCCGGTTCGGTCGAAGAAAGACAGGTTCGCAGTCCACGGACAGGTTCGTTCGCGAAAAACTTCAATTTGTCTCGCACGCTCCCCTATCCCGCCGCCGGGATATCTGCGCCGAGTTGGCCGGATAACGCGTGCGCGCACGCGCTCTTCCAACGAGACGAGATTGCCGCGCGTGTAGGAGTTAACGTTCTTTGGAATTACGAGTTTAATCGTCGGGCTCGAGGTTCGCGCCAGGTTCGCGTACAACGGTGGCGAAAGAAATTTTATTTGCCGCGAGTATGAGTCCGTGCGGGAAGATCGCGCGGTAAATTATCCGGACGAACGAAACGTTAGATTTGCGACTAAAGGTAAATTCGCCAACTTGTCGTTTGCTCGAACGTTTATCGGCAACGCCAAGTTCGATTTATTTCGCTGAAAGTAGCAGCGGACAACTCGCTAACGACGCCCGTCTCTGCAAAAATTGCGTATCTTGCTTTTGGCTACGCGCAACGCGAAAAATCGGTTTTCTCGAGAGCCAAACTCGCGGTAAAACGACGTTGCTCCGTGCTTTATGTTCGCAAAGGGAACCGCGTCTTGTCTAAAAAATCGAATTCCTCGTTCACAGACTACGCAACTTTTTGCTGCCACGACTCCATCGCAGATCTGCTTTTATCCGATCATCGTCCGATCGAAAAGTCTCAGGCTATAAACCTTGCTTATCGCGCAGCTGGAAGAGCCGTAATCGAACAGAGCTTACGCTCGTTACCGACGTACGCCGAACACATTCTTCGTATACGTACTCGGTGTACGCGTCGGTTCTGCACCATAGGCACACTTGGTTTTTAATATGGTGTCGGCGTTCTCTGCAATTATATTCGTGCGAATGGCAGCCGAGTGCGCGCCACGAGGCGTGGGCGGAGTCGAGCGATTTTAAACAACTGCCTGTAAGCATTAATTAAAGGGAGCCAAGAGGCTGGTTCCCGATGCGCCACCACTCCATACAAGGTGGCTGGTCTTAATTTGGCATTGGCGAAATAGTAACGCCGGTGCCGCTTAGCGCGTGCATTGTCCTGTCCGCCGCGACGTAGCCTACCCGGTAATTAATTAACCGTATTTCATCGAACGCTTCCATTTACGCGACCCGGCTTCCGCTCTTCTGGCTACCCAACCCGCGGAATTATCGTCGCCGCGATCGACAAACGCCTGTTTCGCGTTTTAAGCGTCTCGCGCGAAATCGACCTGCCGTAACAGTGGTACGACGTTGCTTCTGCCAGGTGTTGGTAAATGCTAGTGTCCGATTTATCGGGTCGTTCATACAGTTGCTTGCGTTCGTGCGCGAGCCTCCTCGTACACTTACGCTTCCGTGTGTACGTCTGTAACGTACGTATACGAATAGGTACTGCGGAAAACGTTATCTTAATTTCGCTCCATGTCTACGCTATCGCGTGTACCTTGCTGTTTGTGATTACGCGTTTTACGGTGTTAGGTGTCTTCTGAAAAACAAAAAAAAGGAAGAAGGAGTTACCGAACGATCGGACGTAGAAGTACTGACAGCACTTTATTCGTGAAAGCGTTGCTTCTCGCGTCAAATCTCGATCGGAGAATTCTTCCCTCGCCTAAACCTAGCACAGCGGTCAAATCGACCGCTTTCAAATTTCGACGCTTTCTACGCAAATTTTACCATATTCGGACGTTATCAAATCGCTTGCCAATCTGTGACTTTTCGTAAAACACGCATACGATATATCCTTCGCTGTTTGCTTCTAGTTTGCTTTTTTTTCTAAGAAAAATTTCCAGTCTGCGCTGCCTATCGCGAGCGACCAACAAGTATACAAAAAGCGTCGGTAGGTTTAACGTTAACGACTCAATTAACGCCGCTGAACTTTCACCCGGCCCCTTGGAGAATCCACCGACGAAACGAACTAACCAATGAACCAATGGACCGGAAAGAACGTCGCGAGAACGAGCCCTTACGTAAGAGAGACACCGTGCTTTTAGCAGCCTAGCACGGTGACACACGGCGGCGAGCCGATAATTCCGGCCGATTAAGATGCACCATGTGGAGACGTGGTCGCGCAATTCACGTAATTCGCGCAATTAACCCCTTAGAGCCGCATTCCCGACCGTTCGTCGGCATCCGGTACGTGGTTCGTTCATCGTTGTTTCGTGGAGGAACGGGTTCATGAATGAACCCGGCCGTGGTTCGGCAAAAAGCCTGCTTGCCTCTTTCTTCCCTGCGCCTCCTTCTTCGTCTCTGCGTCCGTCCGTTTCTCTCTTGAGCGTCGAGCGAGAGGCAGCGCGTAGAAACTGGTATCGGCACAATGCCGTCGGAATACGCTATTGGACCGCCTCTATTCGTTCGGCCGCTATTTCAACCTGCGCCCGCGGCCGAACGCAAGAAACAGACGCCACCGGAAATCATCATTCTCCCCGGGTAGGTTTAATCGAAGGGAAAACCGGAATACGCCGCAGCTTGACTGACAACAGGAGCAACCTGTCCGTGGCCGTACGACCAGGATTCCGCGTGCATGATTTTTCTCCGCTGCAGCGATCCTCCTTTCTCCGA
The DNA here is from genome assembly GCA_014737475.1 of Bombus confusus. Lineage (NCBI taxonomy): Eukaryota > Metazoa > Arthropoda > Insecta > Hymenoptera > Apidae > Bombus > Bombus confusus. The sequence continues at coordinate 1,950,295 of JACXIV010000052.1, forward strand.
CACGCGCTTTTCTTCTTCTTCTTCTGCTTCTTCTTCCTCGTCTATTCCTTTCCCGACGCGGATTAATTAGACGCGTCGTAGCGTCGTGGACGAGCCTTCTTTCCACGAGCTTCGGATGTGACGCGGCGCCGCCTTGGAAAATCAAACATCTTCCAATCCTGTTACGTCGTAAGACCTACTTTGTAATTGTACGACGATCGATATTATTAACTATATCGTGCGTTTAATTATCGCAACCACGTTGATGCGTTGCCACACGTCCGCTCGGTATATCCCGGGCCGATTCGCGTGGCGAACGTGCAACGATATCCGGAGAACACGCCGCGCCTCTAAGCTTCGTGAGATCGCGACGCGACGATACGGTAGCCGGCACGTACACCAGCTGGTCCAACTTTTTGTCCAGGGTCGACAGCTGCGACGAAAACGAAAAATCGGAATTGCAACCAGCGAGAGCAAGAAACCTCGACCCCTTCGGCCATCGAAGGGGATGTGCATGGCTCTACGGGATCGTCCGTGGGCCAAACGCGTTCGTCGCGATAACAGAAGGTCACCGGCGAACGAATCTGCAGCTGTTTCGCGTCGCCAATCGCGTGGATTCGATAGCTGCGCCTATCGACAAATTCGGCGAAGCGCGTTCGATGGAAATCGCGTCCATCTGCGCTGTTTAAATTTTACGTGGAAAAGTCCCAGTACGTTTGAACGTATCTTGTATATCATTGTTATCTTCTGAATAATTTTTATCGAACAGAGCTTGAAATATCTGTAAACTAAGAGTACGCGTATATTAGGTTGTCCGGAAGGTTTCTTTCGTTTTAAAAGGAAACATTTTTCATGTACATTTTTCAATAACAGAAACGGAAGAAAATGGATGATACGTGATTCGGTAAAATAACAGAAAACTGTCGCGCGTCTATTGTTTCCTTCTAAAACGAAAGAAACTTTCCGCACAACCTAACGTAATGATATAGATGTATTTCATAAAGTGACAAATATGACGAGCGCTGTCGCGCTGTTCGGGATTTTTCCTCCCTGTTTCTCCAATAACCCTTGCCACTCAAACGGTTATTTCCTTTACTCGCATCGACTAAAACTGTATCGAGTTACGAATCGTCGTTACCTTTCCAATAGCTTTCTTCTCCGTCGAGTCCGCGTCTGCCAGATTTCCGGCTAATATGGCGTCTATGGAAATCGCTAGCTAGGTATGTAGCATTTCGAACGAGTTCGCTTGGTTCCGTTTCATCGAAGGAGTAGTCGTTTCGGACGTGGTCAAAGAGAAAGGCACGAGTTTATCTTGCATTTAACTTTTATTATATAATATTATGCCGTATTTCAGTTACATAATTTTAAGTATTCGATACCCTATTCGTCATATAGGCATACACGTACCTAAGAACATGTTCGGCACATATACACCTATACATGATGCACACACGTGGCGCATACCGCTGCGTGTTTCTTTCAATAATCGACTTTATTATCAATATACAAATAATGGAAGACATAGCAGCACCTAGAAGTGCTGTTCAAAAGACGACCTCTTACCTAAAACATTCGTAAATTTTATTGTTCTTTTTACCGCGAGACTGTTGTAAACCCCATCTCGATAGCTTCATGCTGTAGTTCACGCTGTTGCCGCTGCAAACGAAGCGCGATATACTTCTAGCCGCAGATTTGTAAACAACGTACTAAATTATCGTAGGTAACCAAACTGCGAGATACGTAACGATAGAGTATTTTAACTTTTCTCTCTTTTTTTTTTCTTTTTCTCTCAATTCGATTTAATTCGCCTATTACATTTCGCATTTCGCGTTTCGTTAGGCTATCGTACGACGTATACGTCGTAGGTTAAATTTGTCCGACACATCGTGATCTTGTTCCGATACGTGTACGTGTACTTGCGCGGGGTAAAGAGACGTTACGTATACGAATATACGCAGCATCGTACACGGACGAATCCTCCTCTTCTTTGTTGTCGCCTTCGTGGCAGTCTGGAATCGTACGAGTACACGGACAAGCATCCGGCCAGATGTACATTGTCGTGAAATCACCGACAACACGTAAGTATCGTTTAATGTCTTCGTACATTTGAAATTGATAGTTGTTCGTAAATATGTTACATTTTACGTTGCGTTATTTTTAATGAAAAGAAAGTGCTACGACACTTTACTTCCTAGTCGGTTCTTCGTTGCTCCAAGCTTCTCGCGCAATATTCCATTCGCGTTCGCCTTGTTTCTCCACTATGGACGAACGTAGTCTATCGCGTTTACGTAGAATTACAAGCGGTAATTTGGAATTGAAATGGCGGAAGGTTGCGCGACCGCTTGTTGGCGTTGCGTTTAATAACCGCGCGACTTTAAAGAAAGGCGAAACGAGAGAGGAAAAAAGGATCGGTACTCGATCCAATAAGTGCTTGCAAGCGTAATATCAAAGTCTAACGCTATGTAACGTACGCGATACGACACGAGGTCGACGCTTTTGGCAATTACATTGAGAATTCAAGGGGGAAATTTTGGTGTTTCCGACGAACATCGATCGTACGACGACAGCGTGTGTTCGTGAAATAGGAACGTTTCGATAAAATTTCTATTACCACCTTGAACGAAACAACACGCGCGCTCGGAGCATTAATAATTAGAAAACTGACCACGCTTGTGGTCGCGTGGATCGCGCACACGTTGCACGTGTGCCTCACGCGTAAATGATTATCGGCTGATTCCATATATACCGATCTCGGAAGGTACGGAAACAACGGTAACGCTACGTAATCTTAGTCGAATGGAAATACAAAGAAATAGAAGGTGTCGTTTGGCACGGCAGACTCGTGCAAACGATAAAAAACGATCGTGCTTCTTGCCGCGACTGTAATCGAATGTATGCATTACGAGATCTTAGACGTTTACGCGTATTGTCGTTGCCACTCTGTTCGAACACGCATCGCGAGTACATGTGATTTTCTTATCGATTTGTTTTATATATTACGACTTAGATTCGACGTAATACGATTACGAAATATTACGATTAGGAAATATTCACAAATTTCTTCGCAACAGAATTTATAATGGGATATGTAATCATAGATCAACATTAATATTATGTATTTGGATATGTACATGTCTCTGTGCGCATGCGCACGCATGCCTTAGAGGCCTGAGCATGTGTATGCGTGTGATTCTTACGTACGCATAGAGTGCATATGCACGTACGTGAATGCGTGTAAATTAACGTTCCTACGTATACGTATCGCGTGCCTCGTGTACCTTTGTACGTATGCGTGTGTGTAAACATAGATTATGTACGTACACACACGCACACATGCATAAGTACATATAGGCAACATATAAAATACGTATACGCGTATACATGTATGTAGTTTATGCGCGTACACTAATCTCGCGTTCTCTCACGCAGTCACGCACGAAGCTCGTACGCGCGCACCCACTGGCTCGCGCATGAACGCGCATGAACGCGCATGAACGCGCATACGCATGCACTCGTTCGCTCACTCGTATGCACGTATTTATCAATTATATAGGTATTAAACCGATAAACTAGTATACCATTTTCATAACTGTTTCATAGAAACGGCAACGCTAAATTCATTTCAAAAACGTTAATTCACGAGTATCTGTGTGTCTCTGTCCGTCTGTCCGCTCTCCGTCTATCTGTCCGTCTATGTACGTGTAGATGTGCGTGCGTGTATACACCGTGTAAGATCAATTCGAACAAAGTCACGCGAATCGCGTCGCCAGTGTGCTGGAAACAATCGCGACAACCAACGTGGAGAAGAAATGACAAGGACGACTCGCGCTACCGCAAAATTTGATCTCCATCTCCTCCGGATGGTAGTTTATACATTTCGGAGGCCTACGACGATACAGACGTTCTCTTCTCGCGATGCAAGCGCCAGGCTCTGTCAGAGCCTCTATCGGCTCGATGCTCAATTGTTTACTGCCGCATGGACACAACGTGTCCACCACCAGCAGAATCAAATTCGTATGGCGAATCTTTTGTACGCTGAACGGCCTGCAAACATACACGTACATTCTCGAGTGCTGCGACCATAACTTTACCTACCGTCGATCGAGCTTGCGCTGTCGAAATTTCGCGGATATCGAACAGAGGAGACCGTAAATCCGAGATACGAGATCTTCCTTTCGAGATTTCATATTTCGCATCCATCGGGTTGTCCGAAAAGCGTCTTTCAGACACGTCTCTCGCAACGACGCATCTTTGTACAAACATGAAACTTAATCTGTCGAACATCGCGATCTTTATCTTGATAGAACAAAACGCATCCTACGTAATTCGATAAAATAATATAAAAGAAAAAACGTTCGTGCGCGATCCATTATTTCCTTAGAGAACGAAAGAAACTTTTCGGACGACCTAGTACCATCTCGCCCAACGATACCTGCCAAATATCGTGCGATCGATCGTCCGTGCAGTTCGGAACAATATCGTGGATCGCGAATTATCTCGCTGCGAAGAGCCACCGAGCGGTTTCCGAAGGAGGAATACACTTATACACGTACCTTTCGCAACCGGTGTCATGACAGTTGGTCAACTTTCCTTTCAACGGATTACTTTGACCGCTGGTATTCAATCTCTCGGGTTGTAGAATATAAAGATCCGTCTTCTTCTCGCAAGATCTCAAATTTCTCTGTGGATAATGGGCAGACGTGGCTCGCGTTGTGCCAGGAGAAACGGGGGTTGCAGGGGCAATCGCCGGAAGCCTTGGGAACGCTTCTTCGTTTCCCTCGGTTGTTTCGTCGGTCGAGTCTCTGCTTATCACGAACGGGTCGAACTCGTGAACTTCTCCCATCGAGTCTTCTGAAAGTTTATTTCCGTTGGAGAACTAGGAATTCCGCTCTTTTCTCTTTTGGCATAGCGTTCTTTGCAGCGAATGTTTCTTACCATCGAGTGCCCTCGCGGATTCGCCAGCGAACGCGAAAGCAACTTGCCATAAATTTTGAAAGTTAAAGCCGAACGCCACGCTCCACAGAAAATTTCCCAGTATCGCGATCGTCGTCGCGATGGATCCCGAGACGGTCCTCGGTGCGGCCGATTGATGAGATTCTTGCGGACTGCAAGTGCCCTGGTAATCGGTCACCGTTACTTTTCTGAAATCGACGAACGAACTTCAGTCGAAGATGCAGGCGCACGAGCCTGAAGGCGTCGAGTTCTCGTTTTCCCAACGTTTCCTTCCGTTTCACAGCGCTTCCAGAGTCATACCTGTAAATCCTGTCTTGAACCAGAGAATCCATTATGGTACCGTCGATTTCGCCGAAGAATTTCCCGGTATGCTCGTGTCGTTCGCTGATTATAACGAACCCGTTATTGTCTAAGATGTAGCAGTCCAATGCTTCGGAAGCGCAGTTTTTCTTGCAGTTCGTACCGCTGCACTGAAAGGTAGAAGAAACTGTATTATTAAACGAGTTGCGAGAACGGGTCGATTCGTATTCCAGCAAGGAAAGCGGAAAGAGCGAGTAACCGATATTTCGTGGAAATTTACCGTCGAAGTAATGTTGACGAAACGAGAGGCCAGCGAAGAATGTTGGAACTGTAATCCTACGACCGCCGCCGGTGCTCTGTGTCCCGTCCCGATGAAAACCGCGTGAGTGGCCGTGACCAGTGGATTGGGGCTGTTGGCTAATTTGCAATTTCCTCAAATTTACTATGCGAACGATGTTAAGAAACGATAACGAATGACAGAAGAGAGAAAGAAAAATCGGTAGAAAGAAAAAATCGGAGAAAAAAAAATAGGATAAACGTATAACGTTAACCGGTTAGCGATCGAACGCGGTGGTATTTGAAATTTTCGCTGCGTGGCAGTGCCGCGAAGAAAAATACGCCGATCGCCAATGGTCAACTATACGCGTATTATCTCATCCGTGGAAAGTCGAAAGCTGCAAGAGCGCAAGTACTACTCACCGGCGTCAAAAGGCACGCTGAAAACGAAACTTTCCGGTTCTACATAGTGTTGGTCCACGGCGCGTTTATACCATGAAGAATCTATAGCTCTCGCATACTCGTCGGCAAACGGGCTAAATAAAGAAGAAAATTTTCGTCACGATTACGAAACGTCTTGTCGAAAGTTGTTATGTCTACCGCGATGAGACTCTAATAGTACGAAATTGAGAAAACGGAGTTAAACGACAATGAGTATTTGACATTTACGGTTCGTTGGTGATTTCTTCGGTTTGTTGATGCTCGTGCCAACGAAATAGGCCACTTTTCGTTGCGATGAAACTCCTCGTTACACCGAACGTGCCTTTCCCTTGACTGCAAACACGAACGTAGTTACATGGAACGTAATAAAATAAGTAAGAGACGGCGCAAAAAAAAAAAAAAAAAGTATAAGAGAGCACAAAGTATCGTTGTTTTCGTATCCGATAACGAATACGAATAATTACCGCGTAGCAAAATCGATCTATCTCGCTTAGAACGTGAAACGAGCGCGATACAACTTCGCGATTTCGTATGTTCTTGAAAAGAAAGTAAATCTCGATGTCGTACTTTTACAGTTGTCGAGGAACCAGCAACTTCGTACGATTCGTACGATTTGATCGATCGTTAAGAAAAAGTCGACAGAGATACGAAAATATAACGACGAAAGGGATATCGGATCGTCAGGAATGTTTTCGCAGGTATCGTAAAACGAACGATTAATACGACATTTAGGAAAAGATCACCGTGCAATATATCGACGAGTGCGCTTATACAAATAATTGTGCATAATGGATTACCTGTGCAGTAGAGCCATCAGTATGGCAATAGGGCTAGCGGTGGAGACACACAATATAAAATGTAATAAAAATATGCGATAAAAGGTAGCATTGTAAATGAAAAAGATTAGCCGTTGCGCATAGTACGTGTCGCGTTTGAACGAACACCGCTACTATAGTATACATATATAACGTGTAGTATGTACAGAAATACGCAGATACTTTTCTAATCTTACTTGATCCAAGCAATTGTAAGAAGGAAATTATAACAAGTCGAACAATTAAGAACGATCAAAGTTATTTTGTTTTGTTTTTTTTGCTCTTCTTGCACGCTTTCCAGCTCTTTGTCTCTGATCTCACGTGGTTGCGCCGCCTTTTCCTTTTCGTCTCTACGGATGAAACACCTCCTTGAGCTGGCTCTCGTTTCCTCGCCATCCCCTTTGCGTTGCAAAAAGAGGTCCCTCGTACCTTGGACAGTTCTCAACAACGCAGTCCCTTTTCATTATCGTTCAACGATGGATCTCGTTCGCAACACGACTATGCGAGTCAACGGCGACAGGGGGAGAAAGTAGAGTAGGCAGCGGTTTTACGATATCAAATAAGATACGTTATTCGATAATCGGTGCGTGAAAAAAAAACCGCGTGCTTGCTTGTGCATTGCAGTGCGTTGTCAATATTTCCACTATAAGTGTCGGCGCATGGAGGACATGCATCCGCGAGTTCCACTCACGCGACCCACTTACCTTTGATTTTCCTCTTTGTGCATCGCACCTCTTTTGTCGAAACCGTCGGTCACCAACGCATCCAGCACGAGCGACTGCACTAACGTTTTGTCACCTACGGAGTAAAACCAACGGTGAGTAAAAACACCGACGATCCATTTATTCCTTCCTACGACTTACAATAATAAGCATCTTTGTCGGGCTTGCTCGCTTGTTTATGGTGCGAGCTCGGACTCCTTGGTCTCAAGGACATCCATTTCCACCCCGGGCTTTGCGTTCGTGCCAAAAAATGGAGAACGCGTTCTTCGGGGGTGGGAAACCACTTATCGGAAGCCGAACTATATTCACAGTACACCCAATCGGGATGCACCTTCCAATTGTTCCCCTTGAAATAGTCGGTTACTGAAAACGCGAGACGTACCAAATTACAGAAATCACTTTATTTCATTTATTGCTTCGTTTTCTATCGAAAACATATTGATGCTGATTTGCTTACCGTTTATTATGGCACGTTTGATTTCTTGTTCGGCCTTCAATTGAAACATACCATAATTTTCGGGCAATGCCAGCCCCAATGAAAACGGAGTTCCTTCTATCGGTGTATAAAAATAATTGTGACGTCTAATGGTAACTCGTCTCTGTATATGCGCGTGCCGGAAAAATAACAAAATGCCAATGTTAAATAACGCGACGATAGGGGACCGTGTACGAAGATAGGGTTCGAGCTTAAATACGCATGTACACGAGTGGAGGTAGCTACTGCCTCTTACCGTACGTGTAAGTATATGTGTATTTTCGAAATCAGAACTGTTGTTCGACGTATGGTTAAAATAGACGCGTAAAAAATCGATCGGAGCGTTAACAGACACGTAAGAAGCAGCGTGTAGCCTTTCCAACGTCGTTCTTTCACTCACCATATTGTCGTAATGAATTTTGATCGCGAAACTGGTTTCCCCTTCTTTTTGATCGATCATGTCGTGCCTCAACTGTATAACGACATATCACAATAAGGAAAGAAAACGTCGATAATATTATTATTATTATTGGGTAGTTATTAGGGACACTTACATCGAGCAGAAGGGAATTGTTCAACGGATGCAACGGTCCATCGTACTCGGCGAGTTCGACTTCCGACAAATCTACGTTGATGTACGTGGGTTTTAACGTTTCCTCGTACTGCAACGAAACGAGAGCAACGGAAATTTTGCAACTGGAAAACGTTAATTTTTGTACTATGCTAGGATCTGTGTAGTATTTGATTTGCTTACGTCTACGTTTCCTGGCTGCGTGTATAAAAACAAATAATGCGATGTCAGTGAACATAAAGACTATGAGTCAACGGCAATTACATTAATTTCCTCTATAAAGCATTCCACGAAATCATTGCTCACCAATGGTCGTAAATCCGGATGATACAAAACACGGCCGTTATTGTCGACGATAAAAGAATACGCGTTGACACCCAACTACAAATCCGGAAAATAATCTGCGATTAATCTGAATAATCTGCTTTCCATTGCACGTGAACGTCACGTATTCGCATAACCGATTTTATCTACCTTATAAGGTGAAACCAACTTCTGTATCTCTTCTATGGGTACATCCGTGCCGACGATACCCAATAAGTTAGCCGTTTTCATCTGCAACAGAGACATAACGATACACAGTGATACACAAGGGAGAAAGAGAAAAGAATATATATATATATGTGTGTGTGTTTATGATAAGCTTATGATATGTTTAACCCTTCCGCTACCGGCGGATTCTCCGGCGCGGCTTCGACGGTGTTTTTCGAAGAAGGAAATTTTCCTCAAAACAGAGTATTCGTAACTTCCTCTTGTCACGCCGTTTTGATTACTAATAAACGCAGAGCAACTATAGTCAGTGGCGTTTTATGGAGAGCGACTATAGTCGCCCGTAGTAAAGAAAGGATTAATATATTTCAAACTGGATAAATGAAAGCACCGTTGCAAACAGTGACAAGATTCTAGATTTTGATGAAAACATGTTACCGTATAATTCCGACGATCTAAGATAGGCGCGGTGACCGACATCATTAACTGGCCGATGTGTTCTTTACCATATCTACCGCTCTGAAACAGAAACACGGGAGAAGACAACTCCGCGTACAGCAGATCGCGTTTGGATATAGATATAAAGTAAAAGCGAAGGTTTTCAATTTGCTCACCTTTCCGCCAACGTAAGCTGGACTCCAATGAATAGGGTGTTCGTGTTGATAGAGCACCATAGGTCGTGCGAGCACTTTTATATATTCGAAAACTTTACTTCTAATGTCTTCCAGTTCAGTGATCCTCGCGTAGAATCCTGCGTAATAGAACAAATGGAGACACGAATAACACGTGGTGCGATTACGTAAAGGCGTAGTACAATAAACAACTATAATTTATCGAATGAACTTGATAAATACAGTGGAATTACGTTTTTACGAACTGCATTTATTCGAACCAAATTTCAGTCAATTTATTAAATTAGAATTTAGTCCAAGTAAACGAATTCTTACTGGTTGAATTCTTAAACTGCATTTATTCGAACCAAATTTCAGTCAATTTATTAAATTAGAATTTAGTCCAAGTAAACGAATTCTTATTGGTTGAATTCTTACGCTTGTTTTAATACAAAGTCTCGCTATATGGAGGAAAAATTATAGGTGCGGCGAGAAGAATCAGTGGACTCCTATCGTACGAACTCCAATCAGGTACGTAATCTATTCGCGTTCCGACAAGTTCACAGGGATTGAGTTTTACTTGATGCTATTGTAGTAACGAGCATCGTCGATAAAACTTACAAAATAAAAAGGGAAAAGAAAAAGAGACAAACAAGGGGAAAAGAGCAGCAAGTACGTACCTTTGTTCGAGCATGCTACGTTGTGTAATTCCGGACTTTTGTCACCGCCAATTAGATACGTAAAGATACGGACAGGCATGTGAGGCGAATTGTATCGTTTTATCACCTCTGTAGGTAGGCCAGCGTTATCCGTAGTAATTAACATGATCGCTTGATTGCACTGACTCCCTTGTACCGTTTTGTTGTATTTATGAAGAATCTCAAACGCGGTGCCAAGAGCAGCCGATATATTTTTTGGTATTTCCTCGTGCTTCATGGAACTCGTTGCTACTTTCAATTCTTGGATATTTTCAGGCGACGCTTGAACCAAACTATCTTTGAAGCATTGTACGATCTCTTCGGCGGTGTCTCCGTAACGATAAACGTTAACGTAATCGTTGGGACCCAAAGTATCGAGTATAGTTCTAACAGTAGTTACGGCCAAACGCTTATTCCTCTCTGAGCCGTAGCAGTCGATATCGACCAATATCGCCAGGTCTTTCGGACTATTCGCGGCTCCAACGAACCAGTTAGAAATTCGGAAATCGTACACGTCTCGAACGACTCGATTCGCGCTTTTACCAGTACTGAAACTTCGTTCCTCGATAGGTGGCCAGGAAATTGCTGGAACAAGTAAACGATTATCGTTACGGAGGAGAGAAGTTTCAGTGAGACGAAACAAATTATAAGAAGAAATCGATAACGTGTATGAGGAAAATCGTACCAGGAAAACGTCTTAAGAATCCCGAAGTCGCTCCGTAATATTGCCAGGAAAGCGAAGAATCGCTCTCGTAATTATTAACAAACAACAAATCCAAATATTGACTCCATTGGATACCAGCGGCTACTTCGCGATCTGCAGAGCAAGCAAATTTCAAATCTCGTCGAGGGGATAATAGCGTAAGAATATTATCCAATTAGATCGTTTAGCCGCGTTTTTAGCAGAGCCATCGTGCGGTTTTCAGGTGTACTTACCAATCTCTTTTACTCCGGCGGGTAATAAAACGGCCGAAAAAGTAATGTTCACGGCTAAGTGATCGAAGTGTCGATTAGTCGAGAGCAAGGGTTCTTGTCCCGTTCCCGATATTTTTCCGTCTGAAGCAACGTCGAAACGCTGAGAAGGATAATATTTCGGCACTACGTTCCCGTCTCTCGGTGCCGACACAGCTGCCTGTTCGGCACTCTCTACCAACCTCTGTAAATGTTCGTTAACGATATACAATGGTCTTTTCGTGTTTTGTAATACAATCAACCTTACCATAACGGCGTTCATTTTAAAGTCCAACATGTTTTTTACTTCCGTGGCTATGTCTCGCACTACGACCAGTCCATCCTTTTTTTCAACTTGCGCTTCCATATCGTGATATTTCTGAAACGAAAGTGCGACAGGCCAAGTTTTCCACGTGTATCGTACTATCCGTACAAATTATGTATAAATTATGTATAAATCCGTACTATTACGTATAAATTACGTTCACATGTATCACGACAATTGCGAATGAAATTCGTGTTACTTCGTTATTTCAAAACTTTCTACTCTTCTACGCCTGCTACTCAAAAATTAAAGAAGAACGAACGGTTCCTTACCCTTTGTATTTCGCTCATCTTCGTAACTTGTTTGCCAAATTCCCATAAATCAACGCCAAATTTTAAAGCCCAGTTTTTTACTCTGCAAGACAACAAAGCTAGCGTTAACTGGACTTGAATCTGTAGCGAGCTACGTTTCGTGTATTTTGACTTCGATTCTGTAAATAGTCGAATCGTTAAAGTACGTTAGTTCGCGGTATTATTAACATAATCGAGTTCTTTTATTTCTTTCTCGATTTTTTCTTTCGTTTGTTCGTTGGTTTGCGAACTAACGGCGAAGAACAGGCAAAAAACAAAAGATTAGAAAAGATTGATATCGGAGAAGTGAATTTGACCGTTCAACTTATGAAATTCGATATCGAGATATCAAATCGTAAATATGTCACTAAACGAATAAGAGAGACATCGAGACGAATATCGTTATATCGATTGTTAATTGCGCCTCGATTTCGAGAAAATATCGTATAACGATGCAGTTACACGCTACTTAACGTCTCGGTTTGAACCGAAATCGACGATTGTTCTGCTCGCCTGCTTCCACATATACATACATCGTATAGCTTTACGTGTAAATGAGCACCATTGATGCATTTGTATGTATGTACGTACTTACGTACATGCTCACGTGCGCACGCACGTAGGTCGTACGCATACACGCCGATTCTGATCCTCGTTAATCGACTGTGTACGCGTAACTCTACACGCGCCTGCGTTCTTTCCAATTTTCCTTGCTTTCCTTCGAGAATCATTGAAAGTACTATGCTGTCTGTCTTTTAATGCAGTCAGATATATATATATAGGGAAATACATATTTGTACTATTGCGCGCTGTGACGTATTAGATTTCGGCATCTTTCGTGTCTCCTTTATCCCTCTCCCCTCTACCACAGTAGACAAAAATATAAATATTTTTCACATCAAAAGAGGAGTAGAATACAATTACAGTTTCGATTGTCTTTAATTTTCAATTAGCGTTGGAATCGAACCGATTACCACGCTATCAACGATACGTTTTGATACGTTTAACATCGCATGTGGATATACTCCTTTCATCCACGCCCTTCCATTTATAATATTCTATATTCGCCTCGCTATTTTAATCCCATTAATCCCTTCTAAATCGAGTCATTGTTTTATAATCTCTCTCTTACTTGCTAAATACGTGTATAAACTGAAATGATATATCGTAGAAAAAGAAACTATAGATCCTTACTCGTTATGAGGTATGTCCTCTTCTTGCTGATAACTTGATTTGATCCATAACAGTAACAACACTCCACAGTGCACAAATTTTTCGACGGACAGAAACATTATTTCGATGCTATCGATGAGCAGCCGAATACGAATAAATGATGAAACGAACGAACCAATCTTTTAAAAAAAACGCATACGTTAATTCGAAGTAACCTCTCGAAAAGAATTAGTCTTACCGCTCCCTCGTAGTAGCGATCGATCGGCCGGAACACGCGAGTCAGCGTTACGTGCGTAAATTTACCGTTTCGACGGAATCTTGTTTATCCATATACATCTACATACATTTGATAGAGAGCACAACTTTGTAACGCTTATATACGCTAGTACGTAGAAGCTTCTATGTATGATCCTTCTCGCCTTCTTTCATCTTCTTCTTTAAACGTACTCTTCGCACCTGACGATCGAAACTACGCTAATCGTATAGTCATCGAACGTAAAAAACTCCTTTCATTTCACTACGCACGTTTCCGACGTTTCATTGCGACGAACGTTTGTACGTATTTGTGCGTCTGGCATTGTTCGCTCGGACTTTGCTCGTTTATATATTTCGATTCCGAATCAAATCATTGTTTCCTTTTTTAAACGTATCGCCGATGAAAGTGTCACTATCGATGATAACGATACGACAATGACGACACAACGCAACCAGAATGGTAACGACGTCTACGACGACGATGTATAGGGAAAAGTTCGTAAAAACTAGCCAATCAAAGCAAGTTCAACAACACGTAATTCACCTCCAACGCGCAGTTTTCCGTCGTAAACATTTTTCAGAACACGTTACGAACCTCTCTAACGATCGAATCGTCTGAAAAATAAAAGCGTCTTCGACGTACGCGCGTATGAACACCCGATCGACCGATCGCCCGAAGGACCGAACGACTAACCAACCAAGAGAGAAACGAAAAAAACGATCCTACGTCAAATCAGCCCCCGGACAGTAAGTCGGTGTTCTTCTTTATTATCGTATCCTTTCCAAGTGAACGTATATTTTTCTCTTTACGAATAAATTAGACATCGTTCGATGCGCTGTCGACACGATTCGTTTTGTGAGATTCACGATTGCACCACCGATTACCGCCTTGTCGCGCGATCTCTCAAGTATGTTCACACCGTAACGCGCAGAGAACCCGAAAGAATGAAGGACGAGGGTGGGACAAGGGAGTAGTTGTAGGGAGAAGGAGAGAGAGAGATAGAGAAAGGGAGAGACCAAAGGGGGTGGGGTACGAAGCAAAGAAGGGGAATGCGGAGGAGATGGAAGAAAGAAAAAAAATGACAGAAAAATCGAGTATTTGCACGCGTTACGCGCGCACTGAAAAATACGATACGCGAAAATATAATATACGGCGAAAATGTGGGTTCTTTCCCGGTGAAAAATGACTATATTACACGCGATGACTCCGTTTCGATAACACTTCCTCATGAAAATCGGACAAAGATGGTGTACGAGTCGCTTTATGCTCGAACGAAAGGTGGCTGGCTGGTTGTCTAGCGCGCGCGCATTACTCTTACTACGGTACTACGTTAGACTCGGGCGTTTTAGGAGTAACGTTATTCTACTGGTGCGAGCGCGTGCTCGCAACCACCCCTGAAAACAGGAATGACGGCAGTCGGCGAATATCAGCTAATGGTAATGGTAGTAGTGTTGTTGGTGACATTGGCACCAGCGGGGGTGATGCTAGTGGTACGTGGTAGGGATGACGATGGCGATGGAGGCTGCAGCGATGAGAGCGGCGACAGCAGCGGCACGACGGAATGGGGGATAAAACGGAACTAGGGGAAGAACAGCTTAGATTGACGACACCGAGGTGGGGAAGGTAGACAGTAGGAGGTGAAGGTTGCCAGATATGAAAACGAACAGAGGCGATACGAGAGAACAGAGATAGATCGAATACTATCGAGAAGGAGCTGTTCCTTGCGAAAGAGTGAAACCGAACGAACGGACAAGTTTAAGCTAGCGAGCAGACCGAGATGCTCGCAATCTCTTACCGTAATAGAGATGGTCGAAATGACCGGGCGCGCAAGCTCGGTATCATTGATTTAACGCCTATCTATATTTTCAAGCGCAGAGTCAACTTCCTAGATCCCAAGGATTTTGGAAGCTTCAACGGTTTTTCCACCTTTATACCTCCTCACTTTCATAAACGTTTCACGTAAACGCATAATTAAAAAAACAATCGTCTCGTCTTTCGCAATTCATATCGAATTATCGAATAACATACGAATCGAATGATCGATATAACATACTAATATCAAAGTAAATAACGTAATGATAATAATATACTTGATTGTTTATATTTTGAAAATACATACGATATAGAACGAAAAATTTTTCAAATGTTTCTTACAATTAAAATTAAAACAATCAAATAATGACATGCATAATTATCACTTTATAGAATTGAAAGCATCGTTCGAATATCTAAACTTACAACATTCATCGTATCATTTCTCTGGTCCTTTCCGCTTGTTACTTACTTATTTAAATATCTATAGATATAGAATACCTTAAGTAACAAATTAGCATGTATATATGTATATGTATAAACATTCTCAATTGTTAATTATAGAAGTTATAAACCTTAACTACCGAATGTATTATTGACACTATAATTATTATTATTATTATTATTATTATTATTATTATTATTGTTATTTTTGTTGTTATCACTACCATTATCGCAATTACTTGTACTACAATCTTCATCACCATTATCGTGATTATAAATCATAAAATCGTTTCATAAATCATTATAATTATTATTATTACAAGATCATGAAAAAAGAAATATTACCACAAATATCTATTTTGGCTGAAAGAAGAACATTCTTGATTTCCACGAGAAACAATTATGTTGCCTAATATATAATTTCGTTCACGCACATATTAATGACAAAACGAAGCTCTTGTTGCGCATAGTCTTCCGGCAATGGTAATTGAGACACCAGTTGATATATCGACGTAGATTTATTTTCGTTCAGTTGTAACAAACTCCTAGCTAAGTGTATCGTTCTCTTTGCAATTTCCGCTTGACAAAGCCTATCACAAAGAATAATCATATTCAAATATTAACGACTTGTTCATCTTTTACACTCTGTATACAATATGTAAAAGGGAAAAATTGTAACAGTTTACCTATGTTTCGCAGTTAAACATGGAAATTGATTAATCTTGGAAGGAAGACTTGACAATCGTTGTTTTAGTGATTCCAATTTAGAATTTATTCCACGTGGATCGGCACTACGTAGCAAAGATTCAACATTCATAGTTATTTCCATATATTCCCAGAGTAATTGTCCTTGGTAGGTCCAACCACTTATAGTGCTACTGCATTCTAAAGGAGTCAGTGGACGCAATAAGCTGCGCAGGTAATCGTAATTCTCTGAACAAAAATTGAAAATATGTCATACATATAACTTTAACATAATGAAAATGTTTATAATAATATAATAGAGAATAAACAAAAAGGCGTGACTTTAACATAACGAGATAACACACTGTTTAAACAGTAACTCATAATGAAACCGTTTATTATACCGTTTATTATAACATCTGCTGCTAAATATTCAATAATAATTTCATGAGCCTTATTCCACTGTTCTGCTTGAATAAAATAGAAAGCTGCTTTCCCGTATCTGTGAATAAGAAAAAAAAATTCCCTTACATTGGGTTAAGAATTACGCTAAACTCTATTATCGTTAGAATTTATTATCCAATCCTTTATAGATATTTATCGGCTGCGATTACCGTCACAAACCGTTTCGTTCAAAACTAAACACATGGAAACCAAGATTC
This sequence comes from Bombus confusus, assembly GCA_014737475.1. NCBI lineage: Eukaryota > Metazoa > Arthropoda > Insecta > Hymenoptera > Apidae > Bombus > Bombus confusus. The sequence goes on from JACXIV010000052.1 coordinate 1,967,222, forward strand.
CACGTAAAATCATTCCATGCGTCTTTGTGTATTGCGTTTTAAGTGTGAAATCCTTGCAACCATGTGTTTACATTAGCACGGAACGAAATTTGATGTGTAAACAAAGTTTCCTATATGTATGATTAATATAGATCCACTAACCTTTTAGCTACGTAACTTTTCACGGCTTTCGCATGGTGAATCCAAATCGAAGGTATACCCAATTCTTCACGTAAAAATCTTTCTCGTTCGATGAAATCAGGACAATCAGCAACATCATCTATTTCGACATGTCGTTGCAATAAATTCATTACCGCAGTCTTCCTTTTTGCGGCATCTTTTAAATGTAACATTACGAATATGGCCCAATGCCAGAGATCATATGCTTCTAATTGTGTCGCGAAATTAACATGTGTCAAAACGGCAACATGTTCCGAAAGATGTGAATAACCCAAAGCTAAAAGTACTTGCTGCATCAGCCAACTGCGATCAAATTAAATTATTCCAGATTACAAATTAAACAGAATTTGAAATTGCGAGAAAAGAAATTGATCGATTACCTGAGTCTATAATCCATTGGATCAGCAGTATGTGTTGCTGGATTCAATAATTCACCCAACGTATGATTGCCAGTGCAATATAACTTTAAAAGATGAAAACAGAGATCGTATATTGGTTTCCCATTACTTATTTCAAGTTCGAAATTGTTCCCTCTGTATTCGGGTTTCGGTATCGACGTATAAACGTTGTTTGTCTTGGTTGTATCGAAGGAGGCCTCGTAAATGTCTAATATATCTCTTATAGAGGCAGTCGGAGATGAAAAGTACCTGCATTATACACGAACGATATAATATATAGATATACGTATATTGTAATATTTTAATAAAAACAGAAGGAAGATTGTATCATGTTATGAAAATATAATGTTTACCACAAATGAACAGCTAACGCTCTCTTCCAATCGAAACCTTCACAGACATTGATTGGACAATGTTTACTAGGCGGTTCACCCGCCACTAATGCAAAAAGCTTTAGTCGATCTAACGAGAGGTTTTCATCAACACCGGCATTTTGCCATAATGCAATTTGCTGCTGTGTTAATACCTTTATAGGCATTCCACTGCACAGCTGCGCCATCAATAAGGCCAAACAATGATCACCCATTTCTCGTGCAATTTTACACGCCTCTTCTAATTCGAAAGCTGCAATTTCAAATAAATACGATAATAGAAGAATAAATCGAAAAAAAAATAGGAATTCTATATAATTGCAATAAAATTCTTATCAAGTACACATACCAGATAGTAAAAGCAATATTTTTGTTTCATAATTAATATCCGTATCTTCCCACACGAGTGTTTTTCGTATAACGTTTCTTAACCATTCCCCAATTGCCTCTCGTCGTGCAATTACGACGCTATGATCTTCTGAATTTTCTAAAATAATGAAACACACAAAAACGTGCGCGTTACATATTCTACATAATTTCTGCTTGTATATCAGACGTATATCGGGAACAAAAAATATATGAAAAAAGAAAAACAGAGGAAGGAAAATTACAGATAGAGGAAGAAAAATAAACGAAAGAGAGAATGAAGGAAGAAATTATATTATGTTTGAATTTGGATAATAATACGTTTGAAAAATTAAACGATCAAGTTATGAATTAACATACATATTATACATACCTGTGGCAACGTTTATATCGGGTAAAGTTCCCCAAAGAGCTACACAGAGTTTCCAAACGTTAGCAACATACGAAGCAAAAGAATCTGTGGCAAACTGTTCTGCAAATTCTTCTGCTAAACTACAATGTGCGTGTAAAGCCATGCTCGCCTTATTAATATCTGTATCTACGTCAAAAAATAGACATTCTCCATCTGGATTCATTACACGATGTGACAGCTGAATTTTTAGATGACCTTCTATACTTTCCTTAAATGATGTTATAAAGAATGAAAATAAAAGTATAAATATTAAAATGTCTAATTCTAAATAACGCAAGTGCTTGAAAATGAAACTTACTTTGAACGTCTTAACGCGTTCTTCGCTGGTGCCACTACCACCCAAAATTTGTATACGTTGAACTATCCCAACGGATGTTGTATCTTCTGGAGAACGACCACACACGTAAGATCCAATTTGTTCAAAAGAATTATTTAATAGTACATCGTCAGCCTGCTTCTTTGTACTCAATGTAAGCAATGTTAAACCATGTCCCCAGCTTGGTTTAAACCTTCTTCCCATTTGTATGCCTAAATTAATACATAGAAATAGCATATACTTATTTACATTATCTACACGAATTCTTAACAATTAAGAATATGATAAAAGCTGCTTACCAATATCAGCAACGGAACGAGATTCTAGTTTATGTATAATAGATTTTGATAACGGAATCACTTCAGAAATACATCGAAGAATTGTAGTCACCGGAGTTATCGAAGGATCCGGCAAACCTTTTTCATATATCGTTGATGTCTTAACGACGATGTCCATCGAGTGTTTGAATTTGGAATCTATAGTACAAATTGATTCTCTTGTAACTTGTAAAATGTACAAAATATTAATCTTACAGACATCAATAACCCGATATTACCTGTCTTCGAAAGCGTCGGTTCTTCATAAGCAATCGTTGGCGTCCGATGAATTGCCAAATTTGATCGTAACATCGGACTGTAAATTGGTTCACAGTTTTGATCTTCATCTAATTTTTGTGGCATATTGGTGAAACATCGTAAAGAACTTCTACGATCAGAAAGAAATAACGCGCGATTCGATTCTAAAATAATAATAGTATTCCAATGTTAAATAAGAATAAACATTATTATATAAATAAAAAAATTAATAATATAATCTTAATACGATCAGAGTTTACCTTGATCATAATCCTCGTTAATCTCTTCATCGCTGCCATCAAAGAAGCTGGCCTTCATTAATTGCAGTTTATGACTGTCAGTACCCAGAATGCGAGCATTCTCACCAGTTGGACTTATCGGTAGTTGTTTTTCACGATTCTGATCTATTGAAAAAGAATTTTTTGTTCGGTATAGTAGCAATAAATACAATAGAATTATTTGTAATCGAATCAACTATAAAGTTATACATCTCACGCACCTGTTCTAAACGGCCGGCGTGCGACAATTGCTTCCAAGAGAAGTCCACGCGTATCTACATCTGAATAGTCTGTATTCGTTGTTTTTAAATCATTAGCCTTGGAAGTATCTTTATTCTAATTAAAAATAAGAAATTGATTGTAAAAATTTGGATCGTATAAGCACTCCAATTTTTGTGTGATTAACGAGTAAAACAATCTTACTGAAACTACTTTCGATTGCTCCTGCTTGGTTGCACATTTTTGCTGAGTTGTGGCACACAATTTTAATCTTTTCGTGTCATTCGCTGTAGGGACATTATTATCTTCTTCATCTGAATCGCTTAGGCCATATTTAGAAAAATGATCTACCTGAAACGATATATAACCATGATAGAAAGATAAATATGAGATTAGAAAGATTATAAAACTGCTTGGAATTTAAGCTACCTTAAAAACCCATGAACCAGTTTCAGGTCGATACTCTAAGAATCTAGTATCATGTTTCGCTGATACTCTTCGTAATTTTTCTTCGTAATCCATCGCAGCTAAACGTTGGGGATCGGTAATAGGCTTATGTAGAGATTTATCGTGTGGCCATACTTGATCTAAAGTAACTTGTGCTTTACGGTTTAATCCTTCTCCGATAGGTGGTTTCTTCTCATCGTCTGGATAAATGATGACTTCCTTGTGTCGAAAATGTACAATTTCATCTAAATTCAGGCCATATATATCAAACGATTCAGGGAAATACACATTACCATAATCTTCACGCCCAACAGTGAAGTTGGGTACAATACACGTTTCACCGCGAACATACTCGTCTAATTTATCAAGCGGCGGAATTGTATAGTAACCTGCACGTTTCAGCGTTACTTTAGCTGCGTTTGGTTTCCAATTCGAAGTTTGTAACGTTGAAAAGGAACTTTCGTCCAATTCTTGACTCGAATCAGAATTTTGGGTTACAATGTCCGTACAAGTTTTATCAACAAGAGATGAATTCTTTAAAGACGTATCCACAGATGTATTAATTTCAGAGCACATTTTATTTGATGGATTGGTGTTAGCGTAAGGTCGCAATTCACTAACAGTATTATTTATCATCTCTTCGGACAATGCATTCGGACTAGAATATGGCGAACGTTGAGCCTCGTATGATTCTTCGTCCAAATTTTTTGCATTTCGTGGAAGGCTCGTTTTCAACCAAGACAAAGATGATCTTCGATCGTTTACTAATTGTCGATTATTATCTTGACTATGATTTTCTTTATCTACAGTTTCGATAGTTGTATTTTCAATATATGTATTTGTTACAGGTGATTTCTCTTCTCCTTTGCCGGAAGATTGTAAGTTTTTCCCTACAGTTTGTGAACTTTCAGTAGGCGATGGAACTATTGAGTTCGATATGGATTTCGGACGTAGTACTAAACGCTTTGCATTTGGACGAGGCTGAAATGCTTCCGAGAGTGGATCTTCCTCTTCGAGACCTTCGAACATTGACTTCTACGAAATTTCATTACACATATATATGATACATGTAAGTTATGAGCGGAGAAAGTTCCAATTCCATAAACATTCTTATTACATCGATATTTTACCTTAGATAATTGTGCAGGAGTAACAACTTTGGCCTTGATTTTCGGAGACTTATTATCAGCAGTAACCTTATACTGTTGACCATTCATTAATTTGGATGGCGTATTTGCCGGTTTTAATAACTCTTCCGTTTTACCGGAAGCCTAAAATCATGTCATATTTGAATAATATTTATAGATCAGCTAAATGTGTTTTAATAAGTTCTCAGTCGTACATATTAAAAACTACTTACTGGTAAAAGATTTTTTAATAACGGTGAATCGCCGAAAGGTGCAGACACCAAGGCTAAAATTTGTTGATGCACCGGCACAGTTCCGGAACTTTTGACTTGGTTTGTAGTATTTCTGTAATGATACGATAGAAAATATATTAGAATACTTTCAATCGCGTGATTGATGTGAATAAAAATCGTCAAAAATTTGATGTAGTACCCAGCCCCGAGTAATCCAGTTCCAATACCCGCTCCTAAATTTGTATTATTTCCGAAAGTCGAAGATCCAAACGACCCCGATGTATTAAATGGCGCGTTATTGCCAGTATTCCCGAACAAACCGGTGGATTTTTGCTGACCAAATAAATTAGAGCCACTACCCAACATTAAACCCGTATTTGTACCTATAAAATAAATTTATATTCAACATCAATAACCGTTAACAATAAATTATGTTATACCTCACTATTTATTTTATTTCTCTGTATTTTTATTTAATTTACTATTCTATTACAAAATTATATACAGATAAATTTTATAAAATAAAATAAATATAAAAATAAATATAAATTTGAAATTATCATACTGCATTGATAGTCACATTAAAGACTAGCATATAAATAATTTACCAAGTCCGGACGATGGTGTAGAAGTTGAACCAAAAGAAAATCCAGATGTTTGTCCTGCAGGTTTGAAAGGTGTATTAAACAACGAAGTACCGGAGTTTTGACCTGCATTGAAACCTGGTGTAGTTCCAAAAGTCGATGGTGTAGTCGAACCGAAAGTCGAATTTACTCCGAAACCTATCGTTCCAGCTGATTTAGAACAGAATAAAGCTGTACCCGTATTGCTCGCTGGTGTCTGACCAAAACTGGAAAATCCAGTGTTAGACGATGTGGAAGGTGCATTAAAAGCTGATTTATTTTGATTAAATAGACCAATACTCTGTAAGAAGATAGATATAAGAATGTTAACATCGACCAGAATACAATCACGATCAATGGTTATGATTGATGGTTAATGAAAAGTTTCTCTTATTTCTTCTTTATATTACCTGATTTGGTTGCGTTGAACCAAATGAGGATCCGAAAGCAGTGTTTTGACCCGTATTAATGCCACCGAAACCTGTACCAGCAGTTTGGTTAGTATTGCTGGTTGCAAAAAGTGGTGTTGGAGCTGCTGCTGTAGATAAAACTAGTTGTATTTTGTGGATATAAATAATTTATACAAACGCGTTTAACGACACCAATATAGTAATTCTAAAGTGATGTTAGTAACAACGAAAATTACCAATGGTATTTGAAAAATTAGATACTTACTACCAAATGGTTTATTCTGGGTATTAGTTCCAAACAGATTAGTGCTTGGAGTAGAATTAAAAGCAAAATTATTTGTTGTTGTTGTCGAGGGTGTACCAAAAGTACTTATAGGCTTTCCAAATAGACCACTTGAGCCAGACTGTGTAGTTGCTCCAAAACCACCGCTCATTCCACCAAAGCCTAATTTAAAATATGAAACTATTATCGAGAAGATAAACAATACAAATAGTTCAATTTTAAGAATAAACGTTAAGCTATTTAGTCCTGAAGTATAACATTTAGTAAATATGCAATAACTAATTTGCATTAGAATATTTTACCCGTTGTTGCAGTACTAGTACCTGCCGCTGCATTACCAAAAGGTGAAGGTTGTGCTGGTGCACCAAAGATCCCTGTACTGGGTCCTAAGCATCAAAGAAAACACGAACAACATGATATATGTAAGATTCGCGTTCTCAAATAGAGAACGAAACACATTTGATTAAAACTCTCTCGCTCATCAGTAACACAGCACTCTAATAGAGTCAATCTTATAGAGTCAGTCAAATCTTTACGTGACTCTGTGAACCAACTGTACATACTAACACGCACGCGCACTCTCAGGTTTGTATTGTTCTCAATCACTCCACATATACAATATCATGTATAAATATCAGGTGAACATTATAGATGTGTAATGATTTGAATTAATCGGATTATATAGTTACAATAGATCATGATAGTTTTTACCTTTTCGTCCCACAGAATAATCTTCGAAACGTAGCTCTTCGTAAGACTTTGATTCATATTCCTTCATCGTCGCAATGCAACAATGTCTCACCGATATAGTATGAGATATACCATTCTTGGACATAGAATCAGTGGTAATCATAGGAGAAAATTTAACGACAGTACCAGTCATACTTGTGGTTGCCGTGTTTGTATTGCCAAAACCTAGAACAAGATTCTTCTCAAATCTGTCTTTCTAGATCAAATAGTAGAATAGATTTTATCATAATTTATATAACTATAAATTATAAACATACCAGGTGTTGTACCAAATAAATTTGTATTTCCAGTGGTACTGCTTTGTCCAAAAGGTGTGGTTTGCTGAGTTGATTGTTGGGGTTGCCCAAATAAATTTGTACCAGATGTAGCACCAAAACCAAATCCAGCCGGTTTATTTGACTGACCAAATGCTGACGTTGCAGTGTTTGTACCAAAAAGATTTGTACTTGCATTCTGCTGAGAGCCAAATAAATTGGCATTTGTATTTGTGGTACCAAACCCTGCAGAAAAGAAAATTTTAGTATAACAACAATTTGTTACCTAATATTTTCATTTACATAGATAAAATTCAATCATATTGCAAATCTATACAAATATACAGACATAACAGAATTTAAACTTTTACTATATTCATTATGTTGATCAAATTATTAACTGTATTTAAGGATTAATTAAAAAAAGACAGAATTAATATGTTGATAATTATAAATCAATGCTAAAAAAAATGATATCTTATATATTTTACACATATTTATATGGATAAATACTTTCAAATTATGGCTAGTAGAATGATCTATAAATCGCTACCTCCAAAAGATGGTTGAGTAAATGCAGGTGGAGTTGTAGTATTGCCAAACAAGCCACCAGTGGTAGAACCTGCAGGCTTTGAACTAAAGAGAGAATTATTGCCACTGCCAAAGACTGGTGTAGCGCCAGAACCAAAACTTGTTGTAGTGATTGGTTTACCAAACGCAGATTGCCCAAATGGACTGGATTGCGTTGGTGTATTAAAACTACCTACAATAACGATGAATTAAAACAGGATTTACATAAGGACACAAAAGAAGAAAGGGAATACAAAATACCGACATAATTTGTTTTACTTACTGAAAGATGTATTTCCAGTTTGACCAAACATGCTTAATAGGATGATGTTGATTTGTTTTTAATATTTATTGGCACCTGCAATATACTGATAAATAAAAAAGTTCAAAACAAATATTTCGAAATAATAAAATTCATCGTTACATCGCATTCAAATTTACTAAAACTATAGAACAATATATTAAATAATGTATACTCGAGTATTATTATAAATTTTGCACTATTCTCTAAAATCTATTAACTTGATGAAATTAAAATGTGATAAAGAACTGCACAAGATTCACGCGCGATAACACTATGATCTCTATTTTCTTTCTCTTTTTTTTTCTTAGAACACGTTAAGAAAGTTACCGTTAAAACGCCAGAAGTAAGAGTAAATTGTCATTCACTGTAATTGACCATTTGTCCAAGAATTGTTATGAATACATTAAAATAGTCTGTTACAATTTTTTTAAATGAATTCTTCCCAAACTGTACATCTTCCAAAATTTGTTTTGATACAAATAATTACTTGATAAGGAGGTTACACAAATGAAATTTTTGATGATAATACCAAAAATTCAACAAACGATATATGAAAAGCGACAATATATGGTTTCGCGAGATTCGTACGTTTCAACTACTTCGATTGCTGATTATTGATATTGAATTATGGACACGTAAAATTCGTAGAAATCACGTAAGTACGCGTAATATACGTCGTAAAATGGCAAACCTCGAAAGTCAATCGATAATACAGTGACGATATTATAATTTTCATACGAATAAATCGGTAACAAGCAGGGTAGACAAAATAGAAGGTACAAAAGTACTGCAATTAGTATGTCACGTTTCACAATAATTGATCTGTATTTAGAGACCTTTTTATCAAATTGAATTAACAAATAACAACATCTAGAACTTTTTTAATTCGAAGCCAAGTAGGGACTTTTACATTATTATCGTATATTTATGTTTTTATTTTGTATAGTGAAATTAAACAATGATCAATATTTGGACTAGAAATATTGTATTATGATATGAGATTATTAAATTAAATATACAGTAAGAAGTATAAGTTAAAAGGCATTATGAAGAAGTTAAAGAAACAGCATCATAGAATCTGATCGAAATGAGACCCAATAGAAAAAGAGACTAATTTTGCTTTGATATACACGTATATACTTAAATGTACGTGTAAGTAGGTGGGTAGAATGCATTTATAAAAATAATGGCTGACTAGTAGTGTATCGTACACAGAAAGAAGCGATTGTATGGACTTTAGTTGTGATTCAAGTCGAACAAAGTTACATTTTGTATTAAAGCACACAATAGATATCGATGGACTGAACTTTACAAATACAATTGATAATAATTAGTAAAAAACCAAGCAAGTTTTCTATTTAGCCTCAGTATAGAACTTTACGAAATTCATAGTTGAATAAAATTTACAGTCGTATGTATGGTTGTAAGAATGAAGAAAAAGATCCATAGAAAAGATATGTTGATCGTATGATTGTTTTCTGTATTATACAGCTTGTTATCAAACGTTTCAATGAAGTCATATTGCTTAAAAGAGAAAGGATACTTTCGGTCGCGATGCGACTTGCACGATACATTTCGTGTTTTTTTCTTCAATTAATTGCATTTGAGCTACGGTTCTTTGTATTTTATTAAATTTTTCTATATCCTAAAGAGAAGATTTAACACAATGGTACATATACCAAGTGCGTATACTTACAATTTTTGGGCAAAATCACCCACGGAAGTTGTTGAACTAACTTGTTTAATGCCAAATGGGGTCGTTATACCCTTAGAGACTAATCGCAATATCACTTTGGCCGAAATTAAAGAGGTAGGTCAAAAATTTAATAAATCATAAGACTAATATTGCCTTTTTATACACTATAAACAAGAGTAATTTAAAATATCAATGTCAATATTTATTTTTACCTAGGACCTCTGGGATGAAGCCAGCAAATATCCTCTTCATGGTACATTAAAAGATGCTCCGTCCTATGTATTTTCATGTATCAATTCTAATGCAGAAGCAGAAGAATTGCGAGATGAAACGAGACGTTTATGTGATATAAAACCATTCTGTTCTGTGCTTAAAGTTATAGAGCGTGAAGGTGTTAAAAGCGACAGAAATTTAGATTCTCAAATTGGTCTTCTCATTGGAAAAGGATTGCACGAGTTTACAGCCTTAAAGAATTCAGAAGTGAATGACTTCAGATGGAAAATGAGAGTTTTAGGAGATGAAGTTGCAATGGCAAGACAAAAGAAGTCTTGGATGGAAAAAGTACGTTATCAGTTTCCCACCCGATTAGCACCTACTGCCACAATACCAAAAAATATTGAATGTCGATTAAAAGATGGGAATATCGTTCTTGTCACTAAATTTGAGAATACAGAGGTAAGACGACAGTTGCTTTATTACCTTTATTGTCATTTGTATATAAAAATTAAAATATTTCTTTATATCGGGTATGCATGTTATATAACAAATTTTTATTAATCATTGAAATTAGTTGGTATGTAAACAATAGGATATTCATATTCTGTTGTGCTTGGTGAGACCTTACTCTTCTTAATGGCTGTATTCTCCACAGAGTGTAAAGGTTTATTCTCATTGTCATTAGTACTTTGGTTATCTTCAAATTTGCATGATTTTTTTGGTTTAATAATCTTGTCTTCTACATCATTGCTAGTACTGTTGCTATCTTTTTTGTATGTTAATTGTTTGTGGATTGAATATTCTTCTGGATCCTTACTCGAACAACTGCTTTTCCCACCAATATTAAAAAAATGTAATGGAATTGCATGAGCAGAACTTTTTATTCTTAGCAATTGTTTCTTGTCAATTGTTGTATCAGTATCAGTTGGATCAGTATCAGTTGTATCAGTATTATACTTATGCGTGAGATCTTCGAATATATATGAAACATCATGTTCTGCTTCATCCATAAGATCTAATCTTAATTCTGTTTGCACATTATGCATTTGAATCTTTAAAAATATAAAAATGGTTATGCAAGATAATTCTCATTTCTGTAGGCACCAAAAATAAAAACAATTACCTCCAAAGAAGAAGCTTTATGACGCCAATAATGTAGTTGTTTGGTGATGTTCATTTTTGTTTCTTCTTGCACCAGAAGTTTTGTATACAGATCTTCAACTTTTATACGAAGTTCTTCCATTTCCTTTTTCTGAGTATCTAGCAGAGACTGAAAGTACCTATAATTTCCAAAATAGAACAGAAAAATAGAAACAAGAAGAAACAAAAAGGCAGCAATGGACAAAAACATATTGATTATTACAGAATTTCATAATCTCATAATATAATTTGGTTAACATTTTGTACCTAAAAGATGTATCATTACAATTCAATTGTTTTAAATCACTATTTTTCTTGATTTCAGCCTTCAATTTGTTTTCAAGATCTGATATTCTACTTTTGTATTTCTTAATTAATTCCTCATTTTCTGTAAATGTTTGATCTGCATCATTATTCAGCTTCGTAAGTGTTGCAACACGTTCTGTTCTCAGTTTTTTGATCTCCATAATTTGTGATTTACATATGCGTTTGAGTTCCATATACTTTTCACGTAATACATTCATTTTATTCATTACATTTTGTCGACGATCTTCCACTTCAGCAAATATTGAATTGCCTGTAAGAGAAAAAAGCGAGTTAGATAGTCTGTGAAAGTAATAAAATTACATAATTTGCATTGGTGCTTACCTTTGCGCAATTCACATGTAGGATCAATTTGAAGTGATTCCAGCTCTGTACGTTTCAAAAAAAGCTCTGTGCGAACTTCTTCCAAAGTTTGATCTTTTTCCTCTAGCTGTTGTTTAATACTCTATCGATAAAAAAAAGGTTTTGCATTTTATTTTATGAGATTTACGATTACGGGTATAAATAATTCGATTTTCAATATCAAATATAATTCGCTTCTCACTTCAGTATAATGTTCATAATGGTCGCATCGAGATTTTAATTCGGCGATCGATTCTTCCGCGTGTTCATATTTCTTTCTTTCTTCTTGTAGTATCGATGAAAGTTCATCGACGCGATTCTTTAAGGAGATATTGTCTGTTTTGAAAGAAAGATTTTCCATTTGATCTACGATAACAGCTTCGCATTCCGTCTTTATACATTGATCAGCACATTGTCGTAATTTTTTAATTTCTTCCGCTTGTTGCTCTAATTTCGTTTCTAGATTCAAAATTGTATTTTCATACTCTTTAGCGAGAGTGCGATGTCTAAAATGAAAAACAAATAGAAAGAATAGGACAACCTAGCAAAAAAAGAAAAAAAAAAAGAGAAAAAGAAACGACCGATTGTATGCTACATAGAAATTTCATATATTTACTTTTCTTCGATTTTCAAAATATGTTGTTCTTTCTCGGAAATTCGTTGATTATAAGAACATTCAAGTACTTCATTTGCCTCATGAACTTCCTGTAGCATTGCTTCGTTTACTCGAAGTTTTCGTTTTAAATCATGATTCTCTTGCCTGAATTTTTCGTATTCAGTTTTTAATCCGTTATAGGAACGATTCTGATTAAGTATTTCAAAATCTTCGATATATTCTTCATTGCACCCTTCATTTATTGAATCTCGCGTCGACATAGTTAAAGGTTAAGTTTTCTTTTATATATTCAAACTAAAACGCGACAAACATTGTTGAAAAATCAACATTCGGCACACGCACACGTCGTTTAGCTTACCTTATCAACTCGTCGTTGTTTCTTCTCAGTCACAGTTCGTATGTAAATAGCATAGACCTCTGTTGTTGAATGCTTTTATTTTCTGTTTCAATTTCTTTTCCCCCTCTCTCTTCATCTATCCCCCTCTTTCTACTTCTTTGATCCTTATTTCAGTTATTTCCGGTTCCGTTCCGCCTATACGCTAAAAGGCGGAACATTTGAAACTAGACGTTAAAAGATAAAAGCTATTTTATCCTTTTAAAAGACATACCTACAATATTTGCGTGTAACTGCAATTTGATTTCAGACGGCCTTCACATTTCAAATACCACACACTACAACGCCATATCAGTTACTGGTATCTATTTTAAATAAACGAGCAAACACTTTAATGTCGAAAGGACACCCAAACGATTTTACTCTAAAGGTTTGCGGACAGGAAGAATATTTAATTGGAGACTATCCTTTAATACAGTTTAGTTATATTCAAGATTGTTTAGCAAAAGATATTACTCCTACATTGGTTACTCTAAATAGAGATAGCGTCTCTGTTGATCAAGAAAGTACTGCAGAGAACGTAGAAGTAGATACCTTACAACGTACAAGGCCTTCCTTTTCTACGCTAACTCTACGTAAGAAGGGTAAACATATATCTGCTTGGAAAATAGAGGAACCCTTTGTTTTTACAGTAAATGGTATATCACGATTAAACTGCGATGCAGCCCATCGTACTGTTGAGGTATAAATCATTCTGCGGTAATCGGTAAACGTGACTCGTTTCGAGATATCATCTTATACAGTAACTGATTTAAATTTCTTCCTTAATTTTCGTTTCCACAGATTGGTCTTCAAGCTGGCCTTTTTCATGGTGGAAAATCTCTGTGTGAAAGCCAGAAGACTAAAGAAACTATTGTCAGTTCCGACGGTAGTTGCGAATGGGAAGAACCGTTGAGGTTTGATATAAAAGTGCGGGATATACCGCGAATGGCTAGGCTGTGTTTTGTTCTATATGAAATTAGTAAGACTGCGAAAGGACTGAAAAGTCGTAGATTAGTTAAAGATACCAAACAGGAATTTTTTATAAATCCATTATGCTGGGCGAATACAACTATATATGACTTTAAATCTCAATTAAAAACGGGAGCAATGACACTCTACACGTGGACGTATGCCGAGGACATGCAAAACGACGATCTTCTGCACCCTCTTGGAACGGTAGTCTCAAATCCCCATATAGATAGAGCGGCTGCTTTAATGTTGACATTTCCAAAGTAAGTTTTTTTTATTCTTTCTTTCTCTTCTTTCTACTTTCTTCTTTTTGTTTTCTGAAAAATCTCCGTTTCTCTACGCTTCCGTCATTTTATATACATTCAAGTTGTTTGTCTGTCTGTGTATTTCCATTAGTTATGGGAAAGACAAATCCGTTCTTTATCCAACTCCGGAGAAAATGGTGGAATATGCGAGAAAGTTACGGGAATCATCTGCCGAACGTTCGATCCAAGAAGAACCTGATCAAGAATCTGATGTGGGTAAACTTCAGCAACTCGAGCAACTTCGATTATTAGCAGATAGAGATCCACTACACGAGCTTCACGAGCAAGAACGAAAGATAATGTGGACATTAAGGCATCACTGTCTTCTTGAGATACCCACGCTGTTGGCCAGGTTGTTGCACTGCGTGGAATGGAATGATCATAGGTGAAAATCTAAATATTCGAAATACCAAATGATAGGAGTTATTTTAACATCGTCCATTTTCATAGAAAAAGAGAACGTTTAAATCTACTTTCCGATTCTCGACGTATACAGGGAAGTAGCTGAAGCTACGGCGCTGGTGCAACAGTGGCCCAAATTACCCGTTGAAAAGGCACTTGAATTATTGGATTATGCTTACGCTGATCAAAATGTTCGAAGTTTTGCTGTGCGTTGTTTAATGGATGTCAGCGACGAAGATTTGAGCCTTTATCTATTGCAGCTGGTACAAGCGTTAAAACACGAAAATTATTTATCTTGTGAATTGACGGAGTTTCTACTGAGACGCGCTCTTAACAATCGAAGTATTGGTCATTTCTTATTCTGGCATCTTAGGTTGGTATTGTATATTTTCCGTTTGCATTCGATTCGTTTCTTTTATTTCGTACTCATCGTATTTCTTCGAGTTCACTTATATCTTATATAATTACTTATTTCTCTTTTATCTCTTTAACATTTCTTGCTAGATCGGAGATGCAAGTGGGTGCTGTATCAGTTCGTTTTGGTTTAATATTAGAAGCGTATTGTAGAGGAAGCCAACAGCATATGCGATCGCTGTTTAAACAAATGGAATGTTTGGGCAAATTGAAATGTGCTTCTGAACAAATAAAACAGCGAAAAGATCGGAAAGCCACGTTACAAGGATTTCAAGAATTTATTCAAGAACCTCATTGTCAAGATGCGTTGTCAAACGTTTTAAACCCATTGGATCCAAGTTTTCGATGGAAACGCATTAAGTAAGCTTTTGCATTAAGATGATACACAGAAACCTGAATTCATTACCTTAAACAACTTTATTATTTACATCGGATATTTTACAAAAATATCAATCGTTTACAGAATTGAAAAATGTAGAGTAATGGACAGTAAGATGCGACCACTTTGGTTAGTTTTTGAAAATGCTGATCCGTTCGGTGATGATATTTATTTGATATTGAAACACGGAGATGATTTGAGACAAGATATGCTTACACTGCAGATGTTACGAATCATGGATAAATTGTGGAAAAAAGAAGGTCTGGATTTACGTATGAATCCTTACGGTTGCATATCAACGGAAAATAGAGTCGGCATGATCGAGGTGGTTCTAAATGCAGAAACGATTGCAAATATTCAAAAGGAAAAAGGCACTTTTTCGGCAACTGCTGCTTTTAGGTATATTCAAATAGAGATATTATGTATCTTTACGACACACAACCTGTATTATATTCTTCAAATTATTTTTGTATCTCTACAGGCGAGGATCTTTACTTGCCTGGTTGAAAGACCATAATCATACCGAGGCAGCGTTGAATAGAGCTATCGAGGAATTTACTTTAAGCTGCGCGGGTTATTGCGTGGCTACGTATGTTCTCGGAATTGCGGATAGACATTCGGATAATATAATGGTGAAGAAAACCGGTCAATTGTTTCACGTTGATTTTGGTCACATACTTGGACATTTTAAAGAGAAATTTGGATTCAGGCGCGAACGCGTGCCCTTCGTGTTGACCAATGATTTCGTACATGTAATAAATAAGGGTCAGACAAAGAAGGGCCAAGCGGTTGAATTTCAACGATTTCAGAGTCACTGCGAACAAGCTTTTCTCGTTCTACGACAACATGGAGGTCTAATATTATCATTGTTTGCTATGATGATATCAACGGGATTACCTGAATTATCATCGGAAAAAGATCTTAATTATTTAAGAGATACTCTGGTACGTTATCTGTTCTTTTTCTTTCCTTCTAAATTTAGAAAGAGTACATATGTTGGCTAGAGATTTGATGCGATTGTTCATAAATAGGTACTTGAGATGTCCGAAAGCGAGGCACAAAAGCATTTTAGGAGTAAATTTGACGAAGCTCTTTGTAATTCGTGGAAAACTTCGTTAAACTGGGCTTCTCATAATATGTCGAAAAACAATAAGACGACATGAGCGGAACCAAATAAAACAAACCGAAACGAATGAATTCGATTGGCACATGCTTATCGACGAACAAGTGCCATCGTATCATTCAAATATGCAAAACTTGATTTGGATGATGAATGATTTTTCACGAGAAGAATATACACGTTTGATGTAAAGAAAAAACGCAAGCTATGGAATGATTAGACAGATTTTGTTGATCACCAGCAACTATTTTTCTCGTTACCGTATAACCGTAACGCGTGCGCATCCTTATCCCCACGCCTTCTCTCTGACTCCTCTTCCTTTTCTTTCCTTCTTTTTTTCTTTCTCTATATTTCATACACATTATCACATACTACGCACGCACAGGCGTTCGATTCTTTATTGTACATTTATATGCTACACCCCTCTTTTTGCCACTTATGATAAGTGGATGGAAAATAGAAGCGAAATACGTGTATAGTACATATCATTGGTTGACATTGCGATCGCAGGATTCTCATAAACAGAAGATAAGCAGGCGCTACTTTGAAAGGAATGTTTCAAGACAATTTGCTCGCCTGACAAGATTGTTGCAGTATCACAGCTGTGTTATTCTACCAGCAGTCTTATAATCTTTCGATTGTAACAAAGAATGGTCAAAGTTTGGAAGAAACTTTGAATAATCCACGAAATTTCCGAATCCTGGAATACTATTGTATCGATTGTAATAAACGAAGTTATTCTTCATCTTCTGTTTTCCTTCTTCGTTATTCGAACATCCTTTATAGAAGAACCTATGAAATGTCTGTTTTACAGTATTAAATTATTTGCTCGTTACCGAATATAAACAGAAAAGCTAGAAAAGAAGTATAAATGTGTAGGCTGACGTGTAGGGTTTGATCTTTGAAACGATGTTTATTCCTTAGGCGGTGTAATTTCAGAACTTTGCAAATAAATATACATAGATGAGAAGCAAAAGGAAAAGAAAGGGAGAATCGTAAGAGAACTAGCTTAAACGAACGTACACGTATAATGAAAACCGATGAGAGAAAATGGTTATATCGGAGGCAATTACGCGCGCAAGGCCGTCGTGTGGATTCTTTTCTGGTAAGCTCGTGGATCAGTGGAGTCGCGTTACATAAGTTGACACAAACAACGACGGTGACGGAACAACGAATAGAGACAGAAGGTGGGAGACTGGCAATCCGAGAATGTCATGTATGTACTTCGTTTGCGGCTACCTCGCGCCTGAACTCTACTCTCGTCATGCACCGAGTTGAACGCATCGAGTCGAGTGTGTTTTTGCGATGGGCAACGATTCAACGCTGATCAAGTTGAAGCGTAATACAAATAATAAAAGAAACTATAAGTGACGCGCGCGTCCGTTCGAACATTTGTGCTTTCTTCTTTTGAAAGTTTCAAAGGGTTAAACTGCATGTCCGGTATCGAGCGGAACCTCGAAGGAAAGGATTACACGGATTTATTCTGTTTTGGGAGCCAATCGCGTGGTAAACAAAGGATTGTAGTTTGCGTGCACTGATCGGTGCCGGTGGAAACCGGTTCGGTTACAATAGTAGACATTAATGCGTAAAAGAGACAATATCTGTGTTCGGTGGTTCGCGCGGTGCTCAGGACGATTCGAAGAATAGATGAAATTGACGAGAAATTGAAGCAGAATAGAGAAGAAAATATGACTGCTACGGAAGAAACTGAACCGCTAATTTCATCGAGAGACTTGGCCAGTGTTAGCGGAAGTAAATCACAAACGGTCTCGTACAATGCGATCTCAACGGTAAGCAATATCGAACCAAAATATTAATCTAGCGAAGTTTTCGCGTTGTCTTTTTTTTTTTTTTTTTTATCGAAGATATATTGAAAATCGGATGAATAGATACGCGAACGAAGATTACGGTCGTGTAGGTGGCTTCCTCCGTACTTGACAGCCTTCCCGGGATATATTCTGGATAAATGTATAGAAAAGCATCGAAGATACAGGGCTAGGGATAGGGATGATAAAATAAAGTACAATACTTTGTTACTGGAGATCTTTTCTATAAATTGCATCACTCTCCCGTTTGATCACAGGGAGAAAGAACCGCAGCATCGTGTAAGATAGCTTCCGATACATCGTCGTTCAAACTAAAGCCCATCTTACGTTCTTCGAGTACAGCGGTAACACCGTTGATAGCGACGTTGATACCTCGTTGCACCGGCAGTATCGAAAACGAATCAATTACATACACATGGAGTGATTTGAACGTGTATGCTGCCAAAAGAGACGAGAAGCCATGGGACAGTCTTTTAAGGAGAAAGAAACCAGTCGAAAGGAGACACTTGTTGAAGGACGGTACGACTGTAATTATATACATATTGATTAATACACTTATTAAAATGCTTGATTAAAATATCGAAAGTTGGAAGGAAAAAATTGGGAAATATTAGAATTCGAGCGAAGCTATGGAAATCCATTGCGTATTGAATTACAGTGTGTGGAGTGGCATATCCAGGCGAGTTATTAGTAATTATGGGATCATCGGGTGCTGGTAAAACAACGTTGCTGAATGCGCTGACGTTTCGCTCGGGTTCTGGGGTAACTGCATCTGGTGTGATGGCTGCTAACGGACGAAGAGTATCTTCTACGATACTGACATCGAGAACAGCGTACGTGCAACAGGATGATCTATTCGTTGGCACTTTGACCGTCAAGGAGCATCTTTTGTTTCAAGCTATGGTTCGCATGGATCGAAGGATACCTATGGAGCAGAGATTCGATCGAGTACAGCAAGTAATCAACGAGGTACGTCGAACGAGGGTATATAATACTATCTAGATAAACGTATGTGCATAACTACGTATGTAAACCAATGTACCTGCGTATATTTATGATAGTTGCAACGCGTGACGAGTTAGCTGTTCTCTGTGGTTTTCAGCTTGCTCTGAGCAAATGCAAAAATACGGTGATCGGACAACCAGGTAGGATCAAAGGCCTTTCCGGAGGTGAAATGAAAAGGCTATCATTCGCATCGGAAGTTCTTACCGATCCGCCGTTGATGTTCTGCGACGAACCTACGTCAGGTCTTGATTCTTTCATGGCGCATCAAGTGGTTTCCGTGTTGAAAACTTTAACCGGTAAGTCGATCGTATAGATACTTTCGATCGTAAATTGGATATACGAGTATGTGTATAAGAGCGGTTAATGGGAGATAGCGGTGATGTCGTAGCGCGCGGTAAGACGATCGTCGTTACGTTGCATCAACCCTCGTCGGAACTGTTCGCTCTCTTCGACAGAATTTTGTTGATGGCCGAAGGGAGAGTAGCTTTTATGGGCACAACGTCGCAAGCTTGCACCTTCTTCGAGACGTAAGTAATCGGCAGACCTGCGTACATCTATACTCACGTACATCGAATCGATGCTTTTATTTCTCTAAATAGCGTTGTTCCAAGTTCTAAGTCGTTCTAAGTAGCGATACGATGTTTCTAGACTCGGCGCTGCCTGTCCTAGTAATTACAACCCGGCGGATTACTTTATTCAAATGTTGGCGGTTGTGCCAGGCCAGGAGACATCCTGTCGTCACGCGATAAATACCGTGTGCGACACATTCCAAAAGAGCGATCACGGTATTAAGATTGCATTGGAAGCGGAGGCGGTAAACGGCGAATTCGAGGACTCTCTGCGAGATACAAAGCACTCGAAAAATCGATCGCCGTATAAAGCAAGCTGGTGCGAACAATTTCGCGCAGTTTTATGGCGTTCTTGGCTATCGGTAATTAAAGAACCGATCCTTATCAAAGTCCGCCTGTTGCAGACCGTCGTAAGTGCCTACTGTGACGTTGATGATCGTACGCAAAATTACGTTCGTTTTAAAACGCGCTACGTGTATTTGTCGTTTCTTCCAGATGGTGTCTCTATTGGTCGGAATCGTTTATTTCGACCAACGGTTAGATCAAGACGGGGTAATGAACATCAATGGTGCTTTGTTTATATTTCTGACCAACATGACCTTTCAGAATGTTTTTGCCGTAATCAATGTAAGATTTATTCGCTTCTGTTACGTATCATACGCATAAAGATACGAGCGAAAATAAGAAATTAGACGGGACGTTAATACGCATTCGTATAGGTTTACGCGCATCATTTACCTTATGTTTAGGTTTTCTGCGCAGAGTTGCCGATATTTTTACGAGAACACCGAAACGGTATGTATCGTACCGATGTGTATTTCCTATGTAAGACACTCGCAGAAGCACCTATCTTCATCGCGGTACCGTTTCTCTTCACCATCATCGCTTATCCCATGATTGGATTGTATCCGGGGATCGATCACTTTTTCATTACCGCTGGTATTGTTGCGCTTGTCGCAAATGTTTCCACGTCGTTCGGTACGTTGTTTCTTTTTCATACCGCATATGGTACAGTTCTACGTGCATTTAAAGATATGCAGCGATAGCTGTACATGTAATTAACTAGAGGGGAATTTTCTTCTCCGTTATTTTTTCTAGGCTACTTAATATCCTGTATCAGCAGCAACTTATCCATGGCGTTATCCATCGGACCACCTGTGATAATACCGTTTCTGCTGTTTGGTGGATTTTTTCTAAATACAGCGTAAGGACGAACGTTCCATTAAATCTAACAAGTATCTAACACGATTTATTACTACTAAATATTACTTAATGTTGCGCACACACAAACACAAACACACGCATACACATATGTTTTATACACATGTCAATTGTACATCTTATTCACGCAGGTCTGTTCCGTCCTACTTTAAATGGTTCTCTTATTTGTCTTGGTTTCGTTACGGTAACGAAGCTCTTCTTATTAATCAATGGTCGCAAGTAGAGTCTATAGAATGCACAAGAAGCAACGCAACTTGCCCTAAATCTGGTCAAATGGTTTTGCAAACGTTCAATTTTAAGCAGGTGCTTGTCATTCGTTATATTATATTTCACTACGCACGCTTGTCGTTTCGTATCTATATCTTTATATCTTTCTTTATACTTGTTCGTATATTCGTGCTTGCTGTACGGATATTCGTTGCTCATCGTTTTCGATTCTAGGAGCATTTCTGGACTGACATCGCCTGCCTGTTCGCCTTAATCGTTGCATTTCGTTTTTTGGCATTTTCGGCTTTACTGTCAAAGACTTGGACCAATTCGAAACAAAGATAGGAAAAAGCGTACGCAATTAAAAGTTACGTTTAATGATCGCTGCCAATCGCTGCTATGGTACCAAGAACCTCGCACAAACAGTGCCGTTTTCACCGGATAACGCTTCTTCGTAATGTTATTTATTCTGTACGTTTATGTACGACGAATGATTACTTTTAACATTTATTAATTACCTGTATCATCTTATTAAAGTAATCCAAGTTATTTTATGTAATTTAACCGGATAATATTAAACGCGAATTACGTGTATATTTGTTATATTGTATATTATACGTATATTTATATTATATGTACATGCATGTATATTGCCTGTGTGTAAAAATCTTGCATTTTTTCATTTATTTATAAAATATACACTGAACTAGCGCTACTCTGTACTACTATTTTACAGCGAATAAAAGGTTTCGAAAAAAAACACGCATTGGCTTCTTTTCGATTGCGTATTCGTGTCTGTGATCTTCGTTCCGTTCCAGCCATACGCGTTTACCGCAAAGAAACGGAGAAAGCATTAAGGAGGAAGGACGAAAGAAAGTAGCGATATAGCCGTGAGATTGAACGCAACTTCGTGTGTATCTGCTCGATGTTTCATGTTAACTTTTGCGGGTGACAAACGGTAGACTTGGTAAAAACCAAGTACACCATAGTTGACCATCCTTCCAGCTTGAGACTCCGATATCGGTTAACAAACCGGTTGTTATTTACACCGTCCGACCGTGTATACGTAAGAAAGAAATAGTAACGAAACATAGTACATACGGATATATCTGTTCGATAATACTCGTTAGAGCGTTCTTATACCGAAAGGTATATTTTGCTTCAAATCTTGTAATTTCACAGACAAGCTTATTCAGCGATACTCTCAGTTCTATCGAACTCCAAGCTATCGGAGCTCCGTGGTATCAAATTTCTGCACGATATCGCGAGTTAATTTTTCTTTGACCTTCCTAACTTCTTCCATCGTCTCGCCAAACCTTTCGATTTTTCTCATTACCGACGATCATTGCGATAGAACGTAACGAAAAAACGTACTTGATTATTGCAAAGATCGAACGAAACTCCTCTCATAGAGATCGTGTGTAGGAGATACCGCCAGCAAGGGTACCGTGGACGAGGAACTCTTACGGCTTCTACGAACCACGTATAAGGTTTCCATCTTCGATTACTGTAATACGTCTAATCTGGTTTCGACCCTCCTTAATCACCTTCTATTTTATATTTCCTTACAACTGGTGCAAGTTACAATTCAGTAGTAGGTAATGTCTCAGCAAGCGCACGGTGCAATTTTCGTTTATTTTTATCTGAAAAAAACGCATAACTAATAGAAACGCTTTTTTTCCAGTGATTGCTCGTTCTTACCAAGCGATTAAGATGTATATCATAAGACTCACAACGAGAACCTCCGGTATTTCTACTATACGCGTATATTAATGAAATAATTATCAAACAATAAGAATAATAGAAAAACCATGCAGATTATGTATATGTATATGTATATGTACGTTTCAGGGTTTTATTCAGCTAAAAGAATACGGAAAAGCAGAACAGGTACGGGTCGAGTGGGAAGGCAAGAGCTATCGCGTAGCTGTGGGTTCAGTAACAATCTTATTTGTGGAGTAACTCGGTTCAATCGGCTGTCAGGCTGGTCGGTCGTTCGTGTTTTTGATAAAACAGTGTAATCGGTAGAGGATAATCAGCATCGAGATTTCTGATCGATCACGATGTACGTTTTAAAAGAGAATCAGTGGTTTTCCAAAACTCAAGCTCACCTTGCGGAAGAGGATGCGGTTTGTTTGCGAGGTGCGACGCTTACCTGGAGAGATCTTTCAGTATACGCGATGGATCGTGGACGAAAAAACATGTGCAAGCAATTGATCAATAATGGTGTGTAATCGTGGCTATTGTCGAGCTTATTTAATAAATATATATATAAATATCGATGCGATTTCTAATCGACGATATTCGCCGATTTCAGTGAAAGGTGCGGCGAAACCTGGCGATCTAACAGCGATAATCGGTGCAAGGTAGGATTCTATTAAAAAATTTGTAACGAACATTATCGAAATACAAATTATACGCATCACGCGTAAATTTCTATTCTTTTTTTTTTTTTGCTTCCTTTCTTCTCCTGCGAGTCATGAGCTTATCGTCTCCGAAATCGTCTTTGAATCGTCTTTGAAAAACCCTGTATTATTTTTGACCATTTGGAACGACTTTCATCGGAAATGTATATTCTTTAGTTATCGTGGTGTTGTCACTTCGAGTATCGCTTTGAATCGATAGAATAAGTCAAAGTGTTTCTTTTCGACGATTTTAATAAAGAGTCAAATGAATCAAAATTTCTTTCCTTGTCGTATGTTACAATTTTTTGTTCGGCTCGTAATTTGCGATAATTAAGCTTCAACGTCTTAAATGCTTCTCATGTTTGTTTCAAACTTTTGTTTTAATTCAGCGGTGCTGGAAAAAGCTCATTGATGGCAGCGCTGGCTTTTCGCACCGGATGTAAGTCCTTCCCCATTCCTCTTTTTCCTCCATGCAGATACGATATTTTATCTTAGTCTTCGATTCTTCACAGCCGAACTTTTAGTCCACGGTGATATACGGGCAAATGGAACGCCAGTCGATTCTTCTTACATGATGCATAACAGTGGTTATATGCATCAAGAGGATATATTTGTCGCAACGATGACAGTGATCGAACATCTTTGGTTTATGGTAGGTATACATCATCCAGTACACATTTTTTGCCCATTTGGCCGCGGTTCTCTATCATTTTTCCACTTTTGATGCAGGCTCGAATGAAACTCGACGGACGTGTACAAGTATTAGACATTCGAAGAAAAATTGACAGTTTATTGAAAGACGTTGGATTAACGAGCAGGCGCGATGTACGAATTGGTAGTGGCACCGACGACAAAGTATTATCTGGCGGTGAAAAAAAGAGGTTGTCCTTTGCCACGGAAGTATGATACAATCACGCCCTTTGTATATTTTATCTTCTTGCCTCGCTTTCAAACTTCCTTGATTATTGGCTGTTCTTTTCGCTGCTTTTTCTCTTTCCCTTTGCATCGTCGTCGATTATCGTCATTTCCGACGACGCAACATACCGACAGCTTTTATTCAGTTGTTAACAGATCCGAAAATATTGTTCCTGGACGAACCAACAACCGGACAGGATTCCCATTCGGCAAATTGTTTGATATCTCAACTGAAGTCGTTCGCAGCCAAAGGACGAACAGTGTTGTGCACCATACATCAACCCAGTTCCACTATATTCAGCTGGTTCGATCGAATAATATTAATTGCCGAGGGTCGAGTTGCGTTTGCAGGTGGAATCGACCAGGCGGTGGAATTTTTTGCAACGTACGTTTCCCTAATATAAAGCGATATTTTTCCATTAAACCGATTTATTTTTCAGTCAGGGATACGAGTGTCCGCGGAAATACAATCCCGCAGACTTCCTAATAGCGATTGTGGCCACGGGCTCGAAGAACGAGAACGGCGAGGAAATAGCTCACCAGATATGCGATGTTTTCTCAACTAGTAAAGCATACAACGAGATCGACCGTATATTAGAAAAGCAGATTCGATCGATGCATTCTCTAAACGTAAGCGAGCATCTTTATCGTTCTCTTTTAGTCCACGTGCAATAATCGAACACGAAGTAACGATCTCTTTGTATTGCCTCAGTCTAGATCGCAATTACTTTCTGACGACAAATTTATTACGTGAGTATTTGAGAAAATGTGAAGTATCTACTGATCGCTGTTTAACATCGTTCTTTTTACACGTATGTCTGCATGTTATGACTATTTAACACAGAAGAAAAGAAGCACGATATTGTTCGCGGCTTTACTGGTTGATTTATCGACACTTCTTGCAAGTTTTGAGAGATCCATCGGTGCAAATCATTCGAATAATTCAGAAAGTGGTAAGTGATTTTACATGTGAAAGCCATGGCGAAATTTTGGCAAAGATAGAGGAGAATTCGGTAGCGAATATGAAATAGTATATTCTCTATTACCTTGTATATCGTGTTATTAATGAGTTAATAATTAAAGCTAAGATAAGAAATTGAACAGAGTGTCGCAACAATCGCTGGCTTGTGCTTCGTGGGTGCTGTGAATTTTGATCAGCTTGGAATTCAAGCTACGCAAGGTGTGATTTTCATCTTGGTGTCTGAGAACGCATTCTTTCCAATGTACGCTACATTAGCCCTGATACCGCAGGAGCTACCGCTTCTTCGAAGAGAGTACCGAGCTGGGATGTACCCGGTTTATCTGTACTATACTGCGCGTATACTTTCTTTGGCAAGTAAAAACTCGTTGGTAATTGCCTCGCACAATCTTATGCTAAAGGGGAATTATTTGAAAACTAAATGCATGAATTCCAGATACCTGGTTTAATAATAGAGCCGCTGTTATTTGCAACGATCATATATTGGTTAGCTGGATTGCGAGAGAACGTCGAAACTTTTGGGTTCACGTTACTCGTGCTTCTACTTACTATAAACGTATCGACTGCGTGCGGTAAAGCAATTTATCTATACCATAAAACTAAAAGTTGGACATTTTAGAAGAGAATCTAAGGGAAGAATTAATCGGCATTAACGGAAACTTGTTTCAGGATGTTTCTTTTCAACGGCATTTGACAGCGTACCGTTGGCGATGGCTTATTTAATACCGTTCGACTATATTCTCATGATTACTATGGGTCCTTTCCTCAAACTAGGGTACTTTTAATTACGGCTTATATTCTGGGTCTAGGTGGTAAGAAAAGATAGCGAGGGAATAGGAAGAGCACCTTTCTGTGTGCATGCAAGCGACGTGCATGTGTTTGCGTGCAAAAATGAATTAATTGGAAATATGTCAGTTAACGTTTAACTTATTTCAGATCGTTACCGATATACATCCAATGGATTAAATACATTTCCTGGTTGCTACACTCCAGCGAAGCACTTTCCATTCTACAATGGGACGGTGTGCACAATATATGTAAGCTTCGTTTTGCTAATTTATATAGTAGCTAATATGTACGTGGTAGCGCGTCGATACGTATAGCTATTATTAGTATTATGCTGTAAAATGTATGTCAGATGCTAACATTGGACCGTTCCTTTTCTACATCTCCAGCTTGTGAAACGACCGATCCTGAATTACCTTGCATCACCGAAGGGATCGATGTCCTACATCGTTATGACTTTGATGAAACTAATTTTTGGAT
Source organism: Bombus confusus (assembly GCA_014737475.1). Lineage (NCBI taxonomy): Eukaryota > Metazoa > Arthropoda > Insecta > Hymenoptera > Apidae > Bombus > Bombus confusus. The sequence continues at coordinate 1,994,009 of JACXIV010000052.1, forward strand.
GGACATACTGTCAATGGTCGCTATTTATCTCGTCTTTCATATCCTTGCCTGCCTGTGTCTATGGACTCGTTGTAGATGCAAATGAGAGAGTACCATATCATGATATCAATTACCATGCTGACTTGTTTGTATTCGTTTCAAATATATTCGTGTATTAAATAACAGTAACAACAAGATATGGTTTTAAAATTCAAAGTGTAAAAACACCGATGTCGAAAGAAATTGCATACTATCTCAGTATACATATGTGTAATTACGTGTTTGTAGAGGTTTGAGAATTATGTTCTATGTTTCTATCTCTGTGTGTCTATCGCATAATTCATCTCAAGTTTATTCGTAATACATACACACTGGTAGTGTGACACTACTATTTAATACTCATTTGTCAACTAGATATGTAACAATTTGATGGTAAGAGGATGAGAAAAGAATAACAGATGGGAAATGGAATGGAAGAGAAAAAAAGAAAACAAATGCTACAAAAGGATATGGAAGGTTTGAGTAGCGAAGGAAGAGGGAGGAAAGAGGAAAAGGAAGCGAGGAAGGGTGAAAAAGTGGACGTAAATAAATAACGAAGCTTGAAAGAGGGGAAGAAAAGGGAAATAAACCTGACGGTAAAAAGAAAAAGTGAATAGCTATGCTTCGAATGTAAAAGCAAATAATTTTGCGAATATAAAGAGTGAGAAAATGGGATAAGAATAAAGAAAAAAATAAGACAAATGTGTGAATCCTGGTACTTTTAATCATATAGTCTATAGACATATCTGAGTTGACATTAGAGTAATTTGATAGCGTTATTTCTAAAAGAAAACTAGAAAAAAATAGGGGAGTACACATAAAATAAAACAAAATGAATAATATTACTTATTACTATATACTTATTACTTATTACTATAATATTATGAATGTTAATTTTACTCCTAAACGTGTATCAAGGAAAATAAGATAAATGATAACTTTGGACCTAGCCATTCAAGTTTCGTTAATCGTTAATTGACTTGAATTTGTACGAAGCGAGGTGCAAGAAACATCGGGTAATTCGAAATCATCATCCGAGAGACAGCATTCGTACAATTTTGATGTTGACTTTTCGATCATTGACATCGATACTGATGATGCCTCGTTCGATGGAATAAACGATGGAGATGGAATAGTTTTGTCGATAATAGGACTTGTAGAAGTATTGGCTTCCAGAAACTGTTTATGAAATTTTACATAATCCGACGATAACGAAATTTTGTCAGATTCGTTCGAAATATCATCAGTTGGTACTAAATAAGATGTAGGATCGATCGAATTGAACGAGTCATTCGATGACATATAATACTGGTTACGTTTTATACTGGATGAATCATTCTCAAAATTAAGAGTTTTACTTTGTATCTGATGTGCCTTCATTGAGATATCGGTACTTGCAGTATTAGATAAGACAGCAGGAATCTCTTTCGACCTGGTGTTTGTACAAATTGCAGTTTCGTAGGTATCGTGTCGTTCCGCTTCATCAAAACTTTTTCCAGAATATATGATATTCGTTCTGTTGGATGCGATATCTTCTGCGTATTCGTTTTCTTTGCTTTTCTGCGTGTCGATATCTTTTTCATTGCATTTCTGTTTGCTGATGTCATTTTCATTTGTCGTGATCTTTTCTTTTTGTACGGTGTCTTTGCCATCTTGATGTTTCCAAAGTTTTACGAAGCGTCGAACAATCGAAATCACTTGCTCCCGATGAAACTTTTCAGTTTCTAGAAGCTCGTACAGCCTAACTAGAATGCCATAGCATGTTTTTTCCCATGCATTCGATTTCGCTGTGACTTGATCCGTAACCTACCAGAAATAATCATGAGTTTGCACAATAGGAACAATAGTAATAGAGAGGAAAGAGGAGAGAGAGAGAGAGAAAGAAAGAGAGAGAAAGAGAGAATTAACAGACGATAAATACCACTCGTTCAGAACCATATCTTCGTGCCTTTTCCGTAACTGCCTTTGGCAAACCAGATAATTCAGCTAAAAGAATGCCATAATCGTCAGAATATGCCGCCACACCGGATTTTAAGCGATGAGTATAAGTTAATCGGTGGTGGCAATTATCAGTTTCCGATCCTCGAACGTTTGTCGTTTCAAAATGTAGACTGAAATATGATAATTTAAGATGCTATTTTATGAAAAAGTCGAAGAACGATAATTATACATTTCTAGATTATAAAAAGTAAGAGAGAGAGAGAGGGAGAGAGAGAGATTTATCGATGGTAAATCTACATGGAAAAGGACCATACTTTGTCACGTTATAGTACAGATCTGCTAATTTCGTTAGATAAGAAAAATGAGTTGCAGCAAAAATAAAAGCAGTTGTATTCAGAAGTTTCTCGCATATGGCCCAAGCGATTGAAGCTCCTTCTTCGATGGCAGTACCCTTGCACAGTTCGTCCAAAATGACGAGCGATTTTGGCGTAACACAACGTAAAATATACTGCGCTTCTTTCATCTACATGATAAAAAATTAATTGCTTGGTGCAATTAGAAAAAATATGTACATGCATTTGACATTGAAGTAGTACGATTTACTTCGAGGGCAAAGGTGGAAGCGTTGCATTCGATATCATCGCGAATGGCTATCTTGCAGAATATGAGGTCTGTTATGCGAAACATCGCTTTCTTGGCTGGTACGAAACAACCAAGTTGTGCCATTATATGCAACAATACAATTTGTTTAAGATAAGTCGACTTGCCACTCATATTAGGTCCAGAAATTACATATAGATTCCGAGGTATCGATGCATTCTGCAACAAGAAAGGGAATAAGAAAGGTAATCATAAGGTAGACATTTCTAGCGCTCGGTGCATGTGTATGTATATCGAAGTAAAAGAAATTACAACATCATTAGGTATGGGACCATCGAGATTAAAAACGTCCATTATCGGATGTCTTGAATCAACTAATTCCAATTTGGATCCAAACGATGGTCTCGTATATGTCTGAAGAGAGCTGACTTGAGCTAGGGATGTTATCAGGTCCAGCTCTGCGACATCTGCATTCAATTGGAACATACTGCCAATGTATTCTCGAATATTTTGTAGCAAATTACCGAGGAGTCTGTTTATAGAAAAATAATGTATTTCATTACGCATATATAACGCATTGAAAATTCAGCGCAGTTTAACCAGTGCAAAAATTCTTTTTCGATCGTTCGATACCTACACGTTACTCATTAAGTGCAATTCCTCGCATGCGATTGTACATTGTTGACTCAATGTTACAAGCGCATTGGTAGTCATCGTGTACGTTCGTTTATTCTTCCGTACCTGAGTGTCACATCATCATCCGATTATATTCTCATTATATTATATGTTATCGTTCGAAACTGCTATGTGATAACAATACTTGAAAATATACAATTACCTCTATGAACTCGGATGGTGGATCAAAGTTTTCAGTATTTAAACTTCGAGGCAATATCGCTTGAATATGATAGCCCAGAGAAGCGTTACAGTTTAAAGACAAAGTTAATTTGTACTTGGATGCCAAATTTTCCACCATAGCTACCGGAAGAAAAGGAACACGAATGGGTTATTTTACGTATAAAGGTCTCTTATTTCTTTTCTTCTTTTTTTAGGACGCGAACACTATTTTATTTACTAACTTTTCATATCATCGATTAATTCGCAATAGGTTTGCCGAGCGACATCCAACAGATCGTTGATTCCTGCTTTGATAGCAAAGCAACGTTGCATGTTCGAAGATGTGTATCCAGTTACCGATCTCGCATCTGGATGTATAGTTTCGACAATTTTTTCTCGCATTAACCGAAATTCGTCCCTTTCCAATTTCTAAATGGTAATAAAAAAATATAAAGAATAACGACGATACATATTCATGTACGACGATAAGACACGATGGGAAATTTGCACGAACCTTTTGAATCCTGCGCAAGAGACCACTCTCAGCAGCTAATAATATCTTTCCAAGTTCGGGTATGGCGTCTAATAAATTTTTCAATAGCAAAACGTAATTTAAATTGTGCTCTGCATTTTGCACGCTGTTTTCGTGCATAGTTGGCATCGCCGATAAAGCGAGAAGTCTATCAGCGCCATAAAGTCGTCGTATGATGGGCTACAAGTTTCGAAATGAAAAAAGAAACCGAAGCTGAATAACAGAAGGATATGATAAAATCGAACATCAGAAAGAAATGATAAAATTTGAACCTGGATTAACGCACGTAACGAACAGTTGGATACCAGTTCGGTAACGGCGGCTTGTCGCTCGAGAATCACGCGTTCTTCACAAGAGGGTTGAAGTATGTTCGAGCGTAAAAGTTTCCTACCCATTGGCGTTAAACAACGATCCAAGCTACCCAATAAACTGATATTTCGTCGACCACATTGCGACTGGACTAACTCTAAGCTTTGTGCGCTTTCCAAATCTACGAGTATGGAGTCGATTATATTTTCGATTATATTTTCTATTATATCTTCTACAACTAGTTCCTTCTATCGATACAATCACCATTACCTATCATAGTAGCGTTCGGTGATCCTTGAAATTCGATCTTCATCGATTTTGGAGTGTAAATAATACGTTGAGTGTATTCGACGTATTTCAGTAGCGCTGCAGCCGCGGCTAATGCGTAATATCTGTAATCATGCATCAATGTATATTCGATTTTGAAAACATTAAGACCACGCACCAGATTTATACCGTCGTTGTTACGCTTTTTATTGTACATTATAAGTTGCATAGAAGAGAATGGAAGATGATACATGTATATACATATATTATGCACGATCACATCATTACCGACTGAAAGTAACGTTTACTTTTGTTTGACGAATAATTCCACCGAGGAGTATTCAGGGTTGCAAAGTGATTTGATTCGTTCCAATCCGACTGTGTCGTTAAAGTGTACACGAGATATTGCCGTTAGCTCTACTTCAGGAAATTTCTCCATTATCGAACTGTAAAGGGCACTTTTCCCCGTGCTACGTTCGCATATCGTGTCTGGCATCAAAACCTACGATATTCAAACCGCGATCATCATTGGTTCGCGCCTCGAACAGAGTCGATTACGCATGATATTGCATTCAAAGTATCAATTCAATTAATTTTAGCTTTGAAACTTTTTTAAATCTAGTACGACGATAGATGGAAATGTGTATGTATTCAAAAGCACTTACTTCCACTGGATCGAATAAATACAATTTGCTTAACGCGTTAATATAAGTCTGGGCATCGCTGATCTGACAAACAATCAAATGTGGACATCGGATATTCAACGCGGCCATCCCTACTTCCGATCTCGCATCACCTCGGCCGGTTGTTATGGCTGTTCCATCGAATCAAATTATACTTAATTAATTACGTATACGTATAATTATCCGGAAAGAGAATAAAGCGAAGAAGAAGAGGAAGAAGAACTGACCGAGAATTGTACCACCAGAAGCAGACTCGAGCAAGCTCGAACTAGGACCCGTGGTAGTTTTTGTTCCAGATCTAATTGTAAAAATGGCCGAACATCGCATTATCGATAAGAAACAGCACATGCGGTCATTTGATCAGGAACCGTTCAAACCGTTTCGTTCGAGGCTTACCTGGAAACGCAATAACGCGACGTACTGGTTAATAACGAAGATGGCACTGGAACATTACGAAGTTTCGGACTTTTGAAATAGCAGTTCGAAGTGGTAGCTGCTGATTTCCAACTGGTTCTTCTTCGCTTCGTCTTCATGTCAAATTTCCTATCTGCAAGGATATACGTACATATCGGAAAGAAAAATGGAAAAGAGGAAAGGATCTAAGAAAAAAAAAACATGGATTTATCTGTGAGTCGATCGATAAAGAATCGTCCGAAAAAATGATTGGTTATATCGGAGAGGAAATTTCTCTCTGGTTATATGTATTCGCAACAAAATCGCTACGTACGACCTCTCGTTAACGGATAATTGAATTCTTGCAACAATCGCGCCTCATGTTGTTTTCTTGGTGCATTTAAAGCTGTTTCAGTTCTTATTACGTTCATATTCCTTGGATCGATTGAAAAATCAAGGTGAAATGTGCAACAACTAGTTTGAAAATGGAAGGCAAACAGATACGTAAGACTGAGCGCGCCATCTACATTCTTTTTGAAGAAAAAATTTGGCGATTTCAAAGGCATGTATCGATTTAGGACGAGTCAACGATTGTCAATTATTTAACTTATTCGCTTCGTTTGTCAGTCGCTTGGCAGTCTCGTGGATCAACCTCACACTGTCCGTATATGCATACATCGCTTAAGCTTATGCGGGACAAAGCTGAGAATACCTACTAATTAACAAGTTGGATTGGTTTTTAATTTAGCAACATATAAGATTTATTTACAAATTCGATACCATGTACTCGTAGACAATACATACGTGTTCCAATTCCAGGTATCTCGCATATTCAATAAATAATAGTATCACGATTGTTACGGATTTAAAATAAATATCGCTTTATCGCCGGTCTACAGTTTCATTCGTTACGTACTTACATTCGTATCTATAAGTATTTACAAGTCTAAGAAAATCTTATAAATCTAAGATTGTCAGGCTCGTAAGCTGCCTTACATGATCTCGCGGTCTTACCGATCGATCACATTCAACAATAAAACCACGTTTGATCAAATAAAAGAATACCACCGTTCGTTCGCGTTCGCGTTAAACGCACAAACAAATCCAGTCTGTATACGGGTATATAATCGATGAAACAAGTAGTACTCGTTCTGGGATGATGAGCAACGTGTATTAGCGAATCGTTGCCATTCTGGAAATACATACGTCTAAAATAGTATAGACAGATGATAAATGTCGATGAAATTGACCGACATCGCACAGCCGATGTGTTTAATCGTATCGTATTCGGTTACTCTAATCGTAAGAAATAGATAATCTATGGGTTATACGCTTGTTCCGATATTAATTCGATATTATATAACGATATTAAGAGTGGGCAATATACATACGCACTAAATGGTGCCACATACGCGCGCCACTTGTAGAACATTCAGAATTATAATAATTTTTAATTACACACTATATAATCTATATACATATACGTTATATGTACAAAAAATTGCACACAATCGCGCTCGGTTTAAAAGTACGGTACATAAATAATTGACACGCTGCGATGTAAAAAAGAAACGTGGCGTTTCTTTTTGTTTATCGTTTTGTAATTTCTTTTCGTTTCATACGCTTTGACACCTGTTTCTTCTTCGTTGCCCCTTACCTAACAAGCTGTGCGTCGTGGTCGTTACACGTGACTCTCGAGAGGTACTTTAAACACTTTAGAAGTCAAGCTAGTATCCGGTAAAGACTGCGGGCGAGCGTTAGTCACGTTAAAAACGACGTTGCTCGGGCCACGAAAACTGACCTCGATGAGAAAACTAGCATCGGTAAGACCGATGCGACCAGTACTTAAATCCGGAGAACTTGTTCTCAATTGGCTTTTCTTCGGTCTATATTCGTTTTTGACCACTCTCTCAGCCTCGACTTGCAGTTTATTATCCAACCAATGTACTTTGTCGAAATCCTTAGTACCGCCTACGGTGTGCCTGCGCTTGATCGATCGTTCGGGCATGCCATTTTTTCGTTTTAATTTCGTCGCACTATCTTTTCTAACGGATTGTCGTCTCTTGCTAATATTACACTCAGTTTTTTCAGTTTTTGTCAGCGACTCCGATCGCTTTAATTTACTGTTCGGAGAATCGGATCTCTCCGAATGCTTGTTCAAACTCTCAGACCGTTTCAACTTGCCATTGGTCGGGGACGAGAGCCTCTCGACAGAATGTTTGTTCAAACTTTCAGACCTCTTCAACTTGGACGAGGTATTTTCAGATCTCTTATTTAAAGATTCAGATCTTTTCAGCCGCGACCTGACTTCGGAATTTGTCAGACTTTCAAATTTTTCCAGCTTGTTCGAATAATTCGCCGAATCAACGTCGTGCCGAAAATCTTTCGCATCGTCGACCGCTTTACCACCACCACTTTGCGCTAACACCGATGTTTCCTTCTCGTGCCTACAGCATTCTTGCGGTTCGTTCGCAGCTAAACTCGCTTCGTAAACTGTCGTCGCCGCCGTGGTTGTCGTTTCCTTGCTCGATCGCAATTGCTCTTGTTTCGGTTCGACCCTTTTTCGTACGTTAGCGCTTCGATCATTATCCGGCACATCGGTATTATCCGGTCGATCGACGCTGCTATTCTCTGTTACCGATGAATCCGTATCCTTTTCCGGAGCATCCTGCGCATGAGTAAAACAACCAATGGTATGAGTAAGTGAATATACCAGCGCATATGTGCTATGGATGCTATACGATTACACTAAATTTTATTCAATTTCATTAATTCGCTTTGACTTGGAGTGTATACTTGCATTTTTTTGACGAACGTATTGATGCTTTTCGATAGATGTTTTATGCAGGCTCGGATCCCGATAGCTTTCAATCGAGCACGATTGAGGACAAGCTGTTTTGTGTTCTTCCTTCTCTTCTCGTAACCCTCCTCCTCCTCCTCCTCCTCCTCCTCCTCCCCCTCGTTGATTTCGCAAGTTTTGCGAGTCTCGCGTTATCGCAGCGTCCTCGTCGCTGAGAGACAGATTCTCCGTAGTGGATCCACGAATCGTTTGATTCGACGAGTTTACCAGGGACTTCCATTTACGATCGAACGTGGTCGTCAAGCTGGTCAGTAAATCGCTACCTGCAATTCAATCGATTCGCTTTAATAGAAACACGTCCATCTTATCGACCGTGATACCTGTATATTAAATCGGAAGCGAACGGTTCAACGAGAAACACACACAAAGCATCGAACGATGGTCGTGATTGTCCTCGACCGCAAAATAAAATTATGGTCGTTCGCGTAACAGCAAACAACGAGCGTGATAACGAGCGTGATAACGAGCTTGAGACGTTCGTTAGGAAGGCATCGTTATGTGGATGAAACAGCAACTACAAATCACAATTTGCGTAAACTGCGTTTCTATCGTCGTTCTTGCTACGCGGTATTGCTGCGAGCAACTGATAACGATTGGTCAGTATCAAAAACTGTCGCATATCCGTTTAACCCTTCGCTACTCTCATCTTCGTATTTTCTGCAATCTCTGCTGTTCCTCGGTATGTCGCATCGGATACGATTAAACCACGATGATACCTCGGTCGATTAGCAAATCTTAATTGAAGCGAACAGCAGACGCAACAAAAGTATACGACACGTAGGGAAACGTAGAGGAAGATAACGGGAAGAGAAGAAGAAACTATGAAAGGCTGTGAAACAAAGGAGAAGGGAAGAAAAACACAAATAACGTTGAATATTACCATCCTGCCATCTTGAATGTGTACAGAAATGAAAGAAATAAATGAAAAGAATATCGTGCAGCGATGAGAAAGCATCGAATAACAGAAAATGCAATTTGTTTGTTCTTCGAGTAGCGACGATCTAGAACTTGGAAATATTAGGAAAAACAAAAAAAAAAAAAAAAGAAAAGATAGGGAAAGGGAGCAATAATCGTAGTACGTATAGAGATTCTAATCGATAAGAAGTATCTTTCTGGGAAAGCAAAGAAGGATAATAGACAGGCAGGCAGACGGATAGACAAACAGCCAGCCATCGCGATAACCAACGGACCGTTCGAATGACGGACGGTCATGTCAGGAGTGTAAGAGACAAAGATAAAGCGATAAAGATAAATAAGACTCGGAATAGGACACAGATATCTTGTTAACGTGCGTTTAGCGGAAATAAAGAGTGTAAAGCCATTCGTGTGAGCGAGTCACAACCATAGTCGAGCAGTTTTCGACTTGGTATTCCTATTGGCAGACGAAGTAATTTACCTCGAAGGAACCTGTTTATAGTCTTGGAAGACAATCCGGCCCCTGAGCCCGAAGACACCCCTCGCGGTGGTGACTGCTCGACGGGCTCGATAGGCTCCGAGAATTCGCAGGGCTCCGAGGCCGGTGATACTCCCGAGGAGGATGCGATGGGTGTCGATGATCGTTGCACAACATCGATGTCGGCTGCGTCTGACACTGACACTGGCCCTGGCACTCGCATTCGCCCTGGCATCGGCATCGGCATCGACATTGGCATTGGCATTGGCATTGGCATTGGCATTGACATCGGCATTGATATTGGCATTGACATTGGTATTGACATCGGCATGGGCATTGGCATTGACGATGGGCCCGGTGTCTTCGTGGCGGAACCAGAGGGGCTTGCGGTACCATGTAGGTGTGACGATATGTACCACCAGAAACCGGGATTTGCCGTTTGCCTAAGAGTGTTCAACGCATTCGCATCGTCATAATCGACACCCCATCGAGAACATGTACTAACAGCTTCTGGCAGTGACAAACGAGCAAACCATCGAACGAACACGAAAGCGACGAGTCTGCCCCTGCCCCTCTTCCATACTTTTACACCCTCTCGGCTTCTTTCCTTCATCTTCCAATCGATTACAGATCGATCTACCGCTAATATACCTTCCTCCATAGAATCTATTTCCTCTCTACTTTTCTTTCATTTGACGCCACCTTCTTGTTTCGCTCTTTCGCTCTCTAACTCTTTCACTTCGTATCTGACTATCGCGTATTAGTGATTTTTCACTCGGCTTTACACGTCTCCTCTTTCGTATTTAATATTTCTAATTGAACTCGCGCAAACACGCACGCTCGCACGCACGCACGCACGCACGCACGCACAAACAAACACGCATACACGCATACATTGTAAATAGGATTTTATCGTGTTCCAGAAAGACGAAAAAATAGCAAGGAAAATATAGAAAACTATAAAGGTACTTTATACATTTAAGATATTGCACGGTCACATCTAATTACAGATACTATATAGTAGGTAATATACCGAGAGTTTAGGTGAGACTCGTTCGAAGAACGAGCAGGAGGCAGTTTCAACGCCAAGATCAAAAGCCAACAATTCAGCGAGCAAGCGATCAAGCTGAGGTATCCGACGAATAGTCTTGTTTTTTTTTTTTTTTTTTTTTTTGTTCTTTCGACATTGTCGTCTTTAGTACGTAACATGCAGATGCGAAGAAAAAGCTTCAAACGGAAATAGCCGATTGCGTGTTTTAACATGATCGAACCTGAGAAAAACGAAATACACGATCGACAGTCGCAGTGTGCACGTTGAAACTTGTCTCAATAGCGCACAACTGATTAGTCGATCAAGCTTAATCAACTTGACGTTCAATATTCATCGAGATGGAGCTAGTTATACGCGTTAGCATGCACGAAACGGAAATATAAAACAAAGATCGTTTCAAATCGTATGATCTAGAATGTCTTAAAGGAGAAAAATGGTAAACAATTTCGTAGCAACGTGCTTTCGATCTACATAAAATGCGATGTGCCATCGTTGCATGGTTGTATCGACGGCTTTTCGCGTAAATATGATAATATTGAACAAGAGCGAGTAATGGAAAAAAGAAAGAGGGAAAGAAGAGAAACAACAACCTTGAAATGTCTGTAAGATATAAAGTTAAAGAAAATAACCGTATGCATCTATCGTGCAATATCTGACGGTTACTCATAAAGGTCTCTTAAAGATTAGAAAGAACAAATAAAGAATACCTAGAAAGCTTTTTGTTAATGGTCAGAATCTTCTGAGCCCATTGTAGGAAACAAGATCCAGCTACACTCACCAAGAGCGTCGGAGAAGCAACGTTAGATAGAGAAAAATATAAAGAGAATAAATACATAGATAGGATGAGAGTTAACGTTTCATGATAATCGTCAGTGCACGTCGAACACTTGACAACATTGATATCGCGCACGTATCGCGTATTCATTTCTTTCGACTAGTTCGTATTTCGATAACTAAGAATAACGAAGGAGGATCAACCAACAACAAAATATACACCCAGGAGATTCAAAGACAAGCTTCACACTCTATAGCTTTCAGTTTAGGTTCCAGTTTAGAAAAATAAAACAAGGATATGGACACCATACGAATATAACAGGAAAATAGTTGATATATCGATACTAACCATCGTCCGAGACATCACTGGAAAGGGGTTTCCGTTGTTGATTGGTCGGTGAAAGCGACGACTGAGAAATGTTGTGTGTTTCGTGCAGAGAATCCAAACTGCCATAACGAATTGGCGGTAGCGTGGTAGATTTTTCCAGTGACTGCTATAAATTTTAAGAAACCGGTAACAATGGTAAAATAACAGGTATCTTGTTATATTCGCAAATATTTGTTCTTGCAATTGTAATCGAACTGCGATCAGATTCGAAATCGATGCGATCTTACCTCTGAATCGGTTTTCAATTTCTTTATAATAGTGTTCGTGACGTTCTCCGAGGGCAGAATCGTAACAGGTTCGTCTGCGAGTTGCGACACTCGTCTAACGGGCGTGGGTTGTTGCTGCACAGCTATCGATAAAGACGGCATTCGAGCAGTCGATCGGGAACCGATATCGAGGTAAGATTTATCGGCAAGCCTGTCGTTAAAACTAGAAAGTCGTGTTGTGGATGAAAGATAAGTAGTAGGTGTTGTCACAGTTGTGTCTACTATACTGTCGAGCAGATCGTCGTTTTCCATTTCACGTTTAGCCAATTGCCATTCCATCTCTATTCTCCGTCTCTCTTCTTCTCTCCTTTCAGCTTCGCGTCTTTGTCGATTCCGATCCCTCTGTAGCATTGCCTTTGTTTCCTGTTCAAATCTCCGTATACGTTCTTGAGTAGACGCGCTCAATCCAGCATACGTTCTTATCGTAACCTCGTCATTGCTTTGTTTGGTGTCGTTCGAAGCGCTGGAAAGCGTCGAACTTGCATCGAAACAGCTCAGGCCAGTCTCGCTAGAGAGTGGCGAAGACTCTGAAGCCGACGAGACGGCCGAGCGATGAGTCGGTTGAATCGATGGAACCGACTCTACCATACGATTTAAATATCTGTTTGATTTCTCCGAAGAAACATCATCGTGACTGTTTAACGCGCAATCACGGTTATTAATTGTGCAATCAGCTATGACATCGGAACCACCGATACTTGCGCTAGTAATCGCAGCCTGATCAAGCGCCGGTGACCGATCGCATCGATCGATGGAACGATTCGATTGATTCTGACTTTCGTGCATTAAAACGATCTCACTGACCGAACATTGCCTCTCGTTCAATGCCATACTTCGCCGATTTTGAAGGTTTTCTGCTTCTTGTTTCATCCTCAGCTAAATATGAAACAAACGCGATATTGCGACAGTTAGAATGCGATAATATGCGTTAGTCTATATAAGTGTGCGTTAATGTAAATCGTAGTAAATCGTCACCATTTCGTTGTGGAAATTAATTAAATGAAATATAAGTACGTGTACAGTCAAACATTTATATCTCTCACATAAAACCAAACCTTATCGACTTCGTGAGTTTCGTTATCCGTCTCGTCTTGACACTTTCTTCTTCTTTGTATTTTTCGATTAGCAGCGGATATAATAGATGATACAATGTCCTTAGCAGATGCCATTTCGCGTCCTATTTCGTCCATACAAAATTTAAAACGAAATTAAAGTATAGAAATATGAGAAGAGTACCGTTGCAACGGAGAATCAAATATATCGAAGAATAACAATCAAAAGTAAACCATTTATAAATCGTACCTTCGACTTTCTGAATGTTGTTCAACAAGAGATTATGATTATTACTGGAGGTTGTAGTCTCGATCTCGCTAGTGTCAGCTGGAAGACTGAGATTCACGCTCAGTCGACTTAAGTCGTCCAAATCATCGTCCGAAAAGAACCAATCGACCTACAACAAGGTGTTTAATCATCAATATTCCAATCAAAAAGAGCTTCTCTTTTGTCATTTCATCCTTGTTCATACGAACAGAACTAAAAATATCATAGATTAATTACATACGTTGTTTAATAAGCTTTCGACAATCCGACACTGATGCGACATATCAGTAACCATAGTAACCATATTGTCTCTGGAACCACTGGCTCTAACTAATGTAGGGCCAAACACAATGGCCAAGTTCTTTGCCTCCATCTTATTAACCTCGCTATGTTCGACTATTCTTTTTAAATGAAACATCAAATACTTAAGAGTTTCAAAGTGATGTTCCGGGAGATCTCTGAGCAACTTTCTTATCGTTGTCATTCTTCTTTGAGGATCCTCAACTTTATCAGCATCGATAAACATAGGGTATAATTCTGCGGTGAGTAGTGAATCTGGTAGCTGTCGAAAGAACGACTTCAGAAGAGAAGATATTACGTTTACATCGCTCCATCTAGGATCCTAGAAGCGGTAAGATAAAAGGAATAATCAGTAACGTAATAATAGAATAATCAGTAACGTAATAATAGAATAATCGTTCTGCATGACCGTGTAATATTTTTACCTGGAGATTGATATTTTCGAACCCTTTGTTCACGCTGTCAGTTAAATGTGAAATGGCGGCAGTGTTACCGGGTACTCTATAAATACCAACTACTTCGAGACCCCTCGCTTCGACGATACTCGTGCACATTTCAACGATCAATGGCACGTATTCCGAGAAAGATGACTATTCGAGAAGGAAAAAGTTTAGTTTACTCAATTGGAATATGAGTTTAGTAAGAAATTTTGTCGTTAACAAGAGAAAATATGAGTAATAAAATAATAGAAAGAGATGAAAGTAATCACCGGTGGACAAAGCTCAAGCGGTACTTTGAATGTAGCACCCTCTGGTGGCAGTTGCGTTGTTGGTGAAGAAGGAGATCCCGTTTGTCCGTGCATTCTCCGCAATTGTTTTGCGACTCTACCCTTCCATGTCTTGGTCTTTGGAGAAACCAAAGTATCGATCGTTTGGCTCGGTTTCCGAGTCTTGTTTATCGGTGATTGTCCAGTCGGAGACCTGTTCCTAAACGAAGTTAATTTCTTGATGCCTTTATGTCCTGGAAGGGGGCTTAATCGCTGACCACCACTACCACTACCAGTCGACATTGTCATTGGACTAGCATTCGTGGTTGTTTGACACGTTGAAGAACTGCTGGTAGGACCTGGAGTTTGCGGGACAGCTTGTTGCTTCAAAGTACTATTATGAGCAATTTCCTAAAATACAAAACAAAACAAAACTAACGGCTGAGCAACTTGTTACAAAGGCTACAGTTTAATAAATGGAGATCATAACATCTTAACTTACGGACGGTTTTTCAGCAGCAGCATGTTCATGTAGAGCTCGTAGCCAAAGCGCCATTGACGCTGCATCTTCGGTCTGTAGCAAAACTTCTGCGTTTGGATTTGCTAACCGTAATACGTGTTTACGTTTCGTATAATCCTCCGCGATATCTACAAGGGAACATCTCACATCTACGCTTTGAGCTACATTTTCGCCGTCACAGGATAACGAAGGACTCTAAAAACAATTGAAAACAAATGTATACATATATTACATTTATATAAAAATTTATATCAGAGAGAAACATAAAACCGGAAGTCTATCCCAAGCCGATAGGCAAGGACTGTATATAGTAAATAATAATAATAATAATAATAATAATAATAATAATAATAATAATAATAATAATAATATAAAAATTTATATAGATTGTAATGTTAAATTTGATCAACTTGAAAATACTTATTGCTTTTTGAATACCTGATTTTGACGATCCTTATAAAAGAAGAGAATCGGTCCACGAAGAACACCCCATAGCTGTTTCCATGATCTATCGGAAGATCGCTGAAATGTAATAAAACGTAAGAAATGACATGATTGAATGCACCTGATTACATATATTACAATCAGTGAACCTGTATATACATAATACGTATATCATTACCTTGCCATCAAGTACAGTAAATTTGACATGTAAAGGACCCTCTCGTTCCACTTGTCCGATGTCTTTTATAATTCCAGTCGCTGCTTCCCGGCCAGTACAAATAGAATTGCCACTGAAAAAGTCCAGCGTACTTTCTTTAATGCGATAACTACCGTTATACATATATCTAGTTGATCAAGAAATCTCAGAATCAATTCTTTTTCCATATTAATCATACACGATAAGACTAGCGAAAAGAGCGAAAAGAGCGAAAGAGATAATAACAATGAAAAGAGCAAAAGGAGCGAATGCATTTGGACAATTTGGCGACGCGATTCTCTTTTCCTTCATCTTTCGTTACCAACATTATCGATCATAGAATTCTATTTCCAACCAACAATATGTACCAGCTACAAACACAAATACAGCGAAGTGTCAGGTATAGGATGGAATTAATGCGCGTTTCTACAAACACGAATAATTAATGATTAGTGATTACTGTTGTTAGAAACGAAGCAGTCAAATCGAGCGATCAAAGTATTAATATGTTGCGCTCAATCGCAACCAGTAACGAGGAAATATACCATGTATTTAGGACACATTTATAACGAAAACGCGGTAAAGAACAAGACGGTTACGAAAACAGAATACACCATCTTTGTAATTTTCTCAACATGTACAGTGCAGAATTGAAAAGAAAACGAGCGGGAAGAATGCGGGCTCCCGATTGATTGTAATACGTTAGGTCCATCTTAATCTCATTTTATATCTCGTATTATTCTAAAATTTGTATTGTCTGATGAGAGAAATTAGCAGACTATTCTTCTTGCCCTTGTGCCATCCAGATAGTCTTCTTTCCAGTTCTGCATAGTACTATCCTCACCGATTAATATTTTTGTTTAAACTCGTCGATTGAGTCACTTCCTCGAAGATGCGACGCAGCGATGCTATATCGTTTGGAAGTAGCGGTAGCCGCCATCTCTTATGAATGCTGAAAATATGGACGGAGGCAGAACTTGATGTACATTCGCGAATGATCAACTACGATATACTACGACAGGCAAGTGATCCACACCCCAAACATCATAGAAAGACGCTATACCCCGTACACGACAGAGAGAAGGAGAAAGAAACATAGGTGGATAGACCTAAAGAAAAAAGCTTCTATGTATCGTGACAGCGATCTCCTCAACTTACCTTCTAGAAGTATGGGTAATAGGCTCGGAGTCGCTTAGTTCCAAATCACTGTCGACATGAATTCGTTCGCCCCAAGTTGCTTTCAAGTAGGATACCCTTCTTGTGGCACGATCTTCGTCCGCTAAAGAAAACAAATGAAGGCAAGTTTCTTTGGTGAGCAGATTGATTCTTTATACTTATGGATACTTGATACTTGTACAAATATAAATATAGATATAAATACATACCAATTTGCGTATTCTTTTGCCGCCTGAATACAACTTCGTTATTGTGCATATCATTATCCGATGGCAATACACCTTTGAATCATACAAAATCATTAATTAATTACACCTCTTTTAATCGATTATTTCAAATTAAGATGATGTAATTTCATCGAATTTACAAAAGGAAAGGAAGATAAACTAACACGAAAAAACTAACCAGATTCAGCTTTGATGATTTGCGCGTAACCATCCTGTTGCTGTCTTCTAGACCCTTTCTCGACAATTTTCTCCTTTCCATCGCATATATTAGTTCCATCAACGTAAACACTATTGTCATTTCCGTTCGTATCTCGCTTTCGCTCGGTATCGTCCTGTCGTTGAAACCAGTGAAGTCTAACGGTATTTAACAAATTGCTTGCACTCGTAGATTCCCACGATTCAGCGCTGTTGCTACGAATCCTCGGCCGTACTGTTTCCCCGTCTGTGATTCTCGGATTCTGTGTATCTATATAAATCATGCGAAAATAACAAGACATTAGAATACTTTTGAAATCGAACCAATGTCTCAAGTTGTTAGTAAGTTTTTAATATCATGACGTTGAACGTACAAAAACGTGTATGCCTATGAAACAAGTAAACCTCGTGCTTGACCAGAGCAATGTAGTAGCACAACATTAAAAGCTGTGCGATGGACACTGGAACGGTACAAAAACAATAGAGAAAGAGAAGGAGAGGAAGGAAGGAAGTATGGGTGTATGTATGAAAGTAAGACTGAGGGCAGAGAAGGATTAAAGAGATGGGTGAATCAGTAAATTAGTGAATAAGTGAGAGAAGAGAAACACACTGGACAAACACAACATTTAATTAAATCGACTCTCTCTTCTACCTTCTAACGTGTTATAGTTGCCCGGCGGTTCACAGTGGATGTGTTTGCTGCCTACGGGTATTATTCTGTTGCCTTTTAATCCGCTACCTAGATATTCACAGTAGTATATTATGAATGTACAATAACCAAGGAATTATCTCATTTTATTCGTAATCCCACGATAAACGTACCCTTTGATCAGCGAAACAGAAAGAAGGAAGAAACAAATGCGAAACTTACCACTATCCAAGGATTTGGTTTCCCTGGTTGGCACAGGTGGTACTCTTCTCGGTTCTTGAGCTTCGGCTTTCGATTCGAATTCCCTTCTTCTAACGGCAACGTTCGGCACGCTATGCTTAGTCGATAATCTCGACAGCTCGCTTTTGTAGAGGCTGATTCGATCACCAGCCGGTTCATCGTCGTCGCTTAATAATCGCCCTGACTCGAACTGTTTCGCTCGCTTCGATACGATTTGAAGTCCTTGCGGTAGTACCGGAAATTTATCATTTACCTTTTTCTCAGGTCCCGGAGACGAAGGCAGAGAGGAAGTACCATTTTTCGTATCTATCGATTGCCGTTCGCCGGGTAATAAAGTGCCAGCGCTCGCGATATTTTCATGTATTCTCGTCAGAGTTCCAACAAAAATGTTCGATTTAGCGATGTTTCGTTGCAATTGTTGTTGATGTTTATCGATGATTCCTACACTGTCGTCGATCAGTTGTCGAGGTGAATCTTGATCTTGACATAGCGGTGTCGGCATTGAGCTTCGTGCGGGACAAACCCAAGACTGTCTTGTTCTTGGAGATAAACTGGGAATCATACTGACTGATCTGCGTTGCCTGTGTCCGCTTCTCTCCGGAGAACGAAGACGCGGTCGTTGATTGGTTTCAGGATTGTGAGCAGTTTCACCGAAATATCTTTGCAAGATATCGTCCTCTTTGGAGACCACAAGAAGTCGTAGCCAGGGTCCCGCCTGCTGGATACGTTGAACCACTTTCGCGTATTGCTCACCGCGCGTTGGTCTTCCGTCGACAGAAACGACCCTGTCTCCTGTACGTAAGCCTGCTTCGGCTGCTGGCGAATTTCCACGTACCTGTTTCACGAATATCGTATCCATCGGCTCGTCTATCCTCGTTCGTTCGTGTCCTGGTAGCATCTAATGGAAATTCACTTTTTATCAAAGGCGTCGAATCGAGTCACAATTTTAAAAAAATACTTACGCAACAGGACTCCGGTGGGTAAACGATAAAATGACGGAGGGTAAAGCCAAAACCATTTTCTCCGCGGCGCAACAATAACGTTCTTGGACCTCTAGGTGGCGAATCGTACCGTTGAACGCTTCCCGTTGTTGCTATCGCACTAGCGATTGTTCCAACACCACCACCTGATCCCGTTGGAAGCGTCGATACTGTAGGCGGTGACGAACCGTGTTCTATCTAAAAGAAATTCTATTCTTTCTCTTCTTTCTGCAACCTTGAACTTAAGTTGAACCTTGCCCGCATACATAGGCGTACGTGCCATTCTTAATGACTTTAGTTTAGTTTATTTCCAAGATGTTGAAACGATCGAACGCTACTATCCCCTTTTTAACCCCTGCTCTTTCTCCCCCTTTGTAGACGAGTATTCTGGTATCGGTGGATAAAAAGAAAGAAAAGAGAAGAAAAGTGCAGAAAAATACAGAAAGCAGGAGAAACGAACGGTAAAAGAGGAATATCGCGTCTTACCGACCAACTGATGCAATTAGAAGAACAAGGCGTTAGCGTTGATGTTGCTTGCGACAGATCGTTTTTTCATTATAAAGTTGTTACTTTGACGAACAATGTGAGAGCGACGCATAATTGGAAGAAAAAGGGAGAATCGCTGAAGCAAAAAAGGAAAAAGAAATAGAAACGCGTATCGGTAAGAAAAACACGCTAGAAAGTAACGACGGGCGGGCAAGTTGCTAATTTAAAAACATTAAGACATGTTAAGTGGCAGCAAAAGTTAATGAATGTGAAAGCATGAAGTAAAAGATGTTGATGATGAAGAAGCGCTTGGAAAAGCGCTCAGTGATTCGATCCTTTCAATTTCTTCCCTTCCCACCCTCGCGCTATGTCTGGAAAGTGCGCGTTTCTCAGCTTCGCTCACTAAAATAAACCGAATCGAAGTTTGGCACGATCGTTTGGTATTACGTACCGTGTGCGCCTGCCTAACCAACCGTTGGGAATTATTTCGGTCCTCAGCCATTGTGCCGTTTCCTGAAAACAACCGATAATTTAGCGTCATTGTACATTCGTATTATCAGAGTATCTTAAGTTGGTGGCAAAGTGAAAAAACATTGGGAATACTATATGCTATAAGTAATCGAGAATCCAATCGTATTCGATTCTACGTCGTAATATTTATAGAACAACCTGCTTCTCCAAAATTTCTCCGCACATTTACAATGTATGAAAGTTGTCTTATCAGTCGTATGCTTTTCGATCCTAAAGTGTACTATACGTATTGGAGTTAATATACACATGTATATGTACGTACCTACGTGTATACGCGCGCATACATAGTCGGCTGAGCAGCGAGCCATTCTACTTTCTCTGTAACTCGACATACTTTCTTGATATAATTTACTCAGGTCGGAATAATAATAGCAAAAAAAAATATATCATCTTTCATTGTCCCGCTTGATTCACTTATCCTCCGTGACACAAGAAAAATAAAAACTCGTTTGGATAATTCGTTACGTCGATTTAACTTGATTATTTTCTAATTTTATAGCACAGCGGGGCTAACTACAAAATGTAATACACATTAAACTTTAAAGACGAAAATAACGGTGTTGCTGCTCTGATATCGGCCATTCCAACAAAAGCAGATTTTTCCATCTCAGCAGGAGTTAAAATAATAAATCGTATAACCTATTTTACATACGTAGAACGATCGAACATATCCAATGTTTTTAAACGGCTCGATTTTCTCTTTATCCTACCACTGAACCTTATCGTATTTTAG
This sequence comes from Bombus confusus, assembly GCA_014737475.1. Classification (NCBI taxonomy): domain Eukaryota; kingdom Metazoa; phylum Arthropoda; class Insecta; order Hymenoptera; family Apidae; genus Bombus; species Bombus confusus. Next base: position 2,015,024 of record JACXIV010000052.1, read on the forward strand.
AACGCCGCAGATATCATCGTTTCGTCGGCCATCGAAATTAATCGAAAACATCGTGTAGTTCTACGTATAAAAGATAATAATTTTTGCATTGCGCTAACCAATATGAAAGATTCTGCTATCCTTCTTCGTTTTTCCATTCATATTGGATGTGTGTTTTTTGCCCATTCAGAGTACATTTTTCTCACTAGCGTTTATACCTACATACAATTATTGTATAGGATAAAAACTTTTTCCCTCTTAATTTTGTCCTTTCGAATAGAGTCGACTCAATGTACGAATTATTTGCTCATTTTTTAAATTATGCCGACCGATTCGCAGCTCTGATAAACGAAACGGTTCGACATTGTTTAATATTTATGCTCGCGATTATTATGATAAGCCTACGATAAGAAACTGAGAACGCATTCCGCTGTTTTCTCTGAAGTTACGTTATTTCGCTGTATTAACGAAAACACATATATATATACAGTACACAGTTATCCTAATTCTTCGACAAAATTTACATAGTAGTCGTTCAATAAGTTTTCCAAACGACTATAATTGCAACGATGTGTTTTCTTAAGGAGTACCCAACCTCTTCGTTTCAATTTCTATCCGTCTTTTAAGTAACAAGAACACAATTTCCGTGAATATGATACGAATGCCAATCAATTTTTCTTCTTTACATCGATCGAGTATTAAAAAACACCACCTTATAACGTTAGTTCATCGATTTTTAAGCGACCGTATAAAATATAAAATGATGGATAAATGAAATAGCGTATATTATTGAAAGCAACACAGGAGATTGCATATGTTTGAAAAATCAAACTGGAGGAAAGCAGGAAAGCAGAAAAGGAAAGGTGTACCTGAGTGTGGCGTACACGCGCGAGCGCATGAAAGAGTGAAAGAGATGGGCGGGGGAGAGGGAAAAAGGGAAAGAGAGAGAAAGAGAGAGAAATGTAGCTACTACTAATACCTACATAGTACATCAAGTACACACCTCAAGTAGGAAGTGTCGTGCATCGAGTGTTCGCAGCGCCCTTGCCGTTACTCCCTCGTTTTCCCTGATACAGGGATAAATTAATTGGGGATATCCCTTTGACTTTCTTCTTCTCTCTTAAAAAGCTCATCCACACCAAGTATGCGCGGACGAATCGAAAAAAGAGACTTCGGTCAGTGTGCTTCTACGAAGATGCTCGCCATAAAAGATATGTCGGCGGCAGACGATCTTCGTTTTCCAAGACATAATCTTCTTTGTGATGAACGTTTTGTCACAATTACCTTTTATATCAATGTATTTTCAAACGGACACATGGTCGTAAACAGACAATATATGTATACGTACAGCAGATACATAATTATAATTGAGCGATGCACGTATCCGTATGATCACTTTAGGATAACAATTAGCGATCTGTTTCTCCTCTTACTTTATATTTCAGAATAATCAGTCAACCGTCTTCCATAAATGCACCTCATGTCAATCGAGTCGACGCTTCGATTCATTCATTTGCTATAGATTAATCGAACAAATCTGTACAAACCATATCCGCTAATCTTATTTTCCATTCTCGTTAAATGCAATGATATATCGAATTACTTTAACATATTTGTAGAGCCTTGCTACGAAAGTGATAACGTTCACGACACAGTACGATACTACACGGCACGGCACAGTAATATGGCGACCCGAGAGAATCGAGCACAGTGACGATAGTAAAGTTCGCAAAGGTAGCCGTCATTGGAAATCGAGAAAAAGTAACCTCAAGAATATACTTTGCGATATTCTTGCACGATTTGCAAGCAATTTAATTTCGAACCATTGTGAAAAAACTGTCACGAAACACTACTTTGTGCCCGCCATTATTCTAACCGTCTTCCTCTACTTTTAACATTTTCTTTCTTTCGTATTCTTTCCTCTTCTTTCCACCGTGAGCCATCCTCACTGCCCCACTAGTACGTAATACCGCTCACTCAGCGTTAGTTAACTCCCTTCTCTATCGTGCAATCCTCGTTTATCTCCTTATTTTTTTAACGTATACGTCCACGATTTCTGCTAACGACATCTACACGTTAAAGGTATTTGTACGGTACTATACTGATAGTTGATAAAGATACCACCTATAACATTGTCACACAAAAAAATATTTTGTATTCTGCAATATCCACTGGGTGATCCTTGTAGAGTTGCTCGCCCTAAACACAAATCCGAAAGCAGAATTGCTCTATCATTGTCAATTTTCAAAAAACACGAACTTTTGTAAAAAATAAAAACATGCAATTTTGGGCAAAAGTAAAGAAGTGTTGGAAGTTTCAAATTAGTTTTAGAAAATAAGGGAAAGGTATCTGGATATGATAGTGTCCTGTATTTTTGGTTTTGAATGATTGTATTGTAAATGAACATTAAACTTTTAAAAGCGCCGGAGTGCGTAGTGTTTACGTATTATTTTAACATTTTTACGAATTTTCTCCATAGTATCGGATTCTATAGATATGTCTGAAGAAGAACGGTCTAGAAAAAATGTCGAAATGGTATTTAACTGGAACAGGTTGAGAAAATAATAACCAGCAATATATGCGTGATGTCTTGCCGCCATGTGGTTATCGTCTGCCGCGGCTGCTTAGTGCCGTAACCACGCGTAATCGACACCAATAGAATCGTCCGATACAACACCCGTTTTCTATATGTAATGTAGTTTTCTTTTTTGTAACTTTCTATTGTTTAAATTTCAAATATTGTTTTATGATTCCATTTAGTGCTGCCTCATATAAAGTTAGAGATTATGGAAAATTTTGTAAAAGTCATGAATAAATCAGTGATTATGTTTGGTTATTGTAAAATAAAACTCGTGTTGATCAACGTAATCACCACGATCATATAAATAAGCCTCAATATTCATATCCCGAAAGTATAGAAGAAATCGTCAGAAAATTGAGTCGTAAAAAATCAACATGGAAGTCAAGAATGTAAAACGTAAATGTGTAAATGTGCAAATAGATGAAAATATCTCAGACAGAGACAGAGGTACTCTACTCATCTCTGCCAGTCTCGCAAAAACAAGAACTTTATCGTCTTCCATGTTGATTTTTCACGAGTCAAGTTTTTATTAGCGAGATCTATGCATGATAAGTAATCACTCGTGAAATGTACGACCATAGACAAAACAGAGAATAGACCTAATATGCAATGTTTTCTTCGTATCCCATATTTTGGGAGGGTAACATGATCCTCTTATCATTTTCAAGACACATTATTAAATATGCCGCTATAATAAACGTGGAAGTAGAAATGCGAAACTGCAAAAAGGTCTCAGAAGACGACATAGGGATAAAGAAGGTATAGGCAGGTACTGTAATGTTCTCTATTGCTACCGTACATGCATTGCTACATTGTTTTATTTATATATGTGACACGTTCCGCCAATACGCGTGCTTAACTTTATGACTGTGTAGAGTCTGTAAAAAAAAACCAATCAGGTGTGCAGTCCTTCCAGGGTACTTCTTTCCACTTCCCTTCTATACTTATCTTACATACTCGAATTTTTTCGAGATCAGTATTTCAGAACGTGAGACACAAAGTCCCATATAATGTCAGGTCTATCTTATATTTAGTCAGTGGTTCATGATACCTATCATTCAAGTTAACCTGTTATATTGTAGAAATATAGGTTAAGATGAGCTAGTTATGTCCGCTAGAAAAATTGAGTTATGCATTTTTCAAAAGAAATTCGAACATTTGAATTATGCCGAAACTTCCCTAGAGTATCTAATATAATGGGAAATCTTTGTAAATGTGTCTAGTGGTACGGAATTGTCGTCACCGTTTTCCTCATTATGTGCGAGTGTAGTTAAAGAATTATTTTCTTTGTGAATCGTATATCATTTCAAAATAGAGAAAAAATGTTGACGCGACACAGTGTAGTTACAGAATCTCCTTCGCATGTCGAGACAATACCTATAAATCTTGTTGCCACTGAAGATGGTCGAACGCTTCTAGCAGTAACTGGTAGGAGTCTGTGATAATGAAATTGGAAATGTTTGCAACAAACACTTATAGCGATTCATTGTAAACTTTGCAGAACATAAAGACGGTATGTTGGAAATTGTTGCAACTCCAGTTATGCTTGTTGGACAAAGTGAAGCAGCGTCACCACTGGTAGATGTAAAAAATTTTAATGGAAATCTAATATTACATTCGGTACATTGTTATCTTATACTTCGTTATTTATCTTACAGAAGAAGCTTTTATTTTTTAATTGTATGCCATTTCAGCCTGTTTTTCAAATAAGCGTTGAAAATATTGTCAATGAGTCAGAACTGCAGCAATCAACACAAAATTTTGAGACTGAGCCTAATAGCATTGATCAAATAAAATTACAACCATACAGAGAATTAACATGCAAGGAAACAGTTACACAGGAATATCAGTCTCTTCCTTCCATTGATTCATTAGCTAGTGAAAAGGATGAAAAAATTTGTAAACCAATTAATGTATCTGTGAAAAAAAATAGTCCTGGAAGGCCCAAGAAAAACAAAGCAATTTCTTTGCAAGTAATTTTGAAATTGCTCACATTTTATTTTCCCTTATGTGATTACAAATAAATTATATGTGTAATTAATAATCTATTACATACAATGTATTTATCCTTTCAATCATTGTATGGTATAAAGGTAACAGAGAACAAACTTTTTTTTCACTAGGATACGGATAGTTTAATATGCGACATTTGCCACCAAGAATTTGGTAAACAAACATTATATCGGAAACATATGGAAAATCATGCAGAAGAGAAACCGCATCGATGTCCAAAATGTTCTGCATCGTTCAATGTGCCGGTAGTAGTAATTCTATTCATGTGAAAGTATTCAAATATTTCATTTGATACTTCCAATAATGGAATGCATACTCTAGATAGAAACTTTGTTATTTGTTATTTTATATTAACGTTGCAGACAAATTTTACGCTTCACATGGCAACGCATAATACAGGTGAACCGAAATGTCCAGAATGTGGGAAGAAATTTGCAAGAATGGCCAGCTTAAAGTCTCATATGTTGTTACATGAAAAAGAAGAAAACTTATTCTGTACAGAATGCGAAGATGCTTTCTCGACAAAAGTCAGTATTAATATTAATAAACTTTTTAATTGCTAATTGATTTATTCTCAATATAGTTTTGTCTTAATTCAATAAAGATAAGAAAATATAAATGAAAGTGGTTATTCTTTCGAAAATCAATGGCAAATTAAAAATTATTGACGATATACTTTAATCTTGAACATTATAGACCCAATTAGATGCACATTTAAAGCTACACGGGGAAAAGTGGACAATTGAAGAAGTACGAAAATGTAAATTATGTAATAAACAGTTCAGTCAACCCGCCTTGTATAGACTTCATATTCGTGAGCACTATAGGGTAAGATGCTACGAATGTCAAATGTATTCCAAGCGAGGTTAACATAACTTTTACCACTATCTCATCTTTAGTTGCAGACAAAAGTAGTAAAACAAACGAAAAGAGGAACGAAACACAAAACAATGTATAAGTGTACCATATGTTTGAAGTCTTTTCAAAAGCCAAGTCAATTGATGCGGCATATTAGAGTGCATACTGGTGAAAAACCTTTTAAGGTAATCTAATTTTCACTTTGTGTAATTATATTTTTTGGATAATAAATGATCTAATTTTTGTTTAATTTCAAAGTGCACAGACTGCGGTCGTGCATTCACGCAAAAGAGTTCGCTGCAAATTCATACATGGCAGCACAATGGTATTCGACCTCATGCTTGTGAGTTTTGCAATGCCAAGTTTAGTCAAAAAGGTAATTGTTTACAATAACTGTTTACGATTGAATTTGTTGCTGTTTATTTATTCTTTGAGTCATTCCTACAACCATTTATACGTAAATATAAATACTTGTAGGTAATTTGAATGCCCATATAATGAGAGTTCACAATGTCCCAGAAGGAGAACCTATATACGGATGTAATTATTGTTCATGCGTGTTTAAGAAGCTCGGAAGTTTGAATGGTCACATGAAACGTATGCATACCGATGTAAACGAGGTAATTTATGACTGAAATTATTACTTGACATGTCTCTCAGTTCATTTGTTATTAATGCTACAATGCATTGAAATCATTAGATCGATGTGCAATGACATTTTTAGGAGAATACCATTAATGATAATACTCATTCGAGTAGTACCGTGGAGTCCGATATACGTGCAACAGTGGATAACGTTATAACACAACTGGCATCTTTGGAATCCGACATTCATCAAACTACAGAAGCGCCAAATTTCGAACCTCGTTTATTATCGGAAAACGTAACGAAAAAGGATATTTTGCAACAAGCATTGAAAAACAGTGGTCTTCCTAGTAAAAATAAAATTGCTTCTGAAGGTATGCATTACACTCGATAAACTACAAGATTATGATATAATTATTTTTAATAACTAACTATGTCTTGTTTATTGACGGTATATCAGAAATAAAGAAGTTGGGAACTCGCGTTAATTTTGTAACATTATTGGATCGAGCGCCTGATGGTGATACGAGGTAATCCGTTTTATATGTATCTAAAAGCAAGTTCATTGCTTGCAAATAGTTGATATAAATCTTTTTTGCTTCTTGCTATTCCTTTAGAAAATATTTGACAATAAAACAACGATGTGTAGGAAACGTGAGATGGTACGCTTGTACATTTTGTCACAAAGAATTCAAAAAACCGTCAGATTTGATACGTCATTTGCGTGTTCATACGCAAGAAAAGCCTTTTAAGGTACATATATGTACACATTAAAACATTTTTTACATATCTTGAAAAGATCTTTTCTTATTTACTTTATCTTAGATATTTTTTTTTTTTTTTTGACATTTATACTTATTTGTATCTTTAGTGCACCCACTGTTATCGTTCGTTCGCTTTGAAATCTACTATGATAGCACACGAACGTACGCATTCAAGTGTTAAACGTTACGCTTGTGGTTCCTGCGAGAAGACATTTGTGTGCCATAGTAGTTTAATTGCACATACCAGGTAAGTGAATACACTTTTTCTTATAATAGAATTGGATGACTTGCAAATAAGTCTTTTATAATAGATTGCATGCAAAGTCCGAAAATTGTTCCAATAAAACCACGGACAATAATAAGGATCCCGACACATACACAGTAATTGACGCTGGCATTTATCCTACTGATCAATCGAAAAATCAAATAAAGGGTAAATTAAAATTATCACCGGAAGCAGAAAGTTTAGTACCTCAAGTTATCTTGCAAGAACCGTTGGTAATTAGTGATACAGGAAATAAAATTTCCGTGTTATCTTCGGGAAAGGAAAAACGTGCTTATGATACAGCTACTGATCAGGCCAGACCCCATAAATGTTGGATTTGTCAGGCGGCATTTAGAAAAATTAGTCACTTGAAGCAACATCATCGACGCCATACGGGAGAACGCCCATATAAATGCACAAAATGCGATAGGTACATGCACAAATATTTTTTTCCAATTTATTATCTCTTCTTTTTCTTTAAAACATGCATCTAATAAATTTCTTTTGTACCTTGTTACTCTTTTCTTTTTGTGCACATAAATTGTTAACAAGAGTATTATTCAATTCATTGAACAAGTAATAAATCGTTTTAAATCATTTCAGGAGATTTACATCGAATAGTGTTCTAAAATCGCATTTGCATACTCACGAAGATTCAAGACCATACGGTTGTTCTCTTTGTAATGCGAAATTTTCTACACAAAGCAGTATGAAAAGACACTTGGTTACTCACAGTAATAAAAGACCGTTCATGTGCCCTTATTGTCACAAGACTTTTAAAACTTACGTCAATTGTCGGAAACACATGAAAATACATAAGCAGGAATTGGCACAACGGGTATGGTATCTGTTAGAGAAGAAAAGAAAACAAAAATTGGATTCGTCACTAATGATGAAATGTTATGTTTTTCTCTGAATTCGTAGCAATTGGAACAACAGAAAATCAGAATACAAGAACAAGCTTCAGACAAGTCGAATATGAAGGAAAGTTCTGTACAAGAAGCGGCTCTTGAATCGTCTTCCTCTTCTTCTGCCTCTATCACTACTATTAATTCCACTATTACCAACAACATCTCGATCACTACCACTGCCACTGCCACTACCAGTACCACCCCTACCACCGTCACAACTCCCTCTTCTACGTTTTCAGATAATCTTGCACTTTCTCGTCTTGGATCGGTTGAATTGTCATTTCAATCACAGCTCGGATCAGAGCTTTCGCAAGCTTTTCCCGAGTTTCAAAATATAACTGAAGGAAAGGAAAAAATAAGACCAGTTTTAGCAACAAATTGCGATACTACAACGTTTATTAATCGTATGTTTTATACATATCAGAAAATCATATTTTTTTATTTTGTATAAGCTTGATAATCTTGTATGCACTTTTTTTCTTTTGTCCTTTTGTTTTCAGAAAACGTAGCGGGAATAGCTGTAACAAATCTTGAAAATGCACCGATATTACAAGCTGATGAAGCTGGTTCGGTCACGTTGCCCGTTTACTCTGGCGATCAGACATTTACACCGGTATTGTATATCGTAGCGCCAAGTTGTCAGTAAATAAAGTAAAAGCAGTTCGTTGAAATTACTCTTTGGCATTAAAATCTGTTTTGTTTCGATAGGAAAGTATACGAGAAATAGAAGAAACTTTGAATCAACAGTTTTTTAATATCGGGATGAATCTTAACTTGGGAGGTAATCACTCGAGACATTCGAGTAGTACAAACACGAGTGATTTTAGTCATATGAAAGAACAACAGCAACCTGTATTGAATGTTATATATGAAAATAATAATAACAGTAACTGTAATAGTAACGTAGAATCAGCTGGAGAACATGTATTTTCGACGCAATTAGATTCATTCGAGATGGACCATATTACTTTGCAAGTAAGATAAAGATTTTTTTTCTGTAAATTGTCTTCGTTACAAAGAAAGCGGAACCAATAAAGATTTTATCTGTTAGTCGGATACTGAAATTGACATTGGACTAGATACAAGAAATTCAACTAGTATGGCGAGTATATTACCTAGGAATGTAAAAGATGAACATCAACTTTCTGTTTGTGTTACGACTCCAGATAACATAAATGTTGAACAATCAGAAAAGTCTGGTGTGCAAGCGGTTGTATTTGTTTCCCAGCCAAACTTTTCCAAAAAAGAGAATATAACAAATGAATTTACTGTAGAAGAAACACAGAAGAACACTGTTCACAAACAATGTATAATCAACCCAATATTCTTTACGTAAGTTTTCATTGGTTTCTTTTCTCAGCTGTCTACCCTCTCTACACATAACCTGTTCTAATACATGTATTTACTGCGAACAAATCAGAAACAATTACAATGAAATCAAATATTCGGTTTGTGTAGAGAAGACTTTCGGGGAACATCGCAAGATTTCAAGGTTCAATCAAATATGCACGCTTTGTCATCCGATGTTCCAGAAATTGTTAAATCCGCTACAAGCAAAATATCCCATGGACAATCTCTATTACAGTGTCATATGTGTAGCCAACAAGGATTCACGACAGTTGGTTTAAAGGTAAAAATCTTAAAATAAATAATACATGTTTTCTTTCTTCTTCTAGTCGTTGTTTTGCGCTAATTCGGTCGGTGTGTGTTCTCCGTCACATTTAATTGTTGGCGTTGTCAAAGGTTAATGAAGGCATTTTTTTGGTGTAAGGAACATTTGACAAGCCATCGCGGAACGAAGGAATATCAGTGCACAGAGTGCTCTTCTAAATTTTACACAAATGGCGGATTAAATAGACATTCGAAGATTCATGTCGTTAAGCAGTAAGTGTCGAAAAAGATGCTACATTGACATGAATTATAATTGATTATTGTACTTTGTTCGTGTTTCCTTGTAGATCATTTAAATGTTTATCGTGTGAGAAGCAGTTTAACAATAGAATCCAATTGCTATCACATAGTAAAATTCATGAAACTTCAATATGGAACGCTTCAGGGATAAATGATAATTCAGATAATTCGACGTTTTTATCGGAAGTGCATCAACCACCGATTGCAAATGACCATTCACCATTAAATAATATTATGATAGAACCCGATTCTGCCGTTTCGGAGAAAGTTCTATTGGATACAGTAGCTGAAAAAGAAGTAATGGATCAAGTAGAAGTATGTTTTTCATTAGTTGTTGCTACAGTGTGAAGCAAAAAGAAACGCTGACAAAGGATTATTAACCGAATGTTTTTACATGCAACATAGATTTTGTTGGAAAAGAAGGAACGAAAAGAGTATACAAACAAATGCAAGTATTGTCCGAAAACTTTTCGCAAACCAAGCGATCTTATAAGACATATACGCACACACACAGGAGAACGACCATATAAGTGTGATTATTGCAGTAAAAGTTTTGCCGTAAAATGTACTTTGGATTCTCATACAAAAGTTCATACTGGAAAAAAGACGTTTCGCTGCCATGTGTGCAACAGTTTATTTGCGACTAAAGGTAGCTTGAAAGTTCACATGCGTTTACATACCGGTAAGTTGAATAATTACTATTCAAGTTTTCGTCCTGGTTGAGAAAGAATATTCTCCTATTATATATAAATAAGTAGTATTGACTATTTCTTTCGTATATTTTTGTAAATTGTTTAATAAATTTTGATCAATGTTTCTGAAGGTTCGAAACCATTTAGATGTCCTATTTGCGATTCAAGATTTCGAACATCCGGCCATAGGAAAGTACACTTATTGAAACATGCACGCGAACACAAAGATAATCCAAAGAGAAAACAAAAACATATGAAAGTTGCAGTCATAGCCCAAGTAGCGACTGATCTTGAGAAATGTGACAGAAAGGAAGAGAAAATGGATAATTTTGAGCCAAAACAGCAAATAGCACAGGAACAGCAGCTATCACAGACAGTTGCGGGATTAACGTCCCATTTAGAGACATATAGTATTGAAACAGCTGCTTCCTGTTTATCTGATCAAATTAATTTCGACACAGAAGGTATCGTATCGAACAACAATCAAACGATAGTGTCCATAAACGAAAACAATCAGTTAGTTACGAATTTACACTTTCTTCTGACAAATGGTCTTGTTACCATACAAACCGAAGAATCGTTGTTGCCACAATCATCTGCATCACCAGCTAACAATTCGCATCATCAACCGGCTGGGGTTCCCGATACTGGGTGTGCACTAACAACACCCAGCGTCGTATCTGATAGTAATGAACAACATGCCAAGGACGAAATTCATATAGAACAAATGTTAAAAACGCCATCGAATAATTGCCTTTTAGCGATATCAACTGTGGAACGGTCATTGGAACGACATCTGGAACCATTTTCAAAGGCGACTACGGAAGAAGCGTTACCAGTAATAGCCGATAAACCAACGATTAAAGGGAATCCATCGAAAAAAGAATGCGATATTTGTGGAAAAATATTTACAAAACCGTATCAAGTCGAAAGACATAAACGAATTCACACGGGTGAACGGCCATACAAGTGTGATTTATGTACGAAATCATTTGCCCAAAAATCAACTCTACAGATGCATCAAAAACACCACACTGGCGATCGACCATACGCTTGTTCGTACTGTGAATATTCTTTTACGCAAAAAGGCAATCTTCGAACACATGTTAAACGCGTGCATCAACTGGATACTGTTGACATCAGGAAATGGAAACGCAACCGCCAATCCTTCCTACCCAAAACATCTCTTCAGGAAAACACGATCGAAGCTAAAAGTCTAAATTTAGACAACATATCGTTTGTAGAGCTGCTTAAATAGTAATATGCGCCTGGTACAAAAACTATCATTTTACTTTTTAATTAAATTTTATGCCTTTGACAAAAATCGCTAACTGCGATAGAATATTGATTAAATGATAGAGACAATAATATTTCGACATTCTTCTTATTTACGTTACTATTTAACATGTTAAATTTACTATCTTACAAATAAATATAATCTGTCGTTGCATTCGATGTATAAAACTGTTCGCCAATTTATATGAAAACAAAAATAAATTTTTAACGTGTAATGTCGTTTTAATATTAAAACACAACTGTTTGATCAAGGTATCATATTAATGTTTGTAATTACATTTTGTTTCTGTTACAGGACAACCATTCGGATGATTTTTATAAAACCAACAGGGTTTAGTTTTCGTTCGTGGCAATGGTAACTTATATTTTTTTGATTTTTCATTAATTCTTCCTCCTACTCCAGGTATTCTAAATTCTACTCTTCCTTGAGTAACGCGAAATATATAGCTATGATTTTTTAGTAAAGTTTGAAGACCTCCGCATTCTTTTCGTAAATGTATCATAGCTTCTTTAGGAATTGATTTAGCGATTTCACGTAATTCAAGGCATCTACCAGCGTTCCAAAGTTTCTTGGGCGTTCCTTCGATAGTCATAATGCGACCTTCATGAAGTAACTGATTTGATACGATATCAACGATATGCGCAATTAATGTTTTGTCCAATTGTGTACAATTTCGTACTTTCTCCACTTTGTCCCTTGGCTTAAAGTTACAAGTCCATTCCTCAACTATTTCACTATCGACTGTTTCATCATTCAATTCGTATTTTTGCCGAGTTAAAGTTGTCTTTGTACTTAGCATTTGTTGAATACGATCTTCCAGTTCTTTAATCTCTTCGATCGTTCTTTCCCATCCAATCAGGCATATTCGTTTCGTAGAGGGAATTCTTAATTTATCAAGATGTGTTGTAAAACCACATTGATCGCATATACTTCTTACATAATCAATGTACTCTGAATATTGACTTTTCGAGGCACAGTACCTTTGATACTTTGCACCATTAAGTTCATATGGACAACAGGGCAATAAAAAGAAACGACAGTTGTTAGAGCTACGTGCAGCAATTATCGGAATCCATGGTGTTAACTCGTCTGAATGGTTTCCTATGATCCAGTCTACCTCCGGATATACAGTCGTAGACGATGGAACAACAGTAGAAACCTGTACAAAACGTTTCAGTAAATTTCATCAATCGATCGTAAGATCGAAGATACGTAATCACGTATATATGTATGTACATAAGATAAAATAAGTTGCTATTAATATCTGAATTACAAAATTTCTATAAATAATACTTATGCATACTTGCAATGGAGTTTCAGGAGGATATAAATCCCATATTTTCCTCCTTCGCAAATCAATTCCTAATCCGCGGTGACCTTCGTTAAATAGGATGTGCACGAGTAAACCATTACCACATCCCAAATCGAGAAACGTTTGTAAATTATTAGTTTTCTTTTCAAATCTCTCTTTCTCCCACAACAACAGTAAATAGGCAGCAATTGCAATGTCTTCATAAACAAATTTCGTTGGATCTGTACTTTCAGGCCAGTTCTTTATCAATTTCGTACCATATTTCTCTTTCAACTTGCAATATAATTTTGCATATTTTTCAGCTGACACGAGATTCAATGAAGTCAATGGGATCGATGTTCTTTCTGAGTCGCTGCTTCTTGCCCATTTCAAGATACATGGGAAAAGTTTCTGCTTTAACCATTCAACGCTGAAATCGGATATAATGTTATTTGCTTCATAGACACTAAGAGATGTATAACCATCTGTTCCTTGTTGTAACATAAATGCTATTTTAGCACCAAGAGATTGTTTATGCGAGAGAAAGGGTTTGTGGACATTTATTATGCAACTCTCTTCATTACTTGATAAAAAAAATTCAATACCAGTGGAAAATATGTGTGGCATACGTGGCAATTGTTTTACCACATATAAGTGAATTTTCCTTTTGGCTGTAATAGCCACCTGGTCAGAAATATGTAGTACTTCCAATAATTTCATATTATCAATGTTATCTTTTTGGTGATCCGTACTTAAAGTTGAAATATCCAAGGTATTAATAAGTTGAAAAATTTGGAAGATATCGCAGCTAGCTTCAATATCCAGTATTTCAATAGATGCAAGAATTCTACGGTTTACAGTTTGAGGATTACGACGCCATATACTAATGGCTCTGAAAAATTGTGATACATTAATTCCACTTTGATCATGTACTATAGTCTTGAAATCCATATTTTAAATGATACAATTGCAAATCCTTCCTTTAGAGGATAAGTTACAGAATGCATCTACGATGTAAGTAGTATCTTTATGTACTTATTAGTCTGTTTGTGTACTTGTTTCTCCCGGCTTTGTATACTAAAAATCACATTAAAACACAGATAATTGGGATGTGTAAAAAAAAGAAGAAAGGAAGAAGATGATAAGCATTCACAAAATATATATTAATAATATTACTGATATTGATATACCTTTTTAACAATCCATTCTGCATCCTGTACTGCCTTTTTCATAATTTGCTGAATACGCTCCTCATCTGGTTCGATTAAGTGTTGTTTAAAACTCTGCAAGCAGCAGTTTACAAAACAAATTATTATTAAATAATTAAATATACTTGAAGATCGAGTCAACCTCATGTTCGGTATGTGAATATCAAATATTTTACCGCATAACCTATACGTTTTATTTTTTATTATTTTTACTGAAGGTAGTGAGCTTAATCTTTAAATGTATTCGTTGATGTGAAAATTGTTATACAATTTACCTGCTTAACCGAATGTCTATAAAATCCTTGTGCTTCTCTTGGTAATCTTTCGCATTCTCGCAGCAAAAATTTGTACAGCTGTTTCGGCGATTTTAAAGCTGCTTCTCGTAACTTTGTACTTGCCATCTTAGTAAAAACTTGAAGAAAATATAAAGAAAACCAATAATTATTAAATGTTAAGAATAGTATATTGTGTAATTTTATGTAAGAATATTAAGAAAAACGAAGTTGCACGATTGTTTACGATTCATTTTCTTACATCCTATTTTAATTGAAATTAACACGATTTCTATGGCATAGAACATAGGACAAAGAAAGAAGCCTCTAGTATAGCGTAAAACCACTGGACGGTCTCTCAATTTAATAAAAGTGGTAACATAAAAAAAAGATTATAATTAGTACGATATAATTAGAAAACTCAAGCGACTTTGTACAATGACATGTGTATTTTTAATATATAAATATATCAAAGAGTAAAAATATAGTCATAAATTCTCTTATAAAAATATGTATATACATACGTACACAGGTAAAAAGTGCTTAAGTTTGAAGGCGCTGCGTAGCATCCTCTAGCAGTATTGTATATAGATAACATACATATAATTGTTAATAGTGAGATTAAAGCGTTATGATAAATTTACATCGATACAAGGTAGTAAAAATTTTATTAAAATGCTATCGAACAAACATAAATTGGACAGACATAATTCGGTTGAAAAGTAGTGGAAGGCATCCTACCGCTGGAATAATCGGTAACATTGCGTATACACTTTACTAATATCATATATTTGGACATATTGCTTTTCTTACTTTACTTCATTCAAGTTCATCTTATTTTACTTAGTAATCGGAGATGAAATTTTAAAAGCGCAAGTAAAAGATACCAATTGTTTTTATGCGTGTAAGCTGCTTTATAAACATGGAGTCAAGGTTGAGAAAGTAGGTATAACTTAATTCATGATGTCTACAGTTTATCTGTCAAGTATTGTTGTTTTCTATTAATACTACTTTTTATCTTAATTATCTTTTCCTAGACTGTGGTCGTACGAGACAATCTTGAAGATATTTCCAAAGAGATAAAATACTTTTCTAAAATGTTCAACTATGTTTTTACGTCTGGTGGTATAGGACCAACTCACGATGATGTTACTTATGAAGGTAAAACCTAGTCTGAAAATTGATAAGAATACATAGTAAGTGTTCATTGTAATGAATTTATATTTTACAGCTTTAGCATTGGCCTTCAACGATTCATTGCATTATCACCCAACGTTAGTGAAGATCATAAAAGATTGCTTCAGTTGTGGAACTTTTCCTTCACCCGCTTATAAAATGGCATATGTAAGTAACGATTCAAATGGATGGTATAAACTAAATGATAGTATGTTAATACTTGTTTGACGATCAATGTAAACTAGATTCTTAATTTAAGATACCCACTAAATCAGTACTTAAATTTGGGACAGACGAAGTCACAGGGAAAAGGCTTACTTATCCATGTATAATGGTGGAAAATGTTTACATCTTTCCTGGCTCGCCCAGATTCTTTGAAACATCGTTTCAGGCATTTTGCAAGGTATAATATGCACAAATTGTTTGAATAATTGTTCGAGAGTAGAAACGATCTTGTTTTTGTAGGAATGTTTTGCTAATTACAAAAGCTTTGCAGCAACCGAAGTTTATATAAATGCAAAAGAGGAATTGTTTGCAGAGGTTTTATATGCAATTGCACAAGAATGTCCAACTGTTACCTTCGGCTCGTATCCGGAATGGAATAGGTAATAAAATCGACCGCAATACAAAAAAATGATAAAGAAGTTGGTAGATAACTGAAATCGCTTCGTAGGTATTATAAAGCGCGTGTAACCATCGAAAGTGAAAACGAAGAAGATACTGAAACAGCAAAAACAATGTTTTGTAATCGTATTCCGAGAAATGTGCTGGTACATTATGATCGTATGCCACATGTGGATTGTCTATCAAAATACGAAGCATTGATTCAAAAGTCCAAGCGTCGATCAGTTTATGAGCGTTCCTTCAAGAAATTCGTGTAATGCATCTACAACTGGAAAAAGTATCGATTATTTGCATCGATTACAAGGCGTCATCGAATTTTTCTTTGTTTTCTTTCTCTTTCTTTCCTTGTAGAAATTATTATAAGAAACCTGAAAATGTTTGGATATATTTGGATGGTAGTGAAGAATCAGTTCTTATGATACATCTTGCTCGAATCGCTAGTAACAAACTGCGACATTGTTCAAAATTCAAACCGCGTGCAATTTGTTTTAAATCGGATATATTAAAGTCGGGCACTGGCGAATTCTTTCATGAACTTCAGAACAGGTAGGTATGATATCGATGCATGTCATAACTGTTACAAACAAAAATTATGTTGGGTTGCATGTAAAATGTTACAATCAACTTTCTAAAATAGATTTAAACTAACATGAATATAACTAATTTGACTGATCTGATAGGTATAATATCGAGCTATATAAGTTAGAATATGAGGAAAGCGATGCCGCTCGCGCGATAAGCAATTTCGCTGCGTTAAAACCAGAATTACAAGTGTTATTGATTGGAAAACGGTTGAATAACAATAAAAGAGAAATATACAACGATCTTGCACGATTAAATGACAACAGTTCGAAGTCTGTGCAAGTACATTTTCCACTCACTGATTGGACAAATGACGATATTAGAGATTTCTCTAGTTCACTCTGTTTACCATACTATACAACAGAAACATATTAAAATCGATAAGTAAGTAAGTAAAAATTTGGCTTTCTATCCCTACTTCGTTCGCTGATTTACTCTCCCCCTCTATTTTGGTTTACCTTTTCTGTTTTGTTTTCGTTTCTTCCTGATTATGCTTGGTTAGATATTGCCATATATATCGTATATATTTATATAACTCGTTTCCCGTATACAAAAATAGAACTTATTTTCATAGGTATGGGGCAGAAAAGTAAGAGCAAGAACGTAAGGCAAAATACGTAAGATGCTGCTAATGGAAGCGTGACCGAGATAGCCTTATCGATTGGTTCAGTAGCAGATTATTGTATGATCAATGGTCCTCTTTCATACAACAAAGAAGCGAATAAAAAAAGATTCATACCAAAGTTGTTTAAAAATCAGTTTATAATCAAAACATCATCAGAAATTATCGAAGTTGCATTTCTTCATATTTTAATCCCTTATTATCACGAGGATGGCGAGATTTGTTACGAAGAAAACATATGGAAAGACATCTATGTTTGTAAATTGCTTTTCAATGTATCTTTAAAGACGATGAGCAGGAGGAAGAGGATTAATTAAACGTTTAAGGTTTTGACGAATACGCTTAAAAAAAGGTTCGTTAAATCCTTAAATCGTATTGGTATGAATTCATGTCAT
Source organism: Bombus confusus (assembly GCA_014737475.1). Lineage (NCBI taxonomy): Eukaryota > Metazoa > Arthropoda > Insecta > Hymenoptera > Apidae > Bombus > Bombus confusus. The sequence continues at coordinate 2,033,050 of JACXIV010000052.1, forward strand.
TTATTTTGAACTCATAGTTGAGTCGCGACGTCACATCGTTTTGTTCCAAAGAAAAGGAAGCTTTGTTACTTGCTCGCATCCTCCTGAAATTTAATTTTGCATTGAAGTATTTTTAGTTTTTTTTCTTTTGAAAGCTTAAAACAAAAGTGGATAATAGTATTGTAAGAAGGTGGAGTAGATAAGAACGATAAAAAAGCGAATGAATTGATGCTAGTCAGATTGTGTGTGTGTGTGTGTGTGTGTGTGTGTGTGTGTGTGTGTGTGTGTGTGCGTGCGTGCGCGCGCGCGTATAGTTATACAATTTATGAACCACATACAGCGTGATATTCTTCGTTATACTAATTACTAAATACGAGTTGTTTTTTTATATTTATGATTATGGCCAATAAAAAGAGAATAGATGTACTTTCTGAGGTATCGAATATTCCGTTATTCGCACTGTGTCTCTACGTATCATTTTTTCGCGATCGCGTACACATCGCTTAACACTAGAAGCTCTGTACCACAGAACCGTGTCTCTCTCTTTTTTATTACTTTTTATCAAAAATTTAGTAGACGATCTCTGAAAATAATAAATCTGAAAAAATAACAAGCAGTAGTGGTTTCAATTGCGGTAAAAAAGAAAAATTGAACGAGGTAATCCACGAGTGAAACGAAACAAAAAAAATTGAGTAAATGGAAAAAGTTGTGCGAGGAAAGAAGAGAAGGTGGGGAGACGGAAATGAGCCTCATATTTCACCAGAGTATTTCATTTAAGTTTGAAATTGATTACACGAGAGTAGAATAGAATAGAAAGAAGCCGATGATACAAGGCTGGTAGAAGACAGAATACAAGCTGTCTAACTGGATGACTAACTGGTTATTTAACTGATTGGTTCGCTGTATAGCTCATTCATCGATTGACTGACCGACAACTGAGCGATTGATTAATCGACGGATTGATTGTAAGTGGTTGCTCGACTGGTTAGTTGGTAGATAAAAATGAATCGCGAGAAAGGGACGAATATATATCGAAAAGAAAATAAGATAAATGAAAATAAAACGCGCGATTTTTCTCGATTTCTCTGCATCGGTCTTTTTACTATTATCATATCGAGGTTATTACGATTATAACGGAGAAGAAATCGATTGAGTAAATATTGACACGACGAATAGTCCATAAAACAATTTCGAACATTAAACAGCAAAAATTCATATCGCAATGTTATTTGATTCGATGTCACGCTGTATGTGTTTGATATTTCAGTATAGCGGTAATACAGACACAGGCTATATAGATACGACAGTTGAGAAAGAATAAGATAGCTATAAATAGCAAAAGAAGAGAGTCGTACAGAAAAAACGAAGGGTCAAGCGTTCTGAGATAGAAATGATAAACATAAAAGAGATTTGTATCGTTTAAAGATTGGAAATGATAAGAAAGAACAGAGCAAGAGTAGGAAAAATATAGGAGTGTGAGAGATCAGGTAGAGACTGATGCGAATGGGGGTTTGATCCTTGCGTAATCGTAGATGAAGCTAGTGGAGATGAGAAGGACGCGGTGGTAATGGTAACGGTAAGGTAGTGGCGGCTGTGG
>JACXIV010000052.1:2041610-2058104 GCA_014737475.1 Bombus confusus
GCGGCAGTGGCACCACCATCACCACCACCACCAACATCACGGCCGTTCTCGTTGCTTTCGCTCTCAGCGTCGACGTTGCTGTTGCCGTTGCCAGTACCGGTGCGCAGTCGGTGGTCGCGGTCGGTGTTAGATGGTTAAAAGGAAATAGATTCGAAAACGGAGCAACGTAAACGGTAAACGCGGTTCATCCACGTGCTCCGGCTTTACAGCCGGCAGTGGCGAGCCGGTATTTCGGCGCTTAAGATCTTGATTTCCGTGAGAAATCTCGTCGATCGGCAGACTAACCGAAGGAACAGCCGACGTAAATGGTGACGTAAACGCGAAAGTAACAAAGTATCGCAAAGTACGTAGGATTCGAAGTTGATCGATTTGGCAAGTTGAACGTCGAAACGTTGAACGTATTTGTTGCGTGTGTCGTATGGCCGACGCATCGAATGCCACGTACAGAGAAGGTTCGTGGAAAACGGACGCTAGACAGGAAAACCTAGAACGGGATTCAAACGATACGAGAAGGAAGAGGGAAGAGAAGTACGAGATAAACCAGAGGAGAGGAAGAGAACGATACAGAGGCGAGGTCTATCATCGAGAAACTGAAAAGAAATCGATTTTTCCAAGTATCTTTGCATAATTGTTGCACAGTCGTGACAACGATAAAGCGTATTCGATTGAAGTTAGAACGGCGAAGAGAGAGGGTTTAGTTGGATACGATCGCGTTATGCTCTTTCGCGATTTAATCGACCCAGTCGAGGAATCGAGCGACCGATCTCGAGCGAACGTTTGCCCAATGGAAAATCGCGGTGTCTGAAAAGGTGCAGTTCCGCTTTCCCGTCGGGATATTCGTGGAAAATGTGTACCCGCAAGGAATATCGTTGAAAGCCGATCCTTCGTTTTTCCATTAACTTACGATCGAAGTGGCGTCACACGCAGCTACGCACGGCCGTGTGACTAATCGATCGATCGAATCGATTCGGCTCGCGATCAGTGATCCCGTAAGAGATACGATTCGCGCCTCGCTCCTCCGTTCGAACGATATTAAGAAAGACGAAGATTCGTATGTCGTCGGTTAACGCAGGTTGCGGTTGTTACGCGAACGAAAAACGAGAAACGAGAATAACGAAAGAACGGAGGAGAAGCGGGTGAAGAGGGTGGCGAAGAGGAAGGTGACGACCACGGCAAAAGCCGCGGGACGATGAGCGACGGCATAGTCGGTGCAATCGCGATCAGTCTGTTTGGTATTGGCTCACCGCGAAATTTCTTTCCGTATTGTTCGACGAACGATTTTCACTTACAGAAGCCTCGTTCCAGGCAGCGAGAAGAAACGTCGGGACAGCATGGACGCCGGTTACACGATACTTGGCAACGACGTCGATGTCTGCAGAATGTTCGACCAGTTCTCTTACAAGGTTAGTGTTCTTTTTCTCATCGAGATATTTCTACCATGTTTTATATCTTATATCATAGAATGAAAATGTATATTTTGCAAATCATACGTATTTTCTAGTATATCGTACGATGTACGTACGTAGGATACTTATACGACGTATAGCGTATCGTGTATTTTATTTTATCTCGTATCGTCTCGTCTCGTCTCGTCCCGTCTCGTCTCGTCTCGTCTCGTCTCGTCTCGTCTCGTCTCGTCCCGTCGCGTCTCGTCTCGTCTCGTCTCGTCTCGTCTCGTCTCGTCTTGTCTCGTCTCGTCTCGTCTCGTCTCGTCTCGTCTCGTCTCGTCTCGTCTCGTCTCGTCTCGTCTCGTCTCGTCTCGTCCCGTTCTGTCCTGTCCCGTCCCGTCCCGTTTCTTCTCTCTTGTCATTCTCACAGGATATCATCCTATATTGTCTACACAAAAGAGTTGATAACCGTTTGATATTCTTTCGTTTCCTTCATTTTTCGTTTCTCGTAGCTCGTTCGTTTCCTTGTCCATTTGACTCTCAATATTTGTCACGATTTGTTGGCGTTTGAAACTGTAACAATGAAACGAACGAAAGAAGTGTTTGAGGTCGACGAAACGATGTCTTCTTGATACGAAGAAACAACGCGTCCTCCAGCTGAACGTCTTATACGCGAAGAGTCGATGCGGTCCAAGACTCGAGCATCCCATTCTTTCCCGTCACCATGGCCAATTTACAATTGTTTTGTCAACCGCATTTTCCGGTTGCAGTCGTCCGCCGTCTTTTTTCCGACGTCTCCTTTCGATTTCTGGATCGTGTTTTCTTTGTGTTTTCTTTCCGTTTTCCTCGTTTCGAGGATAAAGACTGAGAAATGCCTCGACACTGGATCGTATAACAGCATAGATCTCGCTACATCGCGTTGCGCTACCTTTATTTCCGCATCGGATGGTATGCCTTCTTTGACCGTTTCAGCTTTTCATTTGGTCCTGCTCGTGGTTGAAACAAAATGAAAGGCGAACCTACACTACCAGGGAGCTGGTATCCATAAAAGAATGAATAAACGTAGATTGGAACAGCATAAAAAAAGGGTGTAGGTCTGTGTACTCTCGAAGCAAACGTACAGGCTAGGTGCTGCATTTCTACCACATTTACATATACCTATCGAGTTGAAGCAAAAATTGAAATCCTGCTGATCGCGAGCGCGCAAAGTAAATTCGTTCTAACGAACGTCGGTAATCGAATTTACTTATCGCGACTCGTTTGATTAAGAGTTTGCTGCTGTTACTGCCGCTCCATGAAAATAAAATACATTTGCCTCGTCTTCCGTCCTTCGATTTCTTCGCCATCTCTATCCTTTGTCTTTTCCGTCAGCCTTGTTTCTTGCTCGTTCCCAACGCACGCACGCAACACACGCACGCAACACACGCACACACGCACACACGCACACACACACACAAACACAAACACACACGCACACACACACACAAACACAAACACACACGCGCGCGCGTCCTTTGCCCGTATACTTGTCTCTCCCTTATTTCCAACCGTTCGTACGAAGTGTTCAAAACGATTCGAGTACGGTTGCAACGACCATACGAGCTAATTTCGTAGCCGAACCGAGGAATCAAGCGTGGTAGAAAAGTGACCGCTACTGGTAAACTTGCTTTCTCTTTCGCTCGTAGACAAGTTGTTTCATAGAGAAAGTGTGTCGCACACGACGCTTTGCAAAACAGACGCGACCGATAAGCATCGATACCTCGATATTCGCAACGGTAACGACCACAGCAGCGACATCACAAGCGATTATGGAAACCGAGAAATTGTAGGAAACTGTACCGCTTCGTATACTCGTTAGGGAGTTCCGTCGTCGATCGCCCGTTGTCTACAGGCAAACTGATCGCGGATGAGCGTAAGCTTCCGACCGGAAGCCATACGTACTCGTCGAACGTACGACGAAACGAGGAAAATTTGATTGGATCGGATCGGATTGGGCAGATATTTCGGTATTATATCGACCGATCAAGGTTTCCCGAAACAGGATGGGTTGGAAGGAGTATAATGGATGACGAGTTAGATGGGTCGGAGAATGCCACGAGTGTTTTAGCGGTAGACCGCACCGGGTAACCGGACGCAGACAGTCGGCCAGCCGGACGGTCGGACAACAGGCCGGCCAGCGGGGTTAGTCGCTTGCAGAGCCACTGACAAAATCATGAGCCACTTGTTGATCGGCCAATGACCATTCGGCCACCTCGATACTACTCGAACGTCGTTCAACGAAACGGTTGCTATTACGATATTCCAGCGAGGCTCCGCGCAGCCAATTCTTCGATTTAACAAGAAAAATAGCGAAACTATACGCGAATCCTGTCGCGAACCTTATGAAAAACGAGGAGGACGAAGATCGCGACATCGAAGATAGGAAAAGGAGAAAGAAAAGAGGAAACGTCGTAGGTTAAAGAAGGATAATCGATGGAGATTTGGAAATTGTAAACACATGGAATTGTACGTATTCGAACGAAGTGGAATCGGTGACTCGCTACTGTACGAGTACGTTGTATCTGTAAGAGTTTATCGCGAAAAGGCAAACAAGTTGAAAATTGCAGATCGGATATGTATCATCGCTGTACGTGTTACACGCAGCTGGTGCATTTACCCAGGCGCAGGTCGGTACACGTGTCGGAAGTGACACGGATGATACCTAGGTGAGAAAATATTTGAAAGGGCATCGGATCGGAAAGGGAAAACGAGTTATTAACTTTTGATCCAGTCGCGGACCGTCTCTCGACGATTTCGGTTTCGCTTCCAACCATCGTCTCTATGCCGTTCCTTCGTTCTGCTCTTTCCTCCTGCCCTTTTCATCACCGCACACTGGCAACCGTATCCCTTATTCTTCGGCCCCCGACCCTATCTTACCCTACCTTACCTTGATTCACCCTGGTTCACCCTGCGCTTCACCCTACTCTTTTCTCCGTTGCCGAGCTCGCGAGCCAGCGAACCCGCGAGCCTTCCTCTTCCCCACCTTCGCCTAGCCTATTCCGCGTTACCCATCTCCTGTACCCGTACCCTCTCCCTAGTCTCAGCCTAGCCACCCACAAACCTCCCCCAGGCTGCCGCTCGCGACCCCCCAACCACCTCGAGCCGTGTTTCCCCGTGCTGCCCGCGCTCCCCCGTTCTTCCCCGTGCTTGCTTTCCTCCTGTTTCTCTTTCGCCTCTTTCTCTCTCTCGTTAAATCAATAAGCCATTCGGTCTGCTGCCACACTAGCGACGGGGCACTTTGCCCGATTTTGTTTCCGATCGGATTCCCCTTTCCGTGCCTAATCTCTGGACGAAACGGCCAACGATAGAGGGAAATCTTTCGGCCTGTTTTTCGTAAACGCGGCAACACGAAGAACGAAGAAGGGTCAAGGCGAAGACGTTACGAGGGCAACGTTTGCAACGACAGGATATCGAGACAGCGCGTCGAAGGGTCGCGTCGCAGCGCCGAGACAGCGACGACGAAGAAATAGAGCAACGAGCTGCACCTACACGGCCTATGGCTATAGAGACCATTCTGGAATCTCGAGAAAAAGAGAAGAAGAAAGAGAGAAAGAAAGAAAGAAAGAAAGAAAGAAAGAAAGAAAGGAAGGAAGGAAGAAAGGAAGAGGGGAAGTAACTAACGGTAGGTAGCAAGTTGGTAAAGCAAGCGAATAAAGCGTAACGGAGAAGCGAGTTCGTTCGTATTCGAAAGTTTCAGAGCAAACTCGGCAGCGAGGCAGTCGAATACAATGGCCAGGCAGAAGTTTCCGCGAAACTAAACAAGTTTATTTAACTTACCTCGGCACACCGGTTCCCATCCCCATTCTCCCTCGACTCTTCTAGAGTCGCATCTCTGCGTGGAATCTGCCCTGCGAACTCCTTCCTCCGAACCCTTCCACCTCCCGTCAAATAGGCTTCTTCTTCGCCTACTCGACCATCTTTCTCCTCTTCTCTACTCTCTTTCATCTTCTCTCTCTTGCCATCTCATCTCGTATCATCTCGTCTCCTCTCGTCCCGTCCCGTCCCGTCCCGTCCCGTCCCGTCCCGTCCCGTCCCGTCCTGTCCCGTCCCGTCCCGTCCCGTCCCGTCTCTTCTCCTCTCCTCTCCTCTCATCTCGTTTTATCTTATCTCGTCTCATCTCATCCCATCTCGTCTCATCTCATCTCATCTCATCTTACCCCAATTCCTCTCTACCATTCTCCTTCTCCTTGCGCTTCTCCGCTTATCCTACTTGCACGGACTGCTCGCCTCTGTACCTGCAATAACGGCAAGTTTTCCGAAAGTTTCCGACAGATTAACGACTATTGGAATTGTTCGAGTTATGGAAGAGAGAAGCGCAGCAGCAGTAGCAGCAGCAACAGCGGTATAAGCGGCAGCAACGGCAGCAGCAACGGTAGAAGCAGCAGCAACGGCACAGCCGTGGTAGCGAAAAAGGGATTACGATGGCGAAACGACACGATCTCAGCATCCGAATGCCGATCGATAAATTTCAATCGATCGTTCGATATTGCCCGATCGATGATGCAAGAACAAAGCGGTGCTAGTTTACGTCTACGTAGCGGAGGAACACGATCTACGATATATTCGCATAGATTTTACGTACTACGATATTCGAGAAAGTTTCGTTCCATGTTCGAAAAATAAACGCCGTCGATTATTTTACTTCGATATCGACATCGTTTTATCGTTACCGTTCGGGTATATCACCGGTCGTAACTACGCATCGACCAACGAACGATTTAAAAGGAGGAAGAAATATAGCACTATATTTTAGCGATCTTCGTACGGTCGTACTTTCGTTAGTTAAATCGACGAAAGCGATACCGTTCGAAATACCGTTTGAAAACAGGAAAGGTAAGAAAGGGAAAAGCAAAGAAAGTATAGAAACGGAGGGGAGGAGGTTAAAAACAAGGAGGGAAAAATGAAAGGAGCGAGAAGAAAGCGGAGGATACCGTTTGGAGGAAAACGAAAGAGACGGGTTGTCGAGAGTGTAGTTTCTGTATGTACACCGAGTACATGCCGCGAAATGGGATACATATGTATATGTATGTGCTGTATATCTTCTTTATGGCAACCATTAACATATTTTTTGCTGTGCGTATTACCATACAATAGTGGCGCAAATATTACAACTTATGGTCGTAAATCAAAGCGGGGGAAGGGGTGGCCTGGAAGACGAAATGCTGGGAAAGGAAGGGAAGAGAACGGAAATAGGAATGGGGAATAGGAAGGAGAATGGGAACGGGAATAGAAGAGAGAAAAAAGAGCGAGCACCGGAGAAAGAGAGAAGGAGGGAAAGAGCGAAGGGGGGTGTTAACGTTAGGTATAGCGGAAAGCAGGCTGTGCCGGTAAAGCTCGCTAAAATAAGTCAATTCGTTCGTTTCCATCGTGGACAAGACATCGAGAGTCGAGATGGTACGTTGGTAGCGATTGTACGTGCAAGGTCGTTGACACCGGTACTACATGGCCAAACGAATATCCGATAAACGAGGATATAACGTTTGCATAACGGTCAAAGTTACATCGCGTAGAAGCAAAGCAAACGCGAGGAACGTAAAGACTCGGCAAAGCGTCGATAGTCGATGTTTCGCAAAGTATGTATCTCTTTCGACGAGAATTATGAAACGCGCGAGTTACCGATCACCGAGAGAGAAGAGCACGTAGTATCTCGCGTAGTCGTAACCACGGCGAAACGTACGAACGAGGCACCGTTTCTCCTCGCGTTATCTTCCCTGTTTTTCGTTTCGTTTCCCTTTGTTAGCGACGAAAGGTGTATCGACGTTATTTCGTCTCCGCTATGGTCCGACTAAGCTACGCGCATATTCTTCGTTCGTATTCTCCGGCGCATTAAAACGGAAACGTTGGAGAAATTTCAGATAATGTTCAATAGTAAATTAAGATATAATAACTTTCGTGAAAGTTGTACGCCGGCAAGGAGATGGAAAAGAAGAAAAAGGCGGCGGAGGTAGTGGGACGAGGGGGGCAGGGAACTCCATTAACTTTTATTTCTCCGGGAAAGTAACTTTGCCCCCTCCTATATTTCCCCTCCGTCCCCGCCTAAGACGACCACCCATCGCCTCCCTCGTCCTCCGTCTGTTCGTTCCACCATTCCTCTCATCCCTCTGCCGCTTCACCTCGTTCACATCCCATCGTCGTTTTGCGTTCGCTGCTGCCTCCTCCACCTTCTCCACCTCCACCTCCGCCTCCACCTCCACCTCCACCTCCACCTCCACCTCCTACACCTCCACTACCGCCATCTCTTCCTCCTCTTCGTTCTCCTGCCGGGTTTTCCTCCACCATCGTCACTGCCACCCCCACCCCCACCCCCACCACTACCACCGCCGCCGCCGCCACCACCGCCACCACCACCACCACCACCACTACCACCACCACCGCCACCACCACTACCACCACTACCACCACTACCGCCGCCACCACCAGCACCACCATCTCCACCAGCAGCCCTTTCTCATCCATTTCAACCGCTCCTCCCGCCTCTCGAACCTTCGCCTTCGTCTCTTTCGGCAATTCGTCCCGCTTCTTCGAGAGGATTCCCCTCCGTTTCCTTGTCGTGGCTGGCCCCTCGGCTGCCGCGCGGTACCCGATCTCCTCGCCGAGCACCTCGCGATCCCCGCTCTCACACCGCCGCCGGTACACCTCTTGGTACTCTTCGGTGCCTCGGTGCACCGATGAAACTTTGTAAAGCGACTTAGTCAAACTTTAATAAATTCCTTCGTAGAGTTTCAAAGCGGTTCTACGCGGGATTGCAAATGATTACGTTTCCTCGCGCGCGCGCGCGCGCAGCCCGAATCTTGGCTAGGCTTTCGGTCTCTCCCTCTCTCTCTCTCTCTCTCTCTCTCCCTCGTCCCCATTTCTGCCCGCTCTATCTTACTTCATCTTTCGGCGATCGAGCACAATCGAAGGAGAACTTTTATTTAGGTCCGTAAGAGATCAAAGCGAGATCGCTGCATGCTAGTGGAAGTAGCGACGATGACGCGACGATGACGCGACGTACGGACGATCGAATGGACAATAGCGACGCGAAGAAGACAAGCGTGCAGCTTTCGAACGCGTTACGACGCGTCGTCGCCACTGTCGCGACTAGCTGTAGCCCGCTAGCAGTAGCGATATTTTGAAACGCGAAAGAACCGCTCGTTTCGAAAAATCGGAAAGTACCAGCCAGCGTCTAGTTGGAAGAGACTGGAACAGTCCGACGTGACGCGGAACGATCGGATTGAGTCGCGTATGCGCATTCCCATGGCAACGATCTCGATCAGATAGGAACTAGCAGAACAGAGAACGGAGAACGATCTAGATAATGTATTCGATACAGGTAATATATAGCGCTCCAGATACAATATTTATGTCTCGACGTATTTTGCTAGCAATCCATTATTCATTCCGCAGCGGTGAATAAGCAGTTCAGAGTATCGTATCGCGTTTTGCGTGCTTCTTACGCGGTACGAATCGGGCTTTTCAAATCGCGATTTCCGAATCTGCCGCACAAATTTCCTATACGGCTGCCGACAGCGTCCAAACTAATCTCGTTACACGTTTCTCGTTAACGCGTTTCGCTTCTTCCGATCGAAAACGATCGCCACGCGAGAGATCGCCGAGACACGGAAACTTCGTACCCAATTCGTGCTCGATCCGTTGCGATTCGGACCGAAGAATAGGTCATCAAAGTCACAACGTGTGCATCGTTAAGAGTGTGCGCGCGCATAACGGTGGAGGGGATGTGGATAGATAAGTAGAAGGGGCAAAGAGAAAAAGGAGAAAGAGGAGAGAAAGAGGAGAGAAAGATGTAGAAAAGCAGAGAGAAAAGCTAAGAACCGTCCGATCCACAGGGTAGACAAGATTCGCACTTGTTGCTCCCTTCTTCGCTGTGTACGGTGAAAAGCCCGTTTATCCGAAGAATTTCCTGCGGTCAAAAGGTCACGTGGGTTATGCTGCACGATCTCCTTTTCCCTCGCCTTTATTCGTTTCTTCTCCCGTACGCTCCTCTTTTTCCCCCTCATCGTCGTTGCTTCTTCTCCTCGGTTTGCGTTCCCTCTAACTTCCTTCGAATAAAATCTGTCCATTGGATCCGTTGCATTTCCGCGTGGAATATTCAAACGGGGAACAGGCGAGCACCTGGAAAGGAGAAAGAGAAAAAAAGAAGGAGAAAAGAATTAGAAGGTAGGAACTGCGGAGAAACAGATCGCGGGAACAGAGAAACGTTCGCTTACCGTGACTGGTAATAAGAGATCTACGCGAGATAAGCGGACGCTCGCGTAATAAGTAAAACCGGTTTAAGAGACCGTCGACGATAATACGAATCGACGTATACACGGGACAAAGATGAAACGCATTTGCGAGTTGCGAGTTGCGAGTTGCGCGATTCACCTCGACGCGTTGTGGTGGAACTAAAAGGGTTGGAGGTGGTACTGCGCGGAGCGGAGGGGCCGGGATACAGGGGTACGTGGTGCGCGAGACAGGGTGCAGAGCAAGGAGCAAGGAGCAAGGAGCACGGGGCACGGGGCACGGGGCACGGGGCACGGGGCAGCGGAGTAGCGAGAGGCGCGTGGAACGAGTAGGGAAACGGGAAAGTGCAAACATATGGTAAAAAAAGAGGAGAAACACGTTGAACGATGAAAAGAGAAAATCACCGCACAGCGCGATAAGCCTGGGGCGATTATCAGCTGTGCAAACGTTCGCTCAAAGGAATTTGTAAAATCAACATTTGTCGAAGACGTTGAAGAACATGTTTAATGAATCTCCGAAGCAGCGAGAGGAACGCAGATACTTAATGACGTCTGGCAGTTGATTTTCCTACTCGATCACGCTGTTCGATGCGATCGACACTGGAAACAACGATTTCCGACAACGGCAGCACGCTGTCTCGTTTTTTTGGAACGAAATGGCGCGGCGCGGCGCAGCGGCGGTAGACCGTCCCGCGAGAGAATATCGATTCGGCTGCCGGCGACGGAGCGTGCGGTTTCTTCGTAAAACTCTTTTAGCCGGCTGCCTCTAGATTTTCCTTCTTTCGACGAAAATTAAAAACCCACGCTTTAACACCGTTCTCCCCTTTCTTTCCTTTTTTGCTTCCTACGCCGTCGATTACGCGGATATACCGAAAAAAAAGATTCACGCAGTTTGCTGCGTCGTAAATCGGAAATACTGGCACAGCTACGCAAGAAACATGGATAATCGTAAGAAACATGGAGCAACACGAGCGATTAGTTTTTCACGACTATACGAGATCGATCGCGAGGAATTTGCCGTTAAAATCGTAGTTGTCACGGCCGTGTTTCGAACCTGTAACAAACCTCGTTCGAGTAAATGTTCCGAGTAGATTGTCGCTTCTCGCGAACGAATACAAATACGCGGGAATATACGTTAATGCGATTGGAATGCCACTGAAATTAAAGCCACCTTTCACGGGAATGTAATGACTCTTTATAAACTCCGACGTAACCCCTGTTTCCTCGGGCCACGCGGCACACTCGGTTGCCATCACACACAGTCGTGTCCTACTTTCTTGGAATATTCGAGTAACCGAGTATCGGTAGATAACGCGCGTTTAACGCGCGGTTAACCCGTCGCGCTCTTACGTCGTCCAATACCGATTTTACTTGCTCTTAGTTGTTTCTTAATTACCTTGTAATCGGCTGTATCGAATCGCGCAAGAGTAGCTATTAGCAGCTGGTGTCCGATTTGCGGTTTTCTATCCTCGAGCCGGGACAGGATTGGATCGAAACCGAACGTGGCATCGACGATCGATCTCGATACCGCTGCTTGCTTTTCGCCGTTGGATAGCATTCTTTAGCGGGAGGACGTAGAAACGGAAAGTGGAGGATATATCATTTTGAGAATATTTGAAAATATAGAGTAAGTAAAGTTACCGTACGATTCCTTTGATCGTTTGGTCGGAAGAAAAGAAGGGAAACATCGATGTTCCTGCCGCACGCGCACGGTTCCTTTCGTCATCGTTTGACCGCGTGCGCGTCATACGTCGCGAGTCCTCTTTTCTCTATTCGTTGCGCCACCGGCCTCTTTCAATCCTGCACACCATTTCCCTCCGCTCCCTCCGTTCGACAGAAACCCCACTCCTACCTTCTGCTGGCCCCTCTCCGTATTTCGAATCGACGACCCCTTTCTTCTACGGTGTAGCGATCACAGCTTGTTAACTGGGCCACAAACCACGAATGTTATTCGTCGCGTGATTCAACGTGATTCTGAAATAAAATCCTACGTCGCGTTAGAAACACAACGGGAGAAAGACGTTTAACTTGGTAACCGTTTAGAGATCTGGTTAAGCGCGTGATTTAAACCATTCGAATATATATGTAAGTACGTATATTTCGATCACAGAATGTCGAACGATTCGTTCTCATTGGCGAAGAAGGGCCTGCTTGTTCGTCGTCGTTGTCGATCCGATCCAATCGAATCGAATCGAATCGAATCGAATCCCGGTACATATACGATTATCGAACGATACGTCGTATCTCACGCGATGCTCCGAGAACAACACGTGCATTTCCAATTATTACAATGTCGCGAAACGTATAAAAAGCGTGCGACGAACGGAACGCGTGTTGCGAGTTAGAGAAGATCGACGAACGTGATCGAAAAATAGGTATCGAGGAAAGAGCGAAGAAATTGCTTCTTTGAGATTCGCACGATCGTTGGCCACGTTTGTGAAAATCTTCGTTTGTTCCGTTGAACTATTTTCTCGTACGTCGAATCATCGTTATTCGTCTTAGAAGAATGTTCGCGATTGGGTGGTCGTGTATCGTGCGATGTCGTCTCGTCTCGTGTCGTGTCGTGCCGTTGCTTTGTATCCTTTAGCGATGTAAGAACAGGGGGCGCGCGAGTCTGCTCCCTTGTCGAAAGATCTATCCCCACTATCGAAGCGTGCCACAAAATGAACCTCCCTTCAATCATTCCCGCGCCGGCCGCCGCGAGGAGCGCGCGTCGTTTTGCCACGCTGTCACTAGTTACGCCACGAGTCGAATATTTTGTGTATGTTGCGTAGCGATCTGTATTTTGGTTACGTGTTATGCTTCGGTAAAGTCATCGTATACATGTTTATCTATATCGATGTAACGTAACAGAGAACACGCGTGGTGATGTGAGAACGTGTTGCTTGTCAAGTGTCGACGTGTGCATCGAAACGATCCCGCGACGAAGAATCGCCGAATTAAATCGTTTTGTTTCTTTTTTTTTTTTTCGTTCCGGTCGCGCGTTTTGTTTTTCTTTTCATTTAGCAAATCTTTTTCGCTTCCGAACGAAATCACTCTTATAGAAAAGCAGCTGTGTTTTAAAAGAGAAGAATTCATCGCGATAACGTGGTTAACCGGCGGTGGCACTGGTCTGCACGTTACACGTGCATTCGATAACCTGGATCTCGTCCCGAGGACAAGTCCGTCCGTCTCATCGGTAAGTCATCGATCTCGATATTGGTAACCGGTATGTTACCTTCCTCGCGTACCGAAATCCTTGGATTTCGTGATCGAACCGTGGGATTGGAACGAAATTTGAACATCGTCGAGCTAAGATTTGTTATTTTTGGAAACGATCGTATTTGCTTTCGAAATACGTATTATGTTCGAGGTAAACTTGAAACGCCATCTGTCGGGCGATGATTTAACCTTACGAGTGACGCCAATTCTAATATTCAGAGAATTAACACGGATCGTGGGATTTTCAAGTTATTTCACGGTGATTCGATTCAACAAAGAGAAAGCACGATTCTCGCGTTATAGCCATTCGTTTACCTACGAAATTCTATTTTCAACTATATCAAAACTGTATCGCATTCGTTTACGTTTCGATGTATTTATTCTAGACAGGAGAGATTCGATTATAAGCGAAATAATTTACAACCGTATGAAAGTATGCTATTTCCTTCGTATCGTTGAAGGAGGGGAGGGGGATGTTTAACGACGTTATTCAGGAGAAATTAGAAGAAACGACGAGGTACGGATTACAAATGGTAGTGGTGTTGAGTATGAGGAGGGCAAATGGCGGGAGTGAGGAGGGGGATTGGAACGGGGAACAGGTTTAACATCGGTTATATACGCCGAGTAAGAGACTCGTTCGTGTACGTACGTCTATTGGACCTCTTGCTTTCGCTTTGCTCTTCCGTTTTCTTACTTTAGATAACTGCCCCCCTCCCCTCCCCTCCCCTCCCCTAACCCTCCCCTAACCCTCCCACTCCTCCCTTCTTCGCGTTCTTTTTCTTCTCCAGGTTTCAGCTATTCTCCGCGTTGTGTCGTTACTTTGCAAAAAAGCCTTCGAATTCGATCAGGTGGAAAATGGAAATATCACCCCAGGCAGAAAGGATCGAATATTCGATACGTCGTTTGATTTTTTTTTTCTCTGACGATAAAGTAACGAAGGAAACAAGGAAACCAACGGGGGTCGTTAATCGAAGTAATATCGTTCGTCGAAATCGACAGATTCGCGAGAGCGTTTTCATATCGGCCCGATTCCAACTTTCTTGCTCGTGTCTCTTACGTTACCGTCTTCCTATCTATCTACCTACCAATCAACCAACCAGCCTACCTACCTACCTACCTACCTACCTACCTACCTACCTACCTATCTACCTGCTTGTCTGTCTGCCTCCTTGCTTACCTACCTACCTACCTACCTACCTACCTACCTACCTACCTACCTACCTGCTCGCTTTCTTGCTTGCCTGCCAGCCTGTCTGCCTGCCTGCTGTTACTTCTACTGGAAAAAGTAACGTATCGTGCACCTTACCTTCTTCCTTCTCGTTCTACCAACGGCTCCCTTTCATTATCACTTCTTGTTGTCTACCTCCTTCGTTAACGTTATCAACCTGCCAACGATATCGTAATTTCGTTAGGCGTCGCTCGCTCGTTTCGATAATCGTCGTTAGATGGAATCGACGCAGGAGCACAACGTCTTCCCTCGATCGGTGCGGTCCTCTCCGTTTCGAATGTTCGTTTACCGACCCACTTACCGATCTCGTGTAGAGTCTGTTTGGAATTTTGGCCGCGATATCAGATCGTGTTACGATCGAGTTTCGTTTCTTCCGTGGCACGTGAAACGTCTGCAGCGCGTTACGATGCCACCTGGTCGACTCGTTGGAACGAAAATCGTGGCACGACCCTCCCACGAGAACATAGGCCGTAAGAATCGAAAGTCGTCTTCCAGATGGCGAGGGAAGATGGCGTAAAGAGCGAAGAATAGAAAAGGCGCCGATCGTTTAACATTTCGTCGAATCGTTCGGAAAGCGCTAGCGGCGGAAGATACAAAGCAGAAGGAAGAAAAGTAGGAAAAGTTAGATCGATAATAGAGCGTGGAGGATGGGAGATTTCGGACGGAGCAAAGTGGAAATAGATGCGCGGGTCGGTGACCGTGCAGAAACGCGAGTAACGCTGTCCCCCGAGCGCGAGCAGGTGGAGGAGACGACGGCGACGATGACAATGACGAGCGTAAGCAGCGGCGGAAGAATCGCAGCGTTACGCCGATTGGAGGTTGGCTTTGGGTCCTAAAACTTGGGCCATGTTTATAGCGGACGCGAACGAACGAACCGCCTCGAGGCTTCGACGTATGCGGCCGTAAAAATCTGTACGGGTAGGTCGCTCGGGCGCAGAGAGTTGGTCGGAACGTCGATCCGTTCGAACACGCGTTCACGGATCCAGAGAAAATTCGCGCGCGGCGTAAAAATCAATTGGATCGGTTTGTACGATTTGATGGAACGCGTAACATTTCCGTCGCGTTGTAATCCAGCGAATGGAAGACGAGTGGAAGCGGGCGTTGGGAACGCGGAAGCAGAAAGATTTCGCGTGCTTTTAATCGTGGTGCGAAACATCGAACGAGAATGGAGTCGACGAAGCTACGCTTGTCGAGGCCATTGACCGATAGAAGGGTGGAAGGAAGGAAGGAAGGAAGGACGCGCGTGTCCCGTCGCGGAAAGGATACCGAGACGGGGTTGACAAATTGCGGATATTTCGCGAGAATCTGCTGACGGATCGACTCCAGAAATAGAATCGCGACCTCTACCGATCGTTAGTCTCGTTACGAGCGCGGAAGACACTAGCCAACTAAGAGCGAAGTCGCGAGAAATGTTTTCGGCCGAACGGGAAGCTTCGTTAAGCAATTCGGCGAAGGAGTTCGACGCTGGTGGATGCAAATCGATACAAATATCTCGTTTGTTTCAGAGAAACGAGAGTCTGGACTTCTCGTTGAACGTTCCGCAGAATCAACACACCACATCCTACCACCACAATAGCTACACCATGGCCGATCAAGTAAGTTCCATCGTATTCCGGCTCGATTCTACGGCGTTGTAATACCGCGGCATTCGCCGCGTTCCTTCTCGGCTTTGATAACATAAGTAGCCACCGTGTCTCTGGTGGAACGCGGCGAGACTGACGCGGTGGAAAGGGAGGGAAAGCTGCGAGAGCGAAGCGAGAACCCCTCGACCAGAAGAGCGTTCGTTCTGATACTTTAACCGCGAAAGTTGTTAGGATTAACAAGCCGTTGGAAATTGGGCAACGAAATTCGTCTGTCGGCAAGAAGATTCGCAGCCCGATCGGATATCTGGCCGTGGTGGACGACGGTTCAGGGTATGGGTGCTGGTGCAGGTGCACACGGGTGGGGGCGGAGACGCGTGGGAGTGCAGGGCTCGGGTTGCGACCGCGGGCCGCGGCCCGTGGCCCGTGGCCCGTGGCCCGTGGCCCATGGCCCACGGGCACCAGCCGTCTTCGTATATACGTGCATGGGGAACGAAGGGAGCGAAGGGAGCGAAGGGGGTAGGAAAGATGGGACGACTATGTTGGTTAGGCCGGATAGGCAGAGGACGCGAAGCTGGCGGTGGCGGCGGTGGCGGCGGTGGCGGCGGTGGCGGCGACGGGGTTGGGAACGGGAACAGGCATGGGTACGGGCACGGTTACTGGGTAGGGTACGGGGGCAAGAGTGTCGAACGGGTGGGAAGGGTATAGGGCGGGAGGAGAATGGAGGAGAATGGAGGAGAGGAGAGATAGAGGAAGAGGCGGAGGAGGAGGGGCGCGGAGAGAAAGAAAAGTTTGGAACCGGTGCGCGGTGGAGGAAGAAGATGGATAGACGCGCG